>CADDXX010000101.1:376214-396879 GCA_902810485.1 Alauda arvensis
AAAAAAGAAAAAAGAAAAAATAAAAAATAAAAAAGAAGAAAAAAAAAAGAAAAAAGATCGTAGATTTACGTCAGCTAGAAGGAAAATATACTTGGGCAAACGACCCTTGCTTTGGAGCAAGAGCTCTTTTGAGGGGTGTTTTTATTCAAGTCTCCCAATGAACGCAATCAGTAACTCTGTCTTGTCTAAACTTTGACTGGATATATAATTTCATTTAGCTACTAATTGGCTCCCTTTACCTTTACTCAGAGACTCGGGAATGCTGCCAAAGATCCCTCTCATCTGGAGCCCACAGTGGCAACAACCCAGCTCCCAGGCTCTGCTTCAGCCGTTTAACTTCTGGCAAATCCATTGGGACACTCTGTCTGCTCCTGGCCCTGCAGGGTACCTGCCACCGCGGCCCTGGGTCTCAGCAGGAAGGGGAGCAAGTGCTGGAACTCAGAAAGGAAGGGAAGCTCCAGCATCCTGCCCCTAACTGAGGTGGGCATGAAGTGCCCTAGGAAGATCTTGTAGATGCAACGTACCAAATGTGGCAGAGAACTCCTTTTAAGTGACAGCCCTCATCCATAAGAACATAGGGCTGCCATTGAAAAGTACACTCTAAAAGTATGTATAGCATTTAGAAAGATGTTCAGAAATAAATATGATTCCTAACAACCTGGACTTTTTCAGAACAATAATGAGGACTTAGGCTGACTGGAATATGTGGCAGTAAAGGGAGCAGCAAAGAATCTGTATATTTTTATATAGCATAATAATGTGAAAAGCCTAAGATTGAAGTTAAACTTTATGACAAGACCTTTCTCAATTCTCATTTCTGCATTTGGAAGTTATATAATGCACACTTCCCTGCTGCAGCAAGTCAGTAGCTGTCTACATCAGAATGCTTTTCTGTGCTGCTGGAGCTCTGACCCCAGAGGTTCCTCTTTGATTTACCCTGGAACACAGCAGCTGCTTTGCTAGGAAGGGGCATTAAAGGACCAGAGGTGGCCACATACTCTCACACTGGCCCTGCTGTGGCCAATTGCCCCCAAAGAACCTACACAGCTTTGCCACAAAGCACTGACCAACACTTCCAGGGCCAGGCAACACTCACTGTTGTTTTAATGAAGCAGAATTAGTCATTGACTTCAACTTCATAGCATTGTCATGACTGGGAGCATGGCTTTACCTTTCCTGTGCACAGAAACACAGCAGAGATGGGAGGAAAGACCTACAGGGCACCAAGCCAGGTAAACCTGTCAATGACTTTGAAGCTGCCTTTCCAAACTTGAATGGCTGCATTCATCATCTGAAGTGCTACTGCTGCTGAGGAGGCTTCATCTTTCAAATGGCCTCCATGCCTTTCTATTATTTTTCATTGTTCTTGAGTAAAGGAATCTTAGGGTCAAGAGAGCTTTTGTTTGGTCTCAAAGCCTGATGTGCCACAGAAACTGTTAGAAACTTATTAAAGGTAACAATTGAATTTTCCTTTTGGGATACAGAAAGATTAGAAACACGATTGTTGAAGAAAAAATKAATAGTACCATCCTGCATCTCTGTGTTTGCTTCTCGTGCCTTTTGGGTTCAGTTGTTGATAGCCTTGCATATTTAGGACTAATTGATTCCCATTGACTCAGCTAGGGAAAGAACCTACTATGTGACTGTACACACTCACAGGACATGGATATCATCATCATCCAGGACACTGTTTTCTCCCTTGAATTTCTATGTTTACACTGGCTCACAGAAAGTTCAGTTACATAGGGACGTCATCATGATGAGATGAGAGTTTCCATATGTGGCCAATATCCCTGATTTTCTGCATAGAAGTTTGTGTCTCTGGTGTGCACTGATTCATATTTATCATCCTGAATCATTGTTCCACTGAAGTTTGTGCAAGCTTTGCCATGAACTTCAAGAGGCAATTGAACTACAGGAATTCAGTGTGTAATTCCTAGCACAAGTATATCCTAGTACAGTGCAGGCACATACTCTGTGCTATTACAGGAAGAGATAATGCAATGATTACACACAAGAAGGGTCCAGGGCCTGGAATGTAATTCATTACAGAACTAATATGTACAGGTTCTCCTATTGATTGTCTCTGCCATGGCACACGATGCTTTCCAAAACTGCTTTGATTTATCACCTAATATATGTTGTTAAGTGTTTCTGGAGCTCCTGAATTTATGCCTATGAATAAAGGCAAAAAAATAATCACCATCTGTGGGTTGGAAATCCCTAAAAACAAACACAGAACACTGACAGCACAGAAAATGGAGCCTCAGCACTGACTGTATTTTATAAGTTGTGACAGTTGGGAAATCCAGTGTTCTGGCCTGGAGATGGGATGAACTGCCCTTTATGATGGATCACTGCTCTGGTATTCCCTGCAGAAGCTGACTGTAAAACTGCCTGAGAAGTGGAGCTGGAATAGGAATGAACACCCTTCTCTTTGGACATTACATTAACAGCTAAGTAAATATCATGCTTTTCTTATTGTAACAGCACTTGAAATCAGCTACGTTAAGCTGCATTAGTGAGTGAAGAGATGATGACAATTTCAACGTTATGCTAATGAGCCTTTCTCTTCCTGTGTCACTGTGGTAAGCACTGGGAGGCTGTGAGAATGCCCATGGAAAGAGAACTGGCTGATGTACACAATATGCACTCCAAAAAGGAATAAAAACCCCCAACAAAAACAAAACAAAACATAAAAAAGATTCCTTTGAGTGTCTTCCAGATAGAGATGGCAATTTTTGTTGAAACTCAGCAGGGATGGTTTTACTTACACTAGAGGCCATTCCTGCTTCCCCTGCTGTGGAAAGGAGTGATTTCAGGAAACAAACATGACAGGTCCCATCTCTGCCAAGTTGAGGCTTGACTCCTTCAGAAAGCCTATTCTCCAGGTCTGCTAAAGCTTCAGTTCCTACCCACACTACAGAAAGCCAAGGTATTTGCACCTCACATCAGCCACAGAGAACCAAGCACAATTTGGGCAGGGCTTTCAACAGACAAACTTCAGAACAGCCCTTATGAGTTACTTAACACACCCTGTGCTGGGRAGAGGGAGGGGGTGTGTGACATCAGGCAGGGTCCCCCAGCTGGAAAGCACACAACTCTCTGCCTTAGCTTCCCTGGACTCACTTTTACATTCTGACATTCATTTTGCAGCTCTTTTGTTGACAAACAATAAAACCAAAACCAAAATAAACCAAACAGCAGAACCTGGGCCTCATGAAGGCTTTTGATAAGAAATCCACCTGACAAAATCTGCTCTACATAAGGCTCTGGGGAAAGAGTTCCTGAAGCTGTCCAAATCTGTATTGTACACAACACTTCAATGTTGCAACAAAAGCAAGACTTCTCAGGTAGGAATCTGATCTGGATATCACATGTAATTTTGGCCATTTTTCAAAACAAAACTTCTTGGAAACAAACAAGCAAACCCTCTCCTGGTTTTGGCTAGTTTCTAGAGTTTTGCTGAAGACAATAGGTTTCAGCAATTTTGAGTATAGGTAATAATTTTTCAGTTTAAAATGGATTTAATAGGAAACTTTTTGCCTAAGTAAGAATAAGGATTTTTGTTGTTGTTGTTGTTGTTCAGTCTGAACTTACATGGTTGAGATTTTAAGGAAAATGTCATTATTTGGCTGACTTTTACAAGATACAACTGAAATTGTTATTTTTCTGACACCCACTGATGGTTAGAGACCTGCACTGCCAGATCCCCATGGAGACAGAGCACAAACTCTCTAGTTTGAAGGCAAAGTGAATATTGGTGTCAAAAGAGAGTGGCGGCTGTGAAARGAGTCTGGGATTAGATAACAGAGAGCTCCAGGTCGTTTGATCACCAGCTTTGAGGTCCTTCTAATCCTCCACAGAGCACAAGTGAGCAACAAGTCCCCACATCCAGCACATCCCTTCTGCCTSCAGCAGGACATCACCACCCTTTGAATGGTCAAGAAGCTTGACTTAAGTATTCCCACCAAAAGTGAGTCCACCACATGCCTTGGGAACTCAGTAMAATAATTAATTATTGCTTTGAAAATGCAGCATATTGCCAATACAGACAGCTTCAGTTCCCATTCAGTGCCCAAGAGTAACAATGAGCTAGGAAAAGCTTCCCCTCTCCTGCCAAAGCTCATCTGCCATCAAGTGTGCCTTGTGGGGCCATGGGAGGACAGAGGCTTCTGCCTCACAGCAACTCTGGCAGCAGGTCCCTGCAGGCAGGTCAGGCAGGGCACAGCTCCCACAGCCCTCTGCAACCACTGCCTCCTGCTTCTACATCCTGGAACATTTCATTGAACAGTTTGACCTGTTTCCCTCTGAGTTGGAAGGTGGCAACTTTTTTCAGACTAGTATTTCTTTTGAAGTTGATCAAACATCTTTCTGTTTATTTCTAGTGGTAGTAACACAAAGGTAGAAAATATTTTAAAGCTCTGTGCTGGCAACAGGGAGCCTTGGTGAAAAGTGGAACTTCCAGCTCTGACATGGAGTTTAAGAAAACAGTGATAAGATCTGGCCCTTCATAGTGATTTCTGGAGGGCAGTTAAGGTTATCATATAAAGCAATGCAACATAATTGTTTCTTGCAAGATTTAGAGGGGATGGGTGCAGAACTCTCAGAGCAGCTGAGGTGAAGCTGCTGRCAGAGGAGCTCTCTTCACATAGACGGCAAACACAGCAGGGAGTGACAAAAACAATGTGATAACTTCTTAAGATGATGGCTTCCTTACAAGATCATTAGGGGTTTTTTTGTTGACTGCAGTGAAGCAACTTCTTGTGAAATATCCATGAAGTTACTTAGCTCTCAGGTGACTTGGTTTATCTACTTACACATTAGAATAAATGATACTCTGCCTGCAAACTTCTTTGAGACTCTCCTGGTGTTTGACAAGATTTCACAGAATCACAGAATGGCCTGGGTTGGAAGGGATCTTRAAGATCATCTAGTTCCAATCCCCTGGCATGGGCAAGGATATTTTTCACTGGACCAGGTTGCTCAGCCTCCATCCAACCTGGCCTTGAACACTTCTAGTGATGGGACATCCACAACCTCACTGGGCAATCTGTGCCAGTGCCTCATCTCCCTCAAAGKAAGGAACTTTCTCCTTATATCCAAGCTAAACCTAGATTCCCAGATGAATCTCTTGCAACAGAGAATTTAAAAAGGTACACAATTGCTTATAAAATATTATCATAGTTTCTAAAACCCTTGGGCTTTTCAGATTAACAGCTAGCAAATATAACCATTTGATGATTACTGGTAGGGTTTTCTGTGTATGTATAGGCTGAATCAACAGTGGCATACACACACACATATTCTAAACCCAAGGGAATGGAACTGTAAGCAATCTAAAGCAAGCTGGGGTTTGTAAAGGCCTGTGCAGAAGCAGGAGCAGAAGTGCAGCCAGGTAAGATTTGGTGTGCTCAGCTGTAGCAGAGATGCCATCGGAGCCCCAGCTGTGACCTGGAGACTCAACTGTTTCTTACATGTCTAGTGCCCATGTCTAATGCTGGACAAAAGACCTGTCTCTAAATCTACAATTTATTTCAGGTCTGGGCCCTGAACAGATGCTCTTGTTCTTTGAATGGATTATTGTCTGCTAAGGAAATTACTTAAGAACCATCTTATTTGAATATGAAGTCCATATTCACACATTACATTCAGTCAGCAAAACCAACACTCTTGCCTGCTAAGCTGCGCAGTCCACATTTAGTATCTGCTCTAACTGAGCAAATTCTGAATGGCTCCAAGTCACCACAATCAGCTAATACTGTTTGTAAAGCCAGCACTGGCCCCATTCAGATGTTTAAAGTTGCCAGAAAATAATGACTTTTGAAACTTTCTTTGAAGCAGACTGAAGAGACAGGGCACTCTGCAGGTCTCTCCATATTCATGTCCCTTCACAAAGAAGGGCTTGTCCAGATGCCAAGGGAAAGCAGGGAGAGGCATCTCAAAGGGGGATTCATGCAAAGAACAAAAAGCTTCAACCTTTGCCCTTACTGGAGTGCCAAGAGGTTTGCCTGTTTTGTTGTGTTTTGTTTTTTAATCACTCCTTCAACAGATGGGCAACAGTCACCCATCTCGTCAAAAAAGTTCACCAACAGGATGGTCAAACTCCAGCAGCCTCCGGTACAGACAAAAAGCCATTTCTCCAAAATAAGACCCTGATCTTGGGGCAATTCATTCTTGTCATTCATATTCAAATGGTGCCATGGTCAAGCTCAAGCATGTAGTTATGGTGGGTCCAGCTGTCCACATACTGAGCATAAACCTCATTGACAGCAAAGGGTCTGCTAGCAGAGCAGGCTGGTGCTGCCCTCGTACTGCTACGGCCCAGAGCTTTCACTTCTGTTTTTCTGAAAACATTTTGATATTCAGAGTAATTTGAACAGCAAGGATGTATTCCTTTTGTGGCATTGTATTTTTCTAGTACCACAAATACTGCCACTGCACAAGTAGTTTTAAAGATGCCATTAATATTCTTTTCTAAGGATTTAGTTAATTTCCAGTGTTTAATTTTCTTTGTGGTGTTGCCGAATCAAGGAACACCTCCTAGCCACAGGGAAGCAATGTCCTGAAACAGAAAGTTTAGGTAATAAGATCAGTTAATTCACGGAGGCACCTGAGGACATGGGTCCTCTGTCAGTGTAAGCCAACCTAAAATTAAACTGCTGACACATGAGCTGATACAGAGCTGGCACATGAGCTAAACTCTTACACAAGGATGTTTTCAGTCACACCAGGAAGCCTCTTAGGTGTGCAGCTCTTGGAGGGGGATCGTGGGAAGGTGTGAGCAGGGCAGAAGTCAGCAGGAGCTCAGCCTTAGATTAGCTGAAATTGATCAGGGAACTGCTCTGGGATGCTGCTGTCTGCCCATATCCCTGTTCAGATGCACTGGCTGGTTTAGATGGATGCCACTGCAGTGAGCACTACARCATCCATATGCAATTACGTCAGATACAGGATAATAGTGATGCCGAACTAATAGATTTCAAAGGTCAGAGGTGTGCTGTTGATATGAATTCAGGTATTTGCTATGAGCTAAACATAGTGGGACAAAGCCCTGCTGTAATGCAGCACGGCTAAGACAGCCTTGTCAGGACCACATTCATTTTTGAAATGCCATGAGCAGTTTTTAGTCATACAAACTTAACTGCTCCATGAAGAACATTTTTATAATTTAAAATTTTGTCTTTGAAGAAGAAAATAAGAAGGAGGCAGTAAAAAGAATCTGATGGCTTTTGAACTCTGCTGTACAGCATGGCTGTGTATTCAGCACAATATATCACACACAACAAATCAAAGCCAGCTTAGACTCAACTTTTCTGCAGCTTTTTCCTCCAATACCTTTGCAGGATTACTAATTAATAGAGACCAGATGCCAAATACTTGAGCATGGCTTTAAATCTGGGATGCAGAGTCTGATCTCCTTATTGTCCCAGGGGCTCATGTGCAAATTGAATTTAAGCATCTCTTTTGATTTGTCAACATTTTGTATCTGCCCTCTAATCTRTTGTAAATAATAATACAAAGGAGAACAAGGTTCAACCATACAAATACCTTCCTTCTTAAAAATTTTGCTAAATCTTCTAAGCACAGCAGTGAGCAGGACTCCAATTAAAGACTTGAAGATACAACAAAAAATAGAGAAAATGATGAGAAAAAAAATTTTGAATTTTGATCTTTATTATACAGGCCCAAAGCTGTGGTCACCATGCAGTTACACTGTAATGGGAATGATTTTGCTGAAAGGCTCTCACTAAACAAATGTAAAGAGACCACAGACTACAGCATTCCAAATAACTGACACTTTAATTTTTGAAAGAGCAAAAATAAATAAAGGAATGGCAAGTGTGTCCTTTTCACATATGGTGGGGCATATACATATTCCTTCTGTTCTATAGCTATTCAAGAGACAAAATTAGCAAATATTGCCCAAAAACACAGACCTTTTGTGATGGCTCAGCTAAATTTAGCTGTTTCTCTCTCCTTGGATATTAGATCAAACACATATTTAGATAGGTGCATATRCGAAAAAAAGAAATGCAACTTGGGGGCTTTTATATTTAATTCCTACTTCCTGCCTTTTCCTTCTTGTTTTAGGACTTTAACAGGAAGTTATTGGAGACATTCAGTCAAATAAAAGCCCTAGAAGTTTTCCCTTCTAGTTTCTCATTATAATCTCATAATTTAAGGATTAATCACAAATTTTAAAAGGTTGAGGTGTCTTACAAGGATTTCATCATCTCTGGAATACAGATAGCCACAGTGAAGAGCTGCACATAGACTGCACACATAGTGTTATCTAAAAGTGGTTATCTTTAAAAAAAACAAAACTTTTTAAAAAATCTGCAATCAAAACATAGCATGTCTTATTCCCTACAGGATTTTCTTGCAATCTGTTCTTCAATTATTTGCACTAGGAGATGCTACAAATGATACTAGTTACAATATACAGTCCATTGTCATCTTCTGGTCCAGCAGAAGAACCTGTCTCTTCGATGGATGCAAAACTGTTCATCTGAGCAGATCATCCTCAACGGCACAAATATGGTCTAGAAACTCATAGAGTTTATTGTTTTAATTTATAAAATTAAACCTGCCCCAGACAGGTAATACTGGTGTGTAATACTGCCATCCCTGGGTCCTGCCAGAAGCGGGGCACTGAGGTGCTCAGAGCCGTCTCAGAGCGCAGCGCTGGGATCCTCCTGGCACTCCAGACCCGAGGTCGAGGTGATGGGATGCGTGCTAGAACGTGGGCGCTTCTCACTTAGCTCTGCAGAGCCCGCCACATGGAAAGCTGCCACAACTTCCTTCATCTTGCCTGTTGACRAAAGGAACAATAACTAGTCATCACTGGTTGATGGAGTTTGATTCCAACTTTTAAAAAGCCCTGTAAGTTTTTTATCCTTTTTTAGCCACGCAATAGCAAATGCTTCATTAAGGAAAGATTTGGGATAAATTTTACAGTCTCTCTGTTAGGCATACAGTGCTTGTGAGGGAGAAAGGCCTTATGCTGTCTAGTTCCTAAAACATTATCCAAGGTTAAACATTCCATTATTTAAAAAAATAAATGTCTGGTAGTTTAGTACTTCAAAAATGTCGATATAATACTGTCCCTGTAAAAATTAATTTCGTATAGCAGATTTTCTGGATTAAAGTCCTGTATTGTCTCTCTCACTGTACACAAGATAGAGTGTAAAYAATCTAAAGGATTAACAAACAATGAGCAAGAATCCAACAGGTTAATAAGTGGCTTTTATGAGTTTGTTGTAGAACTATGTCTAACATATAATGGTAATGTCCATTATGTATTGATAACAACTATAAAACCTTCATAAATGACTCATTGAATGGCCTTCACAGAACCAAGGGTCAAAACAAACCTCTACACTATCTATTCTGATTTTCTGCCAATTATAATTTTTCTAGATAGTCCTCAGTGAAGTCCAAAGGAAATCAAACTTCTAGTATGACAGACTAAGATAGGAAAGACTAAGAATACACCTCCAATATACATTTGCTGCAGAATATGTAGAAGGAGAGGCAGAGGTACCTGTGGAGGGTGATTACCCCAATCCCTAGGTAACCTGAAGAAAGTGTCCATCTTTTTCCATGGACTGTGAGTAGGTTGAAGACCAAAATTTCTTGCGAGTATGAATGCCTTATATCCTACCAATGACTATGTTCACATATTTATTTCACAGAGACTATTCACAAAGCCATCAGACTCTAGTAATTTTTAATCAGTACTGACACGGGCAAAATGATAAGAAGTGTAATTGCCTCAATCTAAGGTAAATACAATAAATTCCAGAACCAATGCTAAGTTTTTGGTTACATACTCTGCAATTTTCTGGAGCTACACAAAATACTTCTTTTATGTATAAATATTATTATAATTATCACACAAATAGAAATCACTAAAGGAACAGCAGGTAGCAGGTGATGTGAGAGATGTCTTGCTCACCCCTGACCAATGAGATACTTGCTGATGTTTGTCTAAACCTATTTTTAAACATCAGCATACTTTGTCTTTACTTTTTCATTTTCCAGTCTTGCTTCCAAAATGCTTGTTTTGCATTATGAATTTTTTAAGTGTACATTCTAACCTTTCATCCAAGCCATCAGTGAGAATACTGATTTTACTGGAACAAGGTAAAAACACTTGAAGAACTCTATTAAAGGGTGTATCATTGAGAACTACTCTTTGTATATGGTTTCCWAATAATTTATGCACTCATGTAATGATATTTTATTCCAGCCCAGTTTCCCCTAGCACAMAAGAATAGTAACAACTGAAATATTTTGCCATACAATCTTGTTCAAATAAAGCTGCTAATACTAGCAARTATATTTTAAGAAGAACTATATAGACTTTGAAAATAGAACTATTATGGACAGAAAATTTCAAGTGATAACACRGTCTTGCTAACAATTGATTTCACATCTACATGGCTACTTTTRTGAAGTATGTGCTTTACTGAAATATTGTTCAATTTAGGCTAATGGAATTGCTTCACAGCCTTTTAAAATTGAGTTTTGTTCAATGAAATGTTCCACTGAGAAARCATCAAACACCTACCACTACAGCTTAGAAACAAATCAGTTGCACAACTTCACAAAACCCGAGACCACAAAATTATTGTTTACTGTTTATCTTGCAAAAGACATCTTGGTCAGAAACATACTGAACAAGACTGCTAAGACCAACAGGACCTGTCATATTGAGCTTTGTAAAGAAAAGGTTACTATTTACATTAATCTTTATGGAGATACAGGGCAATTCCACAAATACAGGAGGCACAGATCACTTAGCCTAATTTGGATTATTAACAGCCCTTTTCTGCTTTTCACTCTATGATGTATTTTATTTGTGTCATGTGCACTACTCAGAAAAGTGAAATAACTTGCTCCCCAAGGTGGAAACAGAGTCCCCAGTTCCTTCTGGACTGGAGGAACTGGAGGCCAGCAGAAGTTGAAATACAATATAAAGCCCAMTTTCAATTAACACAAAATTTGATTTGATATTTAGGGATATATCCCACTGGATTTYCAGTGAAAGAAAAGCAAGACTGACTTCYTCTGAAAAATACATGTCACWGAGAGACAGCAGCATAAAGAGTGCACACAAACMCTCCCAGCTTTCTCCAGTGGAAAAGAAGGAAATAGGATAAAGGACAGGTGAGCCAGCCTGACTGCTCATGATATACAGCCTCCTGTCTGACTGCCAAGGCAGGGAGGAAATCCTACTTTTYACAGGAAGTCAAAAGTCCTGAAGCTGAGACAAAGCTGCCCCTTACTGAGAACAGCTCTAGGGATTATAAGTGATAGAGATTTAGGAGATCTTACTAAGAATTTTAGACATACAGATATCAAAATTATTTTTTCCTTTTTGTCAAAAAAGCTACGATTTCTGAGAGTCAAGATTTTGCTAACAGTGACAGGGAAAGAGAGMCAAACTGTTCAGTCAGAAGCATAACTGGAAGTCCAGGCAGCAGCTTGCTCAGAAGAGCTGATACYTTGTTGACATGGAAAGATGTGTCATGGTGACTCCTGTCTTAAAAGATCATTGTGGTTCTCTTTGCAATCCATGGAAAGCAAACCTGTGATAACTGTCAATATCCAACCAGAGTTACCTGGAGCCAGTCAGTGATGGCTTGTGCCAGGCTTGCCTGAGTGCCTGACAAGTGGAAGGAGCAGCCATGAGAGATGTGTGGGTGTCTGACTCGCAGTGCACAGCGCTCCCTCTGTGTACAGAGACAGAGCAGTCAGCTCTGCAGTGTCAATGCACTGCAAGAGAAGAGTGAGATGAGTCCCACGCCTTCTTTTCACAACGAGAAACAGGAGTCTGCATTTAAATAGTGCAATGATGGTGTGTTGGCTGACAGCGGGAAAATTAGTAACACTCAGTGTAATTAAGACTGCAGTTATCAAATAGAGATTAATAGAAAGTGCAAAACTTCCTCATTTTTAGCAAGCAGCATAAACCCCACATAATTTAACTGACTTTAAATTTCAGTGAGTTTGTGGGTAAAGACTAGATTGCTGATAATGACATACCTCAATCTGCTTGTTCCTTGAGGTCAGATGTCTTAAGCTACACACTATGGTAATGTTGATCACTGCAGTACTTGAATTAAATTATTAAGTCCTTGTCCCTGTTAGAGAAGTCTCTATCAAGATAATAGCAACATTTGGAACATTATATGATGTTTTTTATATGTTGTGCTGTCATATATGAAGAGGCAGTAGGGAATTTGAAAATTATGAGGGTGTYCTCTATGACTCAACCTAAGGAGTCTTGGGGGAAAAATTGCAGTAATGTTCAATATTTGAACTGCTATATTATTTCTGTATTTGTATGCAAAAAGATTCTTATACTTCCTTTTTTTTAACATATTAAAAGGCAAATATCATCAAGTTATTGGGGATATAAGACTGGAGGGAAGTTACAATGTGCTAAATTTAAACTATACTTAATTACAACAGATAACAAARTCTCTAAACCTTTAGAGAATTTATTTAAAAGTGTATTTTAAACTTGAAAAGAATCTGCTCATTTAACAACCACATGAAACTGTTTTTAAAAAGTAATGTATACTTTAAACACAAGCAGTGTCATTTAAAACTATTTAAAATCATTAGAAAAAAACCCCTATGTAACGTGATTTAAAAATCTGAAGATCTGTCAAAGTTTTTCTGCACTGAATATGGTGGTGTATGTGATACTAGTTAGAAATGAACAGTCCAGTGGCASACTGCATTCTGTAGGTAAGACCTGATTAGGGTACCAAGTGATAATCCAGTTGCCAGAGCCTGTATGCCTCCAAAATACAGGCTGGCATCAAGTAACCTTTCATGGGAGTGTGTGAGCTCTGGGTTGAAGGAAGAATGTCGCTTGAAGCAGTTTCCCTGGTGTGTGACTGGAAATGCTTGTACTGCACTGCACAAGACAACAATTGTAACTGCTCTGACTTTTTTCTTTTCTTCCCTTCCTTTCAAGTAATTTATACCTGGTGTTTTTCATTCCATATGTACCTTCTGTCAGCAAGAATTCTGCAATTTGAACTATGTCATTCTTACAGCAAACTGGCCAATTCAGTCCCTAGCTTTATCAAATCCAGAGTCATCAGCACCGGAAAGTGTTTCGTGAGCTCCACGATGTGATGGTTTTCTGTAAAGCTTCTCCTTCTGAAGAGAGTTGTTCATGCATGAGTAGGAGTTTTCATATTTTAGTTCCTTTTTCTATGCTCACTGATTAAAAGGAAAGGTGAAAAATGTAGCTTTTAGGTGCTGGTAGGCTCAGAAGAATCTGAGAAAAGCAGAAGATTAAAGGGATTTCTAGAGCCTTTATTTTAAGATTACAGTATTTGTRAAGCCAGTTTCACAATCTTGGAAGGCAACGTTTTTTGATTATTTTGCATTTGCATGACAAGAAACATCCAAATTTACTGTCTTCCAGCTTTGCTGGCTGACGCAGTTCTCCTGCTCTGCCTTGCCACGATGGAGAGAAAGATTTAAGTTTGTTTGGGGGTATGCCTACACATTTACATGACTGAAACTTGATCATGAGCCAACTCTTGACATACTTGCTAGAACACTTCATCTACATTCAAGCCAAACAGTGCTCATTGGTGTGGCTACGCAGTGGCAGACGGTGTGAGCTAGAAACTGCAAACAACACTTCAAGGAGTTAATGAAGAACAGCCTTAATCTGCCCGCAGCTGAGCTTGGCTGCGGGAGCGCTTCTGGTTTGCTTCAAGGCAAAAACACATCCATAAACACAGCAGGGGCACTTCRAGCGAACCCTTTTGGTATGCGCTGAAGCTGTGAAGCCGTGAGGACAAGCTCGGGCTGGGGTGGTGCCGAGAGCTGGCAGGAATGGCGAGAGCATCCCCACGACAGCCACACGTTCCGTGGGAGAGCTGCGAGCCGACACAGGCACAGCTGCCGTGCTGCATCACTCCTGCAGGAGAGGCCTTAAAATAACCTGGACCTCTTCAGCTTGCGGGAGCTGSGTCAGCCCTCAGGTGCCTGTGACTGATTCAGGTTTGCTGCCAGGGTGCCAGAGAATGGAATTTGTCCCGACCTTTTGCTGTTTTGCCCTGGCGTGAGCCGCTGGGAGGGGAGCGCTCGGCACCAGCGCCTCTCTCACCCAAGAGGTACTTGGATGTCGCTGCCTCCCAGCTGTGGGGCTGGCGTGTTCCTATTCAATGGCCACACTGGGTCAAAGCACAGAAAAAGCCATTGCACAACCACTGAATATCAGCTGGAATTGGCTAATAAATTGTATGCCAGCAAGCCGTAGCAGCTCCCTGTACTGTCTCAAAGCAGTGACTCCTGCCTCGGCTTCCAGGTGAAGCCCAAATCAGTACTCCTACCCTGAAATGAACTGGAAGCTCTTACACCTCTGTGGGTGTTTTTCAGGGCTTGTGGCAATCTTGAGACAACCCAAACTCCCAGGATTTTTCTTCTCTCTCACTACTGAAGTCTCTTAATTTTTTACTGAATACCTATGAGCATCTGGCTCCTGGCAGCAAACTCTGGAGCATGCAAACAGTCCATAGCCCTTTACTATGTGGAATAGGAGGGGTACAAAGTAGGGGGACAGGAGACAGAAAGGTCTCAGCATGCAGGCCTCTCCTATTCCTTTCAATTAACTGCATTAATTGGCCAAGCTCTATCCTCATTTTTATTTTTTTAAAACATCTTTTTGCTTACTGTTCCAGAAGTTCATTGCTCTGATGACTAGAATACTTCTTTCCTAATTTGAAGCCTGCATYTTCATGATCAATTTATAACCCTGAGGTCTGTGTTTACAATAGGGATATTTTCTCTTTTTTTGGGCGTGCACTTCTTGGAGGTTGTTAGAGAGACTGTGTTCATAATCTCTTTCCCAAATTTCCTTTTATTAGGTTAAGTCAACATCTGTTAGCATCCCCTTGCCTCTTGGCTCTCCTGTTCTTTCCCTAGCTTGCCTCTGTGTCTTCTACTATTTGATTTGATCTTACTGGAACATGAGTCATGAGACTTTATCCTACAAAGTTCTGTTTAGGAGACMGGTTGACAGAGTCCCTTGGAAGGCAGTCGTGAAGAGCARAGGAATCCAGGAAGGCTGTACATCCTCCAAAAAAACCAAAAAASCATCATCTTAAAGGTGCAGGAGCAGGCCATCCCCGCATGTGAAAAGATAAACTGTCAGGAAAGAATAGAGAGCTTCGGCTGGCATTCAGAAGATTATGAGAAGTTTATAATCCTCTGAAGAAGGAGCAGAGAACTCCAGATCACTACAGGGATTTTGTGGGGTTTACATGGACAGAAAATTAGAAGGCCTCAAGCCCAACTAGAACTTAATCTGACTACAGCTATAAAAGACAATAAAAATGCTTCTCAAGGAGAAACTCCATCTTTTACTGGATGTGGGATGAAACGTAGCCACAAAGTATAAGGAAAAGGCTGAGGTACTTAATGTCTTTGCTTCAGTCTTTAATAGAAAGACCAGTGGTTCTTAGGGTACCCAGACTCCTGAGCTACAAGACAGGGATAGGAAGCAGAATGAAGCCCCTCAGTTTCCAAGGGGAAATTGTTAGTGACCTGCTACACTCCTTAGACAGACCCAAGTCTATGGGCTGGATGGAATCCATTCAAGGATACTGAAAGTGCTGGTAGAAGTGCTCATTAAGTCACTTTTCATCRTTTATCACCAGTCCTGGTTTACCAGTGAGGTCCCAGATGGCTGGAAGTTGGCAAATGTGACAACCATCTACAAGRTGGGTTGAAAGGAGAATCCAGGGACYTAGAGGCTTGTCAGCCTAACCTTGGTCCAGGGCAGGCCATGGATCAGGTCATGAGTGCCTGTACATGACATATGGCACGTACAGGACAACCAGGGGATTAGACCCAGACACTGTGGCTTTGTAAAAGGCAGGTCTTGATTGACCAATTTGGTCTCTTCCATGGCAAGATGCCCTGCTYAGTAGATGAGGAAAAGTCTGTGCTTSTTGTCTGCCTGGTCTTTGAMACCATTTCCCACAGCATTCTCCTGGAGAAACTGGCTGCTCCTGGCTTGGACAGGAGTTCCTGCACTAATCACTGTGTTAAAAACTGGCTGGATGGCTGGGCCCAGAGTGGTGGTGTATGGAGTTCATCCAGCTGRTGGCTGGTCACAAGTCCWGGGATTCCCAAGACAMRGTGTTGGAGCCTGTCCTGTTAAATATCTTTWTTGGTGTTCTGGAGGAGGGCATCAAGCACATCCTCAGTTTGTACATGACCAYAGGCTTGGTGAGAATGTTGACCTGCTGGAGGGCAGGAAGGCTCTGCAGAGGGATCTGGACAGGCTGGACCAGTGGKMTGAGGCCAGTGGTATGAGGTTCAACAAAGCCAAATGYCAGGTCTTGTACTTGGGTCACAACAGCCCCATGCAGGGCTACAGGCTGGGGAACAGTATCTGGGAAGTGGCCTGGCAGAAAAGGACCTGTKGGTRCTGGTCAGCAGCTSAACATGAGCCARCTGTGCCCAGGTGGCCAAGAAGGCCAATGGCATCCTGGCCTGGATCAGCAATGGTGTGGCCAGCAGGAGCAGGGCAGGGACTGTTCCCCTGTACTYWGCACTGGTGAGGCCACACCTCRAGTGCTGTGGTCAGTTTTGGGTCCCTCAGTATARGAAATACAYTGAGGKGYTGGAGTRTGTCCAGAGAAGGGCWRTGGATCTGGTGMAGGGTCTGGAGCACAAATCCTGTAAGGAGTGGCTGAGGGAGCTGAGAGTGTTTAGYCTGGAGAAAAGGAGGCCCAGGGGGACCTTGTCACTCTCTTCAACTCCTTGGAAGGAGGTTGTGGCCAGGTGGAGTGAGTCTCTGCTCAACAGAGCAACAGGACAAAAGGAAATGGTCTCAAGTTGTACCATGGAAAGTTTAGTTTAGGTCTTAGGAAAATTTTYTTTATGAAAAGGGTTGTCAAGCAGTGGAACACACTTCCCAGTGAAGTGGCTGAGTCCTCATCCCTGGAGGTATTTAAAAGACATGTAGAACTGGTCCTGAAGGAYGTGGTTTAGTAGTGGACTTGGCAGTGCTGYATTAATGGTTGCACTTGATGAACTTAARGGCCTTTTTCCAACCTAAGYAATTCYATGATTAAGACACAGATAACTTCACTTTCTCTGCTGGAGTTACCTTGTTTGATATGTTCTAAGATAGTTTTTCTACCCCCTCCTCCTTTTTTTTTTTTAACACAACTGCACCAATGGCTCAGAAATATCTCACAACGAATAAACATACTTTTTTATTCCCCCTTGTTTTGCTGTCTCCAAAAAGTAATTGTAGAAACTTCATTTACTTCAGTGAATGCCTGAYTCCACAGTTGTACCACTAAATTTTGCAGCATCTCCTTTGGATGAAAGGTACCCACCCACCTGCAGTTGCCTGCTAGGGTTTTGTCAATCTGCAGAATGAATGTGTTTCTTCTGTGCACTCTGCTAACAGTTGTTATCTTCTGCCTGGTCTTAGCCATGTACTGGGGACCATTAGCCTGCTTCCCCCTCCTGCCCTTCACAGTTCTCACTTGGCAGTGGAAATACYGTTTCCAATTGCTGCAGTGCAGGAATTATGTCCCTGGTGAATTAGAAATGCATGAAKAGCCAGGAAAGGTGAACCTTACAACAGGGAGCTTCTCTTAAAGATCCTAAAAATTGCTTGAAAATATCAGTTTACATTTAAATGCAATTTTTTATATTGAGCTTTAATTAATGACTTAATTAATCTTGTTTTAAGTCTAAATTAGGATTTGTCATTACTTGTGGTTTCTCTGGTGACCTCAGCTGCTATTGATCAGAAAGTCAGTAATTCTAGTTTGATTCTGTCTTGYTGGGCCTGGAACTAAAATATTTTGGCAACTTAATTAACATTTATAAATTATGTAAACAGAATAGTCCTTTACTTCCCCACTCTTGTTATTCTAGAAATGTCTCTATATTGTTGGTAGATCAGTCCAGCATTACATAAGCAGCAGATAATCTTCCTGTAGGTCATTTTGTTTCAGATCATTAACTCCATTTTCTAGTCAGCTGCCTCTCTGCAAATTCTAAAAACATTGACTCAATCTACACTGGTGTTACTCCTTATTCATTTCAGTTACTCCAATCAAATGCCACAACATATAAAAAATACCTCAGATGGTCATTATGGGACAGAGCTCCAGCCAAGGCTCTTCACCTGTTGAAGACTACAGGCTGCTATGATGCCAGCTATGGGCTGCCAATGACTTGCTATTAAATCCATCCTGGCAGGTTAACTGGATGAACTGTTAAACAGATTTTTTTTTTTTAACTTTCTCTCATATTACATTTCAGACTTTTTGGCATGCTTAAATCTGTCTCTTAAAAAAAAAAATGTAATGTGCCTCTTAACCAAAAATCAATGGGAATAGCTCTGTATAAATAATTATCACAATCAGCAAAAACTTATTATTTTACCAGCTCCTGATCCCATCTTTCATTTCTGAAGTCTCCATATCAGAAAACTTCTCCATCACCATTATTCTCCATTAGCTCTGACAAAGATTGATCTGTTTTTAAACAGAGGTAGTGGCATTCTCTTGATAACTCTGCTTTTAAAATGATCTCTTTTGCATATGTCCACTTCTAAAATCTTGTGAAGTTTCAGAGTTTTCAGGCATTCAGTATTAGTCCCTTCAAAATCTCCAGTTTTTTCAAGTGTAGGATTATCAATAGACACCATTTTTTCCAAGAAATGGGAAAAAAATTTCAACTTCAGTTGTGAAGAGATGGTATTTTTTCCTAAAAAAAGACAACCAGTAGAGCTAGAGTCTGCTCCTCAGCTGCACCACAGACCACCCAATCCACAGAAAGTTATCCATCAGAATCAGTCGGTGTGGGAATGCAGCCTACTCTGGATGCCAAGGATCTCCAGAAAACACAGCCAAGTTCATATAATTCCTGTTCACCCAAGGATTTAAGCCAGAAATATTCTYRCAAATGACTAYCCCCARCATTTCTGAAGAGATCTGACATAAAAATCATGAAATACATTAGCAAGTTGTTTGAGACAGAGAAGATAGAGAAACTTCAGAGGATRGTTTCTGATCAGAGATTGGTTTCTAAACAGATTCAACTGCCATGAATATTAAATTTAAAAGTAATCTGAAGATCCTTAATGCTAYCTTGAAGAAATACTCTGTTTCTTGTTTTGAACAAAAATTCATCACAAAGGAAAATTCTTTTACTGTGAGCAAAGCTTTCCGTAGGCATTGCAATGGAGGGTATTGCAATAGAAGGTTTTTAAGATATACAAAGAAGAACAATCTATTTCAATGCCAAGACAGCATTAAAAAAAACCAAAACAAAATGTAAGTAAAATATTGTAAATGACTCTAGTATCTGTTAGGTTAGGCTCTTTGGCTTATATTACTAACAGAAAAGTCTTGCTATCCTTTCATTAGTAATTCTGCTAAAATGAACAAGTATGTATTTTTTCCTCTAATTGCAGAACATATTTCCTCAGTGATCCAAATACTTGGGGAAAGGTATGTACTGCAGAGAACAAATGCATCTGACCAGAAGTAATATGTACAATATAATGAAGATAATGAGTGAGAAGATTCAATCAATCCATAGAAAATTTCATGCCCACAGCTACTTTGGTTATTGAATTCTTACATATRTTGGTATAAGATTGTTAGAATGCAATATTCACCTAAGTTATATACTTACTATATTTCTTGTACAGTTACAGCCTTGGAAAATAGAGTCTGGTGCCTTTAAATACCATTTCTTTAGAGATTCCTAGGAATGTAGAGGACTTTCCAAATGTAAAGTTTGGGGATGTTTTTGCAAGTACAGTGCTGCCAAATATTTTTTACCATTAAATAAATGCTATTTCAGCTGCATTTGAGCAGTAATAGTGGTAGCTAATGGCCTATTCAGTTAATCATAGTTATTCACTCCCTGGAAATGCCTCAGAATATAATAAATGGTTTGTTTTCATTGTGGACTCTTAAATTACAGGCATTATATAACACCCATGATATATAACCTATCTGTATGAATACAAACTGAACCCAAAATCACTCCCCTAAAGTATTTCTAGTATTTGGAACCTCCAAAGAAAGAAATATGCTGTTGTTGCCCACAGAGCTACTAAAATAGCACTAAAAGCAGGGTAAGAAATGGTTTTAAAGAACATTCTGGTTTAACTAAAATGTGGCTATTTGTCATCCATTTGCAGAGGTCTGAAATAACTATTACAGAATATTTTTAAACAAAAAACAATAAGAAATATGCTCAAATAGCTGAACCACAGAGATCCTTCCCTAAAGGAAAAAACGGCTGCAGATGTAGGGTTTCAATTTGCCCAATAAGAGACAGAATAACCATAAAGTCTTCTCTCTGAAAACAATGCTGTCATTGGATGTTGTACCAATATAAGATTTATCTTGTTCACCTCTTTTCTAATATTTATATAGGTTATAGAAATTCCTGCCCATCTTAGCTCTGCTTTGTTCACTGCTCAGGAGAGATTATATGTATTATGGTGCATGTTAACAACCTGTCCCAAGGGTAGTGTGAGATCTATCTGTCTCTATCTCTATCTCTGTCTCTATCTCTATCTCTATCTCTATCTCTATCTCTATCTCTATCTCTATCTCTATCTCTATCTCTA
>CADDXX010000101.1:396928-495371 GCA_902810485.1 Alauda arvensis
TATCTCTATCTCTATCTCTATCTCTATCTCTATCTCTATCTCTATCTCTATCTCTATCTCTATCTCTATCTATCTCTATCTCTATCTCTATCTCTGTCTCTATCTCTGACATAACAGCTGGTTCTGTCTCATTGCTTTGTGGTTGCCGTTATACTGATGAGGCACAGAATCCCCTGTAGTTTCTTCATGAAGTGTCTTCCAGATGTACTTTAAAAAGCTGCAGAATATGTTTTAAAACAATGTTCWGCTTCTGAGGTCAGGCTGTGTTTTTCAGCTGCAATTGCTTTGCAGAAAGGTTTAGATTGTAGGTCATAAAATTATTCCCCTGGTTACTTCAAGGAGTAAAGACAACCTTTGAAAGTCTTCTGTTGGCTTCCTGGATGAAAGAACTCCTCATGGAAGCATACAAAAACTCAGAAGACTTTCAAAATTAGAATATGGACAAGGTTTGGTATTAAACACCTCTTTTATTTTTCGTGGAGTAAAACATACTCAGGTATTTGCTGAAGAAGTAATTTGGCAGCCCATAAAAGACATRGGAGGGTGTTCTAATTTTAACTCTAGTTCCGTAGAACTTTTTAGAATTGAGTGATGAAAAGGAAATCAAACCAAAGTRATTATAAAATGAGAGACTTCATCATTCTTAGGAAGAAAAGAGCAGACCAGTGCTAGAGAAGCACAGGGAATGCAGCCACAGCCAGCTTCAGAAACTAATCAAGGACACCCCCAGGCAAAGGCAATCCTGAGGGAGAAAGAGTTCAAAAGAGAGGACTAGTCTATARAAGGGCAGCAGCAAATTAACCCAGYGCACAGTAAGTGAGCAGTATGCTATACCAGGAGATAAGCAATTACCTTACAGCCCCAAAGGAGTAATTTAAGGGGTATCAGTAAGTACACATGCTGGGAGAACTACAAAGAATTCACCATGCAAACATGCAGGGAAAAGAAAGATAGARAAACATAAGGAAAATCCTGCAAACATGTTAGAAAAAGAAATGCAGCATTGAACAACCTTACTAGTTCAAAAGAAACTTTGCCAGTGAGAATACTGCTGCCATCACCTGCAGCTCAGCAGAGATCAGTTTAGCAGCTGAACATTGCCTTTGGTGGCTGAAATGTCAGTGACCTCAGGTCATTGGACGCTGTGACAGTGACAGGCAGAGAAAAGTCTGACACCATCCTACTACATAACTTCTGCTTGGTATCAATCATAAAAAGGTCCTTCATGAGGTTTCTCAAAACAAGCTAGTTGTAAATCTGATGCCTTGTATATTTGACAATATCACACTTTGGTGATAAAAGAGATTTGTAACATCTGATATGATATWTTAAACTGGGTGAGGTTGCAAGCAATTTACAAGATTAGATTAGAATTTACCATAATTGCAGTAATTTGGATAAATGTTCTGAAATTAATGCATTAGATCCACAATGAGAAGGGCAAATTACCAYAGAGAGATCTGAAGGGAGTTACAATGGTCTATAAGCACACTCTAACTCAGGATGTTAGCCACTTGCAGGAAAAGGGAGCCTGATATAAAGTCAGAGTAATACTGTAAGCAAATCAAGTAATTATTTTTCCCCTACAAGCAGTGGCAAGGCCCTGACTGCATTACTATATCCAGCTCTGCCTACTGGGCTGTTGAAGGAAAGAGACAGTTGGAGGGAGTCCAGGTAAAAGCCACAAAAAATTGATAACAGATGTAGAAGAATGGAAGGTTGAAAGGAATAGATTGTTTAGTCTAGAAAGAGTGAAGACTAAGGGAAGACATGATAATATGTTTAAAATATGYAAAAGTTTGTTATGAGAAGAGGATGATAGCTAATTGTTCTTCATGTTCATCATGCAGAAGACAGGACATAGTATGCAGTTGTGGAGACAAGCTTTCTAACACGAGGCCAGTCAAACAGGCAGCAGCTTATCTACAGGTATTGCATGTAATGGTGTCACAAGAAGTGATGGCAGTGGCTGAGACAAATCCATGTGGAGATAAGACGTGTGCTTGGTTCTCCCTGAAAGCAGGCAAACAGTCCAGGTGATCCTGTGTGAGAACCTTTCCAGCCTGGCCACAGAAACCAGGCACAGATCAGAGCTTTCCATCAAAGARACTGAATACTATGGTGCAAACAACTGTAACTTGTCTCAAGATGCTTGCCAGGAAGAATGGAGCCTGCAGGACAAGGGAAGAATCTTTCAAATCCATTTAGCTGGTTAATTTAATAGGCTTAATTTATTAAGTAGCAGGGAGCACCCACTCAGTCACTGCTGGGTTCTCTCCTGCATGTTGAACGTGCTCATGCTCAGTCGTACCTTTACTCCAGCTCTGCTGTTRATTGCCCTTTCCAGTGGTTTCCAGGAGTGTGATCATAGCAGTGGTTTATCCAGAGGATTCAGGGATGCACCGCTGTGAAGCCACTGGAGGAATGAGTCAGTGAATGCATYAGAATGAGCTGAGCAGGCTTTAGAAGCAATAGGCAGGGCTGAGGCTGCAGTGATGGCCGGCAGGGAGCAGGCTGGACACCAAGGCAGTTCCCAGACAAGGYAAATGGCATGCAGAGGAAAAGGGGTGACACACCAAGAGATTGCACCATAGAGATTCCCATATGGGGGCACAGCTGGCAGGACCAATGCCAAATCTCTGCCAGAGAGGACAAGATGTGCAAGGCCACTGCAGTGCAGGGGCCAGCCATCCCTGCCACCAATGGGGCTCTTCCCAGCTGGTTGAGAAAACAGGATCAGAAACCGCAGTATGACAGCAAGAGGGAAAGACCAGCTTCTTGTGGGAACATACAGAGTGARTTTTGCTGCTTTTAGAAGAGTTGAGGAGTAGAGATTAGAGAGAAAGATTGTGAAAGGTCCTATCCCTCACAGAAGGGCAAGCCTGAGTGTGCAGGCTGTCAAGTGGCTTCACCTGGACACTGGTGGATTCACAATGGGTCTCTTAATAATAATTTTTGGTTTTTGTTAAGAAGCACAGAATTTAATTGATATTAACTGGACTTTTCAAAAATCCTCATATAAACTGGCAAGTGGAGCTCACTGATTCTCAGAGGGAGAAGCTGCATGGCCAGCAGGAGCAGTTGGGTGTGCTGGGTCTTGCACACTGCTGCCAGGCCCCTCCCTGGGTTTTTCCTTGTACTACAGTCAAACATCCTGTGCCTGACTACAGCAACCTTGGCATAAAGTGCCCTGCCTCTACTTGAAGGTGCTCCTTCTAATARAGCAAATCCATTTTCCAAACTACAGCAGGCACAGAGTGCAGAGCAGAACATTTCCACTTCTCTTAACCTTTAACAAAATTATCTATAAAAACAAACTACTCTCKGTTAAAATAATAAAATGGAGAGTAAGGTAAACATATCCAAAGGTCTGTTCTTACACTCAATCACATGTAAAGACTGCATAATATACTGTGTATGTTGGAAATTCCTTCTTACATGGCAATACAGACCATATCTATTGTCCTGGCAAAATCCAAATTATTGATAAATGGGATTAAACAGATCCTGTCAATTACTCAGTTGTTCTTTCTGCTTTCCTGTTAAGCCTCATAGCTTTCTAAAAACCTTCCTCAGGTTAGAGTAAAATGAAGGTCATGCATCAACCATTTTTAATGATGATTTCCATGATTTTCCTGGTATGATGTCAAAATGGCTGCATATTACATTAGGTTTTAACTATAAATGTAGACAACTAACAAGACTGCACAATTTATAGAAATCCAGATYTGAATCTTTTAATGGTCCCTGTAGGGAAAAAAAAAGTAAAAGAAATAGTACAATACTGACACAAAAATGTTTGCAATGAAACATCCTGATTACTCCCTTTTTATCTTTCAAATGTACCGTTAATGTACATTAACATTTCTTTACGTAATGCCTTGTGAAATTCATTTAAATTTTATAGCTCTTTGCACCTCTAACTGCTTTGGGAGGGGGAAGAGGGTGGGAAGGGCTCCTGTAATTATAGAAATGGCCATGAAAGCACCACTCAAAAGACTTATTTCCTCCTTTGATTCCAGAGTCACTCCAGAGCCTCTGCAGACTGTATTTGCATGAGTAAGGATAAYTTACGAAGTAAAATAAATCTGAAGGTGACTTCTCTGTCAAATGATGTAACTACACGGGATATCATCAACTTCCAGAAAATGCTTGCTTTCCTTCATTTTGTAAGATTGCCCTAYTGGGCATCTACTTCAGTCTTGCCATGGAATGGCAGCACCAGCTAAATGCTGTGAATGTAGCAGATTTTCCTCTTTCTGCTATGCATCACGCCATCTTTAGGTTCCTGCATGTTGAACAATTATTATAGACATTTATGACAGCATAAACTCTGAAGAAACTATGCCAAGTAGGGACTGAAGATACAGAAAATAACTGGGAGACTCCAAAGACAGAAGAGTTGTCTGTAACTTCCAAGTTACATGAAAACATCCTTGTCTTTGTTTAACAGTTCAGTCAAAATGTCCCTGAAAGCAGTAGCAGCAGGGCCCAAATCTGTTCCTAGCACTTCTGTCATGAAACCTAACACACAAAAGCAAGAATATTCCTCAGCTAACAGGTCACACTCAAAACAAGTAAAACAAAGAAYTGGGGGAGAAAAAATAGGTGCCAATTCTGTCATCATCCCTTTATCAAAAATAAAAAACCAAACTGCTGAGATAAAAAGCATTTGTCAACTATCACATAAAGCCTACAGTAAGCCACATGAGATCTTTACTTCAGAGCACTCAATCCAACTTTCATTAAACTATAATTAATATAATGGATCATTTTCCTATGAATTAGTCATTTATATAAGACAGGGTGTTAACACAGATGTAAATTCCTGATTCCCCTGACTTTTCTGAAATTGTATCATTGATGTGTTTGTATGAGAGCTCCAACAAGTAATAAAGCAAGGACACTTCTCATCTGGAACAAGGAATGCATAGCATGGAAACAGGAGCATGTTAGTCAGAATGCTCAGGTGATTAGATATGACAAGAAGGGGAAGAAGCTGCAATGAGAAATAAAGGTTTATGGAAGTTAATAAGGTACTTTCTTCTGATCTCCACAAAAGAAGCAGAAGAAAGAAGGGATTTACAGACAATCTGCAGGCACAATAATTGTCACCATAAAATGACGTATTTCRTGATTTTATGGGTTTATTTTACAAATATCCTAGCATGAGAGYTTGAWGGATAAMGAAGCACATAYTTACAACTGACCATGATTSAAAAAGAATATAGACWTTTTCAATATTGTACTTAACTATGCCCAGTCAAAATCTTTGGACACATAAGTCCTGGTTTAAGTACCTTGAGAAATAAGGTGATGGTATGGGCAAGAGCTRGGCAGTTCTAGAAAAAAGGGAAGCTTAARCACAAGAGATATTACACCAAGWGGGAAGAGACAGGATAATCCAACATGAAAGACTATGGAAGTTCATATTTATAAGCACCCACAGAATGTTTATTCTGTGTTAATCTAWTCCTAGGTAGGTTGATTTCAGCACAATTACCAAGAACTGTCAAACATTTTGATCGAAAATGTCTTTACTTTCCAGGTGCAATTCCATCAGGATTTACACCCACCTGCTGGGGAACAATATTTGTGTCTTTGAGARCTTGWGCTTTTATGCAATGCACTGTATCACACTCAGGATGAACAGATGCCTCCAAGGAAGGGAATGAAGGACTTGCATAACCACTGAGACTAAAATTATTATTTTACTTTTACTACCGAAGGCCAGATTGCTATGTCTTGTAATTGATTACTTTCCATAGTTATACACTAAAAAGATCCAATAATCTTTGAAGCATTTGTTTCCCGTGATGAAAAAATATTTTTCACAAACAAACTGTCACTCTCACTTCCTGCAAAACAAAAATAACCTATTGTGGGAGATAAAACCTCTTTYAATGCAATGGCACACCAATTTTTGGWTGCAACTACAAGACAGTTTTATTTTGTATGGCAACTTCCATACAAAACGTATTATTTTTGAGCCTTATGTTTAAACAGTGCAAGTAACTGAATAATACARTTTCAATGTTCATATAAAATAAAAGCAGATAAGGAGACAAATCAAGGATGCACAGCTATTTACATCTATATCCTCACTGTCTAACAGGGGCTTAATAGTGCTGTAATTTTTAGTCTGTTTAAAAGAGTCAAGCTAAATACCATACTGGACTAAAAGCAGTCAGATACCTGGAAGCCTGTAATTGAAACTTCAAGGACCTTGGTGACAAGATATTTATTTATATCTGGGGCTATGAATACTCATTTGTAGTTATTAAAATATGGTTTAATAATCAGTAGAACTTCACTAAAGCGTGTCTCAGTTAAAATCTTGCAGCCTAGGAACCATACTTGCTTCTTGAAAACCTAATTAAAAGCCAAAGATGGTATCATATCTCACACTGCTAATGAAAAATCTATCATCTGCTTCTATCAAAAATGTGAAGTGCCACTGAAAGCAGATGGGAGGAGGGAGAATCTCAATTAAGTATTTATGAAAGATATCACACAGAATATTTCWGAGAATTAAACTCCTTTATTCTGAAATTCATGAAAGGTAATTAACACCACCAAGTAAGAGCTTGCTGGTGGAAGGGTAGTTTCTGTGTAATACTTCCCTAATTTTCAATATGAAACTTTGGAAAATCAGCCCAGTTTCAAGAAATGTCAGGTTTTTAAAAACATTTGRATAACATTTCACATTCTAGGATAAAGAAAAAAGAATAATCTCACATCTATCTTGGACCACAATGTCAGGCAGTTAGAAAACTAGGAAACAGAAGCATGAACTAAACAAAAGGACAAACTAAAGGTGTGTTTTAACATATTAGACTTTAAAACTTGTCACTGCTTTTTTCAATTGTGCTTATAATCAAGTAAGCAAATGGTCAAACACATAATCATTGTTATATTATTTTCTGTTTCTCCATTGTTGCCTTATTTGTTCCTTTTCCTTTAGGCACTAATGCAATGATGCTCCCACATGTGCTTTAAATGTAAGCACATTCAGTTATTCTAAACAGGCCAATCATATTTTATGTGCTTTGCTGGATTAATATCTAGATTTTTAAATTTCATAATAATCATAAAAAAAGAGTGGTAAATCAATGGGGGAAGCAATTCAACCCACTTTTGAAAGTATTGATGAGAAATCAAAAGCATTTATTATTATAAAAGTTAAAGCACTGCAGTGTGTAAATGARCACTCTCACAGTTTCACAGAGATTATCACAGAGTTGTGAAGGGACCCACAAGGATAAGTGAGTCCAACTGTTAAGTGAATAGATTGTACAAGGATCAGACCATTTGATCATGATGTTGGTGTAATTAGCATCATAGCTCATCTCAGGATCTGATGGTGTTCTCAACAGATATATTCCAGTGGATTATTTTTATGCTTTCTCTTTTTGGCAGTGTTGCCCTTAACCTCTTCAAATGTGTTTTGATCCTGAAGATCAAAATGATCCATCCTTGAAATCCTGAAGATTTCAAGGATGAAATAAAAGGGTAGAAAAGAAGACAGGAGAGCTTTAAATTACATACCACATACATACCACATTCAAGTATGTTTCATTATTGCTTTCCAATGGTCACTACTGAGACCTTAGATGCATAAAGCAAATATGCAATCAACAGCTACCAAAACAGCATCCATCTCATCCACTTACAAGGGAGACAAAAGGAAAAAACATGCTATCTGCTCTGTAATAGTTAGCATAACTTGAACTGTCAGGAATTGGTCATAAGTATTCTTAAATCGACCTGCCCCCTGACAAGGAATATAATACTTATGAATTTATTTACTAGAGGAGAATCTAACCTAACTGTAAATAGTTAGTTTTGACTACATTCTACCACAAGGCTATTTTCCTATCTACCTCTTTATATGCTTGGGCAGTATGCTTTTTTCTTTTTACTAGAACTAACTTTATACTTTCTTGAAATGAGTATGGATGGGAACTGATTGTGAGWCAGAGGTGACCACTTGGACTTGGCTCTCTGGTCAGTTTGAAAGGGTGCCTTCCTCACCCTCTCAGGGAGCTGCTGAGCAGGATGAGCATCTGCTCCTGACACCACAGCCAATGGTCTCATGTGTCACAGGAAATCACCAACTGCTTCTTTTGACATCCAGCAGGAATTTGGCAAACAAGTGAGGTAGACATTTTGCCAGTCTAGGAACATATTCCATCATAACTCCACAGTGGTCTCTGAGTTAATGCAAGCTAGTGTCTCTAGCCGTGTCAGCATTGAATATTTAAGATATGTTTTAGAATAACAAAATTTTTTTAGGGATACAGAACATGTCTGCAGCAAAAATGGGGAACCACAATGCCCTGGTAACTATAAAAACCTGAGTAATACAGACCCTTTTCTGTGATGATTCCTTTCATACTTTCACATGCAAATAAAAATTATCAGAATAACAGTGAAAATTAGGAACATTTTATAAAAGACATACACAGCTCCTGMTCTTAAAATCTCATCCCATTTCTAGGCAGTGAAAAGTTTGCCATGTTGGAGGTTGAGAATTGGATACAATGAGTAATTTTGTTGACTACTTCCAAATGATTCTATKATTTCTCCTGGGTCTCTCAGACTTTTATGAATGTCTTAAAAGAAAGCTAGGAGAGCTATAAAATAAAATAAAATGAGAAGCAGCAGTTTTTCCAAGGTTTGCTATATTGCCCAGAGAACTGTTTCTCAGCAGAATGACTGATGTTTTGTGTCCAGCAACTCCTTTGGGAGGCATCACCTTGCCTTGTTTCAGGCATGCCCACCTGGGGATGAGAAACAGCAGGGTGGGTGGCCCAAAGCTAATGACAYGAGCATGTGAAAATATCTATTTGCTTGATACTTGAAGAGTCTTTACAAAGCTGACCTTTGGAAACAGACACTATTCACCCAGCAGTGTATCCTCCCCTAGAAGACCCCAAGGAAAGCCTGTACTTTGCTCTGACAGGAATGAGAGCTTTCTGTGCCTGCATTTACTTGGCCAGCCAAGAGGTGGACAGAAGACTTCCTCATTCCCTCCCACCTCATTGCTACGGCAACTTTCACACAGAGTCACAGAATATTTAGGGTTGGAAGGAACCCACAAGGATCATCGAGTCCAACTCTAAAGTAAATGGCGAATAGAGGGATTGAATCTGCAGCCTTGGTATGACCAGCACCATGSTCCAACCAACTGCCTTCTCCCAGGACAGCGCACACACCAAACAGGGGTGGCAGCTGCTGAGCAGCCACAGCCACAGCATGGGCTCACGGAGCACAGGGGCTCCTCCTGCTGCTGTGGCCTGACATAGGAGTCTGGAAAACTGGCAGGGAACCTGTCCAGCATTTACAGTGGCAGCATAAAACATGGAAACTCAAAATTACCTTCAGAAGGACTGTTTAAGTTGAAGCTATTTTAATTTCTATTTTCAAGTTGTTTAAATCAGAAATAAAAAAAGAGCATTATGATAATTTATTTAATCTAGTTTTCCATTTGTAATTTTTGTTGGGTTTTTATCTCCCTGTAGCTAGGTTTACTCTTACTARAATGACCACCTAAACATTCTGACCTAGAATTAAATAAACCATTATATTTTTTGATGAAAGAATATAGTATATCAACACAAATATGTTTAACAATAATATAGTTTAATATTAATTCAGATCTTGATTTCTTATAAAGAGAATTCTAGATATTATGTATCTTATTTTCAAAGTGATAATTTTTAGTTATCTTCAATTCTTACCCTCTTTTGAGTCTAGGCAGTCATAATTTGCAAACRTTATTTGAAGACCTAATCAAATTTCCTTTTGTTTTGCAGTCACTTACATAAYGAAGTTTGTCTTTTGCTTTATGTGCAGATCACAGTTTTCTCTGGTACACCCACAAATGTTCCTTCATCTGCCATGTGAACAGAGTGTCTGTACAAAAGCCCATGCATCTCCTCATTGCCCTGACTCTGCTGTAGAGAGCAGCCTTTATGCTCCCATTACAAACGTGCCTGCTGTGTTTCTCCACCCWAGCCATCCCCCTTGCCACCTCTCCAGTTACTATTCACTGAACATTCAAATGAAKCTTCTCTTTCATCTCACCAGAAGCTGGAATGCCTGAGCTAGAAATCTGGAAGCTGGGAGACTTTTCCTTCTCTCTGCTGTGAGRAGAATACAGAAGTGGAGTTCTTTACAGGTGAAGGGACCACAKGAAATTTACTGACRTGCCCTCTGTAAGACGGTGGCCAGTTGRTAATGGAGTGACAGAATCCAAGACAGATGAGTGACAGCATGAGGTTATGGATGACAYATGGTGCCCTTGGCTCCACACACAGGGAGAYCTGCCCAGAGGTTTGTGCTGGACCTACTGTGCTACCCCAATRAAAGTAATTCAAGCAGCAATCAAACAGCTTAACTTCYRTGGGAGAAAATCTGGGTATTGCTAYGTGAAAACTCTGACCCTCCTTCACACAATYGATTCTAACAAGAGAARAAGGACTTACAGAAGTTTCTTTCTTTTCTGATATAMATRAAACTGGAAAAAAAAGCCTCTTTCCTACTGTTTGGGACAAAATTATTTCTGTTATCAGATGCAATGAAAAAATCTATTAGCTTGTTTTCTTTTTAAGCAGCAGTTTTTAAAAYAGCTTATTGAATCTGTGTCTGAAAAACCTCATTCCATATAAAAACTGAAAGGGTATTTATACTGTAAAACCCCCCAAATAAAACCAGWTTCGCCCTTACTTCCTTCCTTTAGKTCACAGTAAAGAACATAATTTAATCCATACTCCGTACCTGCAGAGAATGCTACAATCACATTGTTCTTGAACAGAGGGAAAAGCTATTCACTGTAGTATGGGGAGAAAAAAAAAGAACTCAATACTTCAATGAAGAACCAGGAAAGATCTTAATAAAGAGATGAAAAAGAAATTAGCCACTAAGAAGGTTATCACATCAAAATCTCTAGCTTTCTGGGACTTCCTTTCACATTTCAACATRGTAAGACTAAACTTCTGGCTTCCTCTTAATGCACTGGGTATAGATCAGCATGAAAAAATGCATGAAATACAAAATCCAACTAGAGTTCAACAGAGGCTACAACAGAGAGTGAAAACTACCCCAGCGAGCATGTCCACACAGGAACTGTACAGAAAGCAGTGCTCTGAGGCACAACAGTGAGTGACTCTGAGAATTGTACTGAAGATCTTCAGCACCTCACCTGTCCAGGGCTTAAGGCAGCAGCTCTCTGGTTTCCATAAAGCCGCACTACAGTGGGCTGGGAAGAAACAGCCATGGCTATGCATGCGCTGGGCACCCTCTGCTGGTTTCACAGCAGCAAGTCACCAGGCTTGGGAAATTATTGTAATGAAGTGCAAGCAGAATCCAGGGAAGAAAAACATTATAACTACAAGCAAGAGTAAAAAACAAAAAAGGGATCAAAATGTTTTTAATTTTAATTTCAAAAATTAAAATAAATTAATACCTGCAAAACTTTTTCGATTCTAAGTCAGCTATCTCAGCTGCTTCTCCTTATAGTTTCTATCAAACTAAGAAAGACACCCTACTCTYATAAACAAAGCATTCAGCATTTCTTGCACTGAAAATCGCTTTTTTCCCCTTTAACATAACTTTTATCAACATCATGGCTAGCAATAACTTCTCCTTAGTTTACAAGACTCCTCCTGAGTGTTGACAGGGTTACATGTGACCCTTCATGGTCTGCAAAGCTGACATGAACAAAACGCTTGCAGGTTTGAATTTACCAAAAGCAAAACWAAACACCAAAGTATACCAGTATTAACCCTCTGGCTAGTTAGGCACCAATTATACGCTATAAGCAAATAAAGACATATACAAATCCCAGTAAATTCACTTAACATCCCTCACAAATCCTTCAGTTTCAAAATGCCAGTAAACTCCTTTGGTCACTGCTGACACTTCTAAAAACATTTTCAATCAGTACCCAAGCACTAAAGGAAGGAATATAAAATCTCAGGTTTGTTGCATCAGTAACAAAATCAGCAAGAGCTTAGAAAATTTTCCAAGTGCAACATTTGCACCTTTGTGGGAGATGTCATACAGTTTAATTTCAYAAAAAGAGGTTCTCTCAAAAGCAGAATCCTACAATACTCTGACACTTGACAACTTGCTACTTCCTATGGATTTGGTTTTAAAAGTGCTCATCATTTTAGAATGCAGAATAAAATATTATATCAATAAGCACAGGTAAGGTGACTGAGCTTCAAAGACCTCTGCTTTTCTTGCCCACAATCCACTCCTCAGTCCCACTAGAAGAGATTTCCCCATTCCTGTGCTGTTTGGCTGCTCATTTTTGCATCCTCCTCTAAGTCCATGAGGTTGTGATACATTCAGATGGAAATAAATGCAGAAAATACAATTTTGAGAGAAGAATGTTAAAGTACTAATGCATTTTGTCTAGGAGCATACTGTACACAAAACCAGTGTAGAGTTACACAGGATACAAAGTATAAAGAAAAAGGTAAAAGAATAAAATGAAACTAATTCTAATTTCTTTTTCTGCAGTCTGTACAGACAGGAAATATATGTTCTTTTATAGAAATACTATGATCCAAGAAATATTTGGTTAATTTGTTTAATTTTTCACGGCTAGAAAAATTCAATGGCACTCTGATGCAGAGTATAAGATCCTCACCATATCCATGAGCAGGGGTATGAACTCCTCTCACCACTTTTGCATTCATCAAGCTCTATTTTATGCAGGAGAGAATTRAAGAGTGGAAAAGCAATAGTGTTGTTCTCAAAGGAGCAACAAAAAAAGGCACATGTGGAAGGGAACWTTTGTCACATATCACAGAAAAGACCTAGCAATTCCTGTACTGCACAGGTACCAGTAGAGTTTAGGGCTTTGCTTGGTATTTCAAGTGCTCAGAATAAACTTGGCAGAAGTGGTCATGCAAGGTCCCTGAGCACCAGTACAGATGATAACAAACAAGGGCAGCAACTCATCCTGCTGCTATTCTTGTCTTCCTAAATCCAGAGACTGKCTGCAAAGAAGGGTTCAGAAGCTGGATAAGGTGTCCTGAAAAGGTAGGCTTATTCTTTTTGCATGCTCCTCTCACTGCACACAGCCTGAGATGGTGCTCTTTGCAGAAAGTGTCAGCATGTTTTGGGGACACATTGGTCTTTCTCTCTTAAGAAGGTGAGGAAATTGGCTTCAGTGGCTGCCTAGACACCACTGCTCTATGTAGGCAGGAAAAGTATGGAGGAAGAGTAAGAGTACATAGAAACTGTTCCTTCAAAACCCATCCAAACTTAACTTTCAGACTGAAGACACTGGCAACCTTAATATAATAACCARCTTTGAAATGCTCACTTCAACGTTTTTCAGCCAAAGAAAATAAATCAGAGTGAAAATAAAAATTGGGGAAGTATTTCATCACTGCAGTAGAGGTTTTGTGCCTAAAGAAAAACACTAAATTTCCTATTTCAATGTCTTTAGAAATGGATAACTATGGCATCTCAAGGACTCAAAAGTGCACTAGAGAACCCAAGATCCTTGTTAAGGAACAGTGACGACAATGAGATGCAGCACATTTGTGCTGGCTGTCAGCTACTATGGTCAAGATTACCTGAGGAATGGGAAAACAAACGCAGATGTAAGGTGCATCTGAGGTATCAACCTACTGAGAGTATTTTGGAAGGTCAGAACCACAAAAAGTTTCAGAATTAACTTTTGGCCTTTTCCCAGCAAGTGAGACCTTGAAGTAGGAACCACCTGCCTGCAGTATCTTCAGATACAATTCTRTTCCAGAACAATCCAAACAAGCACCTGTGGTTTTATCATCTTCCATCTTTCTTGCTTGTTCCCTTCAAGGAGAGCACCTGGTTCACAAATCCAATCTGGCAGTAATTATTATATTAAAAAACATACTAACTTGAAATACTTCTCCTATTTACAAATATTAAGTATGTGACAAAGCTCAGTATAAAAAGACTACTTTGCTGACTGCTGTAATAATACCACTGCCATGGCTCAGGTAGAAAAGACAATCTTGATCCTGGTATGAGCAGAGGCCTTGTGTTTAAATGGCTCAGTATTATTGCACTTTCAAGCCTGTGCACCTGGCAAGACACAGCAGTTTGCCTGGAAATATTTGCACTCCCTGTGCTACCTCACAGCCTGAGATGAAAGGTTGTGGTTGGTGTTTTTTCTAACCAAATGTCAAAGTACTTCAGGTTTTGCCTGCCRCAGTTCACCAGCACATCATTTTCTATAGTATAAGACTGGGAACCTTGTACTCTCTCATAGCAAAATAAACCACCAAAACTGAACTTTTCTTATATATGCAACAATATTTTGTTTCGTTTTGCTTTAAAAAAATAAGACACCAAATAGCGTGAAAAATCTGGTGTAACCAATCAAATGCTTCATAGCAAGCTAGAGCCTCAAAATAATTATTCTAAAGATTTAGATCTTCAAATATTCAACTGATTTTCAGAGATGRTGAGCACTTCAATCTGTATGTGAACACTCCCATGTCTAACTCTGACTCCTTTGACACAGCAAAGATGGAAGACAAAACAAGTACGTGTCAGCTGCAGGAAGACCTCAAGTGTAGCATGCAAGGCAAAAGGAAAAGTGAATACTGAAGTCCGTGTTTCCTTTCCTAGTGTAGACTGGAAATTCTCCAGCTAAGCATTTCATAAGCKTCTATGAAATGGGTATATAAACATACACTGACAGTTCCACAATAATAAATGTAATGTATTGCATGTTTTGGGGTATGTAGCTGGAGTCAATGCTAGACTGTTACTGTAAGACAAGATGTGCAATTTCAAAGTTGCATTCTAAGACACTTAATAGGACTCAGTTTGGGGGGGGTGGGGAAGTGAGACAAAAGAACTAAAGAACTATGATGAAATTTCTTGAGAAGGGCCACTAAGAAAATGTAACTTTTAAGCAGCTGGTTTTTAGAAAAAGCCAATCAGATGGTAAAACAGCCCATGAATTAAAACCTTTCCAGTTCTTTACCAGACTTTTTAACCCTAAAAATGCTAGAAATATTTATAAAATTGCTTTCATAAATTTGTTCCTTTTGGTTTTATTTTTGCCTACTTTAATGTTTCAAGCTGAGAGGCATTTAGAACAAATTAATTCTCCAAGCTGGGAAAAGTGAAATTCTTCATAGCTTTCAGCCAATCTGTTGGTTGGTTAAATTTCTTCACTCTGAATTAGAATAATTAGAATATCTGGTGACAAGGAGAAGAATGGAAAAGGAAAAATCAAGACTTTGGTATTCACTGCTATGTACAAGTTGCATGGGACAGCTCCTGAGGCTGCTCTAGCTTGTGCACAATTTTTCAAGCTGCATATTAGAGACAGGATAATCTGTTAGGACGTGTGAAAAATGCCATTTTAGTTACATTCTTGAACATGCTAGAACCAGACTATCATGACAAATATATATAATTTTGAATACGATTTTTATTTCTCTCTTTTTGTTTTTTTTACATGTCATTCATTACTTCTATTCTGGTCAATACAGAAATGTAAGGACTTTTCATGGAGAAGGAAATTTATTGAGAAGAGTTAAGCAACACATTCTAAAATGAAATAAGAACACTTTATTAACCTAGTGCACTCATTTTTTTAAATCCTTTGAAGAAAAAAAAGCGCTATTTAAATAAAACATAACGTTTCAAAAAAAGCAGTATGCAGATGAAGAAAAGAAAGCTAGAGGACATCATGGATTTTGAACAAAGAACAGTGACCATGTATTTAAGGGCTACTCTACRTGCTACAGTGAAAAGATCTACTTAGAAAGTACAATCATTTTGGGAGGCAGAAGGTAAGACCAATGCATTTAAATAGCTTTAATTTGCTTGCTTTCTTTCTCTATAAACTCCATTAATTTCCTAGCACAGGACTAGAAAAGCATAGTGCTTGCAAATTTTTTYAGACATTTTATACAATCTGATTCATCATACTCTTAGAATCCMAATAAAATCTTTATTAGGGCTGCCTGCTCATAAATACTTGCACAGGAAAGAGAATTTTAAAGGAAAAGTTAACCCCTAGAAGGCTTTGTGTTAAAAGCAGTAGAAAAATCAAGGAAACTAGAATGATAATCTTCTATCACCGGCTCTTCTAAAGGCCCCTGAAAAAGAAACTGAGACACCCAAGAGAGAGTTTGAAATCCTGGACCTAATGAAACAGCCATGTCCCCCTGGTAAACAAGTGAGGCTGTACAGCACATGCTGGTTTAGACTAAAGCAGCATTATTTTAAATTCTCTAGAAATAACATGAAAGAATCAACTTTAATCAAGAATTTTTTTCCCCCTGCATATAGCAGAAAGCAAAAGATGCTGCAGCCAGCACTTGTCCAACTGGGATACTATTGTGAAATGCATCCTTTTAGCTACTGAGATAATTAAAAGGAATCAGTAATTATCTCTGTACGAAGTAGACATTCCTCAATAGTGGTGTTTGAGATTGGAGATTCACACAATTTGGTAATCTCCCCTTTTGATTTCTGTGATAGTTTTGACTTAAACAGCACCACTCACAACTTCTCACTGGTGTCCCTATTATAGTAATGCAATAAATGTATTACTTATTGAAAAGGTTACCCAGGCATTAATCAGAACATCCTCTAATCAGCAGAGTGGAACTCTGAACAAGGGCAGTATTTGGACTAGGAGATAACAGAAAATAATTTGGATTTTACACCAACACTTGAGTTTATCACATTCCCTGCAAGTGAGAGAGTTCTTCATCACRCTTTTGGCTAGGTTMTAAAGCATTTACTACTTAAAGATACTTAATACAGGTATATTAACACCTGTGACAAGTAGTACCTCCAAGAACCTTGTAAGATTACAAATATTTACACCTACCTGAGTTTTGTGGGGATTTTTTTGTTGTTTGGACTGGGTGAGGAGGCATTCATTTTTAATTGAGATACGAGCAATACTAAGAAAAATGCTCAGGAATACTTAAAATCTTTGGATGCTTGCTTGTTAATTAGTAAATATTTAATCAGAATTCATACATTAACTTCTACTGAATGTAAAAAAAAGTGAAAGGTTTATTCATGCTTTCTAAAGGTATTTTTTCTCATTTCAAATTAGGTTAACAAGCTACTGCTGCTGAAAAAAACATTATCTGTCCAGTGTTTTACATACAGATTGGCTCTGTACAGTATTCTTGGTGTCTGCTAGAATATGCTGTTTCATCCCACTTTCCTGTTTTCCACAGTGCTTCTGATCATGAAATGAGGAACAAAGCATGTACGAAGTGTACACACAGAAACTACCTGCTGTGTATGCACACAAAACTTAAAAACTACACTTCAATACTTTGTAAAAGTAACACTTTATCCTAATCACTGTAAAGTTTTACATTCTAACAAAAATAAGGGGTGCTTCACTCATTTTATCAATTCATAGAAATTCAGCCCTCCAAGTCCATCGTTTTAATATGGTGTTTTTAAATCAACATGGGATTTGAGAGGTGCCATTATTTTGCTTTTAATAAATAGCAAAATTCCAAAACAATCAGCAAGCATTTTAATTTGCTGTTATTATTTTACTTTTAATCACAGGCAGCTTAACCACTAGGGTCCTCAATAGTGAATKACCTGCACTGGTAGTCATACTGCACAAGAAAATCCATGAGACTCAAGATAAAGACTTACGGTTGCCCTAGATTTAAACATCTCAGTTATGCAACTGAATGACATAATTCAAAGGTATGTCTAACTTACTGTAAGAGGAACTCTGTGACAGAACTGCTTGACCAAATAATGTAATGCAAGCATATGAAAAAAAATGAAAATGAACCRGACAAACTAGCACAACCTTCAGTAAACACTTCTAAAGTTGTGTACACTTATTATTTATGTATTTACACAACTGAAATGACAAAGATTTTCTGGAAGAAAATCACTGAACCCAAAATTACATTTCAAATACTACAGACAAAAATTTATTGATTTTCTCTATGTTTCTGTCTGAAGTTTGAAATAGGTAATCCTTTTCAAAAGGACAAACTTAAGGCACACTTAAAACTGCATTTCACTGCATTGCTGAATGAGATGTRATCACCTCAGAAACAGCATAAATCCAAAATATTTTTTCCCCTTGATCAACTGAGGTGGCAGTGACAGAGCTTCCTTTGACTAGATGAAGATGAATGCATTTTTATGAAGGACTTTATACACTGAGATACACTTTATTTCTACTTAATTAGTGCTGTTATCAAGAAAAAGCTACATTACAATATGATCTTTATTTAGTGTGGAAGTGACATTCAGATCCAAAATCCCTGCAACCATGGCTTAGGTGAATCCTACCAACCTACATCTGAGTTAACAATTCTGTATCTATTTAGTACTCCACCTATTCACCTAGTAAGGATTTCTTCCACACAATTGTAATGTTCTAGTATAAAAATCAATATGGCTGTGAAGTTACCYGCGAAGTGTTTGAGAAACACATCAAGTCATCTGCTTTAAAGAATCTGTTTTTCTGCATTTCAATAGAAACCTTAACACACGCCAATGTGAACACATACCCATTATTACACAGATATGCATACATAAAAACATACAAGAGGAATTTTGCAGCATTAAAACATTAAATCAGGGTGGAAAAAAGTCTTCAACTAGCCTATTTATATGTTACAAAGCTCTCTGGTCATATTGGTTTTTTGCAAAGCACAAAATAGGCTCCTGTCTGAGGGCTTTAATGTGATTTCATTAGACAAGAAATTTTTAAATTAGCATTAGTGACTTCAATTTAAAAGAAAAATGACAGAGTACAGAATAAGATTAGTAAACCAGTGGTACAACTAAGATCACTGTTACTATGCAAGTGCCGAAATGTGCACTTTAAACTCTGAGAGAGAAAACACATTCATCTGCAACTCTTCAATATATCTTAACAATCTCTTCATTTGTAAGAGTGCTTAGACTGCTAGAACTGCCTCCTCTAATCTTTGGTAGCAGAGAATCTAAAAGATACTAAGAGTAGGATATTCAATAAGACAACCCTTTTTCATCATGTTTGTGCAAGAYAGGAATAAAAGAATAATGGCAAATACAATTATACAGCTTGCCAACTTCAACAAAAACCCTATTAACTGACTCTCATCACTGACAAGAATCACTTTCTGCATCCTATATGGAAGTTATTATTCAAAGAAATAGCCTGAATTTTCTTTTTAGTAGCTCTACTTGACTTTTCTTGACTATGACATATCATGTACATACACTAATTGAATTATTTTCATTGTGCACCCAAAGAACTTGTACCCACCCAGTAAGTGGAATGAACATCACTGTGACAGCCCTTCAAGGAAAAGTCTAAGACTAGTTACAATTAAGGAAAGATGATTTTTCCATTCTTGTTCAAATAAGCAACTTCAAATTAAAAAGGAACATCCTGCCTTTATGACTTTTAAAACAGTCTCTCATCTACACCAGTAAATGGCTTCATAGTGCATGCCTACTTGTCGAAAGGAAGTGGAAAGAAAAAATCTGACTACTGCAAAATTCAAAAGAATCAGCAGTAAATGTCACAACAGGGAAAGAAAGATCCTCTAATTACCTCAATCAACAATAACAAAAAAGGGATAGAAAGATTCTTTAATAACATGAATTAATAACAAAAATTTCTCCAGTTACTCTTGATGACTCCTGATATTCTGAATAGGTTTTAAAATCATAATGCTGGAGTATGACTTTTTACAAGAGCATGAAGGGACAGAACAAGGGCAATGGCTTTAAACTGATGTACAGCAGACAGATTAGATAGAAATTCTTAAATGTGAGTAGTGAAGCACTTGGTACAGGTTGCCCAGAGAAGCTATGGATGCCCCATCCCTGGAAGTGTTCGAGGCCAGGYTGGACACAGTTTTGAACAACCTGGTCTAGTGGAGGTGTCCCTGYCCATGGCATGGCACTTGGAACTAGATGATCTTTAAGGTCCCTTTCAAACCAAACCATTCCATGATTCTGACTGTTCGGCTCTCCCATTATCAAGCAAAAAAAGTCACATTACTGAAAAGACAGAGAATGAAATTTAGGATCGTTTCCTATCAGTTTCAAATCAAATTACCCAAAGATAAGTGTTAGAGCAAAAAGTCAAGAGTACTTTCAGTTTAACCAACAGAAAAGATCCTTTCCCATGGTCAAAACTGCTCAAACTGTGTATTCAGAGACTTCTGTAATAAATTGGCTTATCTTATAAATACCTTTTATACATAAGATTATTTCATAGTTTTCTAATTGTGTTTAAGTAATGCCTGTGCATGCCTCTCTACAGGCTTGATTACAGTACTCCCATCTTGACTTACTSAGGCTTAAAGTTCCTTAACTTCATAACGTCACTTAAATCACTGAGGTGCCTTTAAGTATGTTACAGACCTCTACTGAAGCAAAGGAATTCAACAGAATATATTTCCCTAAGTCTGTAACAAAAAGAAGTACCACACATAAAAGGAAAGCGTACCAGCACKTCACAATAAAAGGCTCCAGCAAAGAAATCCTGTCCTTAAAGGAAACGAAGGCTACATTTCACCTTTATGGATACAGTGTTCTAGTTAAATGCACTACAGTGACAGAACCATAGCCTGTTTAAAAAGGTAACTACACCAAACAAGCTACTGATGCATATGGTTTTCAAATAAATGTGTGTGCCTAAATAGAATGTGTTGCCTGCAAAGCTACCAGAAATAYCTGGTACTTAAGTGAATCATACATYAGCTTCTTCAGTTGCTAGAACACACAACCTTTCATTGCGACAGCAAGCTTTAAACAGGCATAAGCCAGAACTGCTACTCCAATGCCTGGGGCCCATCTTCTTTCTGTCTCAATCTCACTCTCTCCTTTGCAAAAGCAAAAATTAAAAGTCACTCCCATGAATCACATCAAAGAATTGGTCTGGGTGTCAGGACAGTTCCTTTCAGTGTATACGTTGGCTTATGATGGCTTAATGTACAATAAAAAAGGAAAAGTCTTCACACCAGCTCTGAAACATTTAAAACTTCCCACTGGCAAGATAAAGAAACCAGACAGTTTTACTAATACAAAGTCCCTTCAAGTTTCTATATGTGGCTATTTTTTGGTAGTACATATCTGCATGCTACATTATTTAAATAAAAAACAGAACAGTTCTAGCTGTAAACATGATGAAACTGAAGCCTGTACAACAAATTTTATTCTACAAAAAAAACAGTGTTTAGAAATTGATGGTGTAACACATATGTACAGTAGCCAATTYATTCATGTTTGAAAGATATTGACAAAGATAATAGAGTCAGTAAATGCATTTTTCTATACCACTACCAACCAAACTGTTTAACAACTCTCACCCAATAATTCATCTAAAACTTCATACTATCAACAACTTGGCACACTGCCATCCCAGTTTAGAAGAACAACTGAAACAAGATTAACTTATAGTTTTCAGGAGGATTTTAACAAAATGTTAAGAAGTAAAGCTACTGCCAATATGTGTTTGATTTTGAGTACTTTTTTCTGTGGTCTATGACTGAAGCCTTTCCAAACTGAACATATTAAAATGAAATAAAACCCCTTATGCTCATAAAATATCCTTAGAGCTATTTTGTGCTTTTGGGCTTTCACACAATCAAATCTGCCTGACCAGAATACTATGAGCAGGTGGTGCAGCAGCACTGGTCAAGCTCTTTGAGCCARAGACTGCCCATGACAATACATTTAYCTTAGACATTRTTCATCTCAACTCCCAAGACATGTTCTGGTAATAAACACATCAGCAAGGGCCATTAMAAAGCAGTGGTTATTTAGCATACCTAATGACTACTACTTGCACAAYAGATAATAATTCATTTAAGTCCACTCTTTCCAAGGGCTACCTTCACTAAGCTGTTTGTTTACTATCCAGAATAAAAGTCCCTRGAACTGAAAAATTTAACCATGACACAGCATGAAAAAATACCCCACCTTCCAGAGAAAGAGGMCTACACAAACATGAGAACTTTCTTCTAGTTTCAAAGGCATGCTAATGCTTTACACTCATGTGACGTTTTCATACTTTCACCCCTTTGAGGGAAGCAGAAGGGGAAATAAAACTTGCATGTTAATGCTTTAATGTTAAAGATCAAAAGTCTAATCTGAGCTAAAAACGTTTCTTTTACCAAAGGGGCATTCATGTAACAGAATCTATCCTTATTATCTTTTTATGCAAGATGAAAACAACTTTCTTAAAACTGAGTGAAAGGATGCTTTCAGACACAGAATYTGAACAAAACTTATTTTGAAAGACACTGGTGAAATGCATTTAAATGGAACAAACTGAAAATCTGACATCATCCTACAGCTTAATCTTTCACGACCAGTTGAAAGGATACACGAGCAGCAAAGAAGGTGAAACAGGAGAGAAAAGTACTACTAATTTACCTAAGAAGCCAATTCGTCTCAASAATTTAAAAAGAGGTTCAACTTCAATGTTATTCCCTCAAAACACAACCCCCCAACTCTTATTTCTGTTAAAAACATGTAGGCTTTTTAGACCAACATCAGCTTTTTTCTTTTCATGCAACATTTCTGAACTTTGAGTCATTAAAATCGATTAACCACAAAGTACTCAAACACTAACACTATCTACCCAGAACACCAAATATATTACAAAATAAGAAAATGCAAATATTCGCTTAAGTTTTGGCTTCATGCATATCTGCATTTTAAAAAGTAAGCTAGAATCCTACTGCATATTCTTACAGTATATATGTTCCACCTTCTAGAAGTAGTAAGAAYATTGTAACAATGAGCATGAGCAGATAAATACCAGCCTGAGAGTACTGCAGTGAAATACGTTCTATCTTACTACCTGGAGAAGGTGAAAGGCTAATTTTAACAACCTAGTTTCATTTCAATTTTATTGAAGTGCCTACAGCATTCTGTGAGTGCTTGCATGAACACAGGCACGCACAGAAAAAGTGGTATCTACAAACAGTTTACACAGATATTTACATACATGTTATTTACATAAACTAACATGACTGCATGATCTTTGATGTAAAAACCATATGCTTCTTGCACATATAACTGTTGCATTGGTTTTACAAAAAAAATATAAACCTTTTGCAACAACTGGCTAAGCACATATCATRGCTGATTCCAAGTTTTTAGAGCTTGCAGGTTTAAAAAAAAAATACAATACCTAAAACACTGTTATCAAACAAATATGCTTTATTGGCATCTAAAAACAAAATGCACCCAACATTAAAATGTACTTTTTCATTTTTTAAACCCACTGCAGTACGAGGAACAAATCACAAACACTTACTTTAGAGAAAACAGAGACTATAGTGTAGATTTTACAAAATCACTTTTAATCTCTGTGTTATGCTCCTTAAGTAACATGGGCCATTTTTTTTTCTGCCGAATTGTAGGAACATAAAATATCACAGCTTTATCTATACTTTAAAATTCTGCAGCAGCCTAAAAACACGGACAAGATACACCAGCACCTGTTTTCAAGTATAACAATTTCAATAGCCAAACTAAGGGTAGTATCTAAAAATTCCATTTTCTTCCATAGGAAGTCTTTGTTTGACAAGCTGTTAATTTATCATTGTGAAATTAAAAGCAACTGGGGGCAAGTTTATGCTTTACCAAAGAAATAAAATAAAATTTAAAAAAATAATAAACTGAAAGCAAAAAACGTTTACCTACCATGTTCAAATTAAGAACAGTGTTCTATACAAGTCAGTTGTACAGTTATTTAAGTGAAAGATGAACATGAACATCAGATTAACTTAATTCTGGCAGACAAAAGTGAACTGCTACGGTCCAGTCAGCCATTTATCTATTACAGAGAGATGACAACTTTACAAAAGGTATCTTTTACCTACTGAGTGATGATTATGTCCCCTCAGTTTCTGTGCTTTCTACCACTGGTTCACTCTCTATATCAGCTTCTGTGTCACTCTTCTCTTTGTTTATCTCGATGGAAGATGTCAGTTTTTCATAAAGTTCTGGATCATCCTGCACCTGTGCAGTTGGTGGCTGACTTTCTGTCTCTGTATTTTCACCATTTACCTGGGGCATATTATCAGCCTTGCGTTGAGAAGTGGCCCCATCAAAATATTCAAAAACCCGTGGATGTGGAGGCGGGATCCAGTTGTTTGACATTCTGTCTCTTCCAAACCTGCTTCCATTAATTTCTCTACAAAAATTAAAATCTCTGTCATCCCTATCCCTCTGTCTTTCCCAGGGTCTTCTGCGGTCATCAAAATCTCTGTGAGCATCTTGTTCAAATCCTCTATTCCAACTGGGACCACTTCTACTATCAAACCTATAGTTTACRTGTCGAAACCTCTCTCTGTCTTCATGGAAGCCTTTAGGGCCACCATAAATAGGGAAGGCATGGTGCTCTCTTTCRTCATAATCTCCTCTCTGTCCCCAGTGCTTGTCTGAATTGAAACCAAAATGCTCCCTTCGGCCAAGGTTCTCTATACCTGGCCTTCCAAAATTTTCTCTCATGTCTATATGGGGTCTTGCAAAGTGTTCTCTTCCATCTACTGGAGGCCTTCCTATACCCTCTCTTGGATCAACTGGTGGTCGTCCAACAGACTCTCTGACATCCACTGGAGATGGTCTGTTCAGATTATCTCGGTTTTCCACTGGAGGAAAGCGATAATCTCTGTCTCCCTCCTGTTGAATGTTATCACCTCCAAGCGGTAGCCTTTTCTCTGGATTAGAAATGTTATCGATATTTTGTCTTCCTGGTGTTCCAAAAGGTCTTTCTGTTTGATTAAAAATATCTCCTGGAGGAAAAGGACCTCGAGGTGGTGGTGGGTGAAGAGATGGATCAAGCATTGCAGGAGGAGGAATAGGACGCTGTGGTGGCATTCCTGGCTGCATTAATGGAAACCTTGGTCCAGGAGAATGGGGCATTAGGCCTGGACGAATATCTATAAGAGGCATTCCTGGCATTCTTTGATTACTGATATTTAAATGAGGCATGTTTGGAACTGCAGCTGGATGCTGCATTGCCAGAAGTCCAGAATTACTTGAAATATTTGGTGGTGGCACTCCCATAAGTCCAGAACTAGTTGAAACATTGGGTGGTGGCATTATGAGAAGCCCAGAGTTGCTTGAAACACTCGGTGGCTGTACTCCTGCCAGAACTCCTGAGCTGCTGGACACACTGGGTGGCTGCATTCCAGTCAGAAGRCCAGGGCTGCTCGAGACACCAGGTGGATGAACTCCAGCTAGAAGCCCTGAGCTGCTTGAGACATTTGGTGGTGGCACTCCAGCCATAAGTCCAGCACTACTTGAGGCGTTAGTTGGCTGAATCCCRCCAGGAAGAGAAGAGCTACTGGAGACAGCAGGAAGCTGCATTCCTCCTCCAAGACCAGAATTGCTGGAAACAGTTGGTGGTTGCACTCCTCCTACAAGWCCAGAGCTGCTTGAAACACTAGGTGGCTGTACTCCCCCTGCAAGTCCAGAGCTACTTGAGACAGTGGGTGGTGGCCCTTCTCCAGCAAGCCCAGAATTGCTTGAGACACTGGGGGGTTGCACTCCTCCAACGAGTCCAGAGCTACTTGAGACATCACTTTGCACTGAAATGCAGCAACAAGAAGAACAGTTAACAAAAAATACCAGTGCAACACTCACCATTCAAAACAAAACACAGKTCATTCCATGTTCATGTAATGCATACAGTGAATGATACTGCTGACAAGGTCCGTCCTAGTTTCTATAACTAATATATATTATTTCAATCGCATTGATGATACATAGACATTATACCACAGAATTGAATGTCTCTACATAATAAAGACTGAACAGCAGCTTAAAATTGACAAACCCCAAAGTCATCACCCAATTTATGCAATGAAACTATTAAAATATTTGATGCAATTCTATAGATGTTATACTATCCTATCCTCTTCTGCTCCTTTCCATTGCTACTTGTGTAATCACCCKGCATTTTTAAGAAGTTTTCTAATGGGTTCCCAGAATCAGCTTTATCAGCTTTACTTCTTGAATCTAGGAGAAAAACACAGCATAAGTTGCTGTAAGTCAATGACCAGACAATTACAAAGATGGTTCTCACCACTTCCCCAAATTAAATTCRGACTAATACCCTACCCAGCCCCAAACTTCCTCTTCTGTAGTTACTAGCTCAATGGACTATGATTTGCAAAAATCCCTCAGAGTGTGATGYTTCCTGTACAYRATCATATCATATAATGAAAACATTTCTTACCAGATCTATTTTCACTGGAAGAAATCTGRAGGTCTGCAAGATGTGATCCTTTATCATCTGATTCTGGTTTGTTGATTGGCAGGGGATTAAAAACRCTTGCAGCAGATAATGTTGGAGTAGCTAAATTGCTAGTAACTGTGCCRACTGGTAGAACAAGGCCAGAAAAAGGAACATCCTTCATCGTCTCTTGTGCAATTGGTAATGGAGGCTGTACTAAAGCTGTAGAGAAATAACAGAAGTGYATCATAGTGTAATCATATAGTGTAACCTTCAAATTTAGTTTCCTAGAAGTCAGTCTGATAAATCAAAAGAAGTGAAATTAATTACTCTCACTGGTACATTTTTTGATAATAAATCTCTTCCTCAATCAGTAATGTAATATTTAGGATTTTTTTCTAGTAATCATGAGCTGCAGGCAAACCTAAGCAATCAGTACTCTAACATATCCTTAAATGTTAAATGAATACAGTTAGAATGCTAAACTAATGTAAACTATTATATATTATTCAGTGACTAAGAGCAAATACTTCCAGTAACAGCTACTTGTGTTAGAAGGGTCCAAATATTGAACAATTTGACAATTTGCCGTAACATTTTTCAGTAACTCCACATTAAGTATAATTTTTCAGTCTACATTATAAACTCTCTAAGTCTTTTTCTCAATGCCTGCTTAAATCAGCTAAACAACAACTTCTGTGTTGCTATTTCCCATTACACAGGATTAACTTGCTTTTGACTAAATAACAAGGAGTATATAAACAAAGTAAACTTTTCATCACACACAAAAAATTGTTACAGCCATCAAACTTACGCGTAGGAACAACTGGTGGGACAACAGGTGGYGGGACAACAGGTGGYGGGACAACRGGTGGAACTGGTGGAGGCATATAACCTATATGGAAAAAATGATAAATGATTACATGAAAAGCAAATGAACTTTTGCAGTAAAAGACTGCCTATATTTTTATCCCAAAAAGTTGCACAGCTGTACACTAGCAATTGACAAATTMATAGGAAAAGGCAACAGTGGCTATTGTTGTCAGAAACAACCCCATCTTCACTACAGATGATCTGCAGGTGCATCTTTAAGTGATATCTGCCAGTAGTATTCAAAGAAGAAAATCAAGTGTTTCAGACTTTTCAAAAGTGAGGAGATTGAGTTTAAGTACTTTTAAATTTTAATTTTTCATGAAGGTAAAAAGCTGTGATTCCTATTCTCAAGTGACTACATTGGTAAAAATAATACCAAGTTAGATGTAAGTCATTTTAATCTAGATGAAATTTAGGAGTCAAAGGCCAAGGTCAACTCACTCAAACAGCAGCTGACAGAAAACTCTGATGTAYACAGAGGCACATGAACTGCCTATGCTCATTACACACTGCMTTTTGTTTTTACTGACTTACCTGGGGGTGGCTGTGAAGGGTTGAAACTTGCTCTCAAGAAGGGTGGAGGAGGAATKGGGCTATAACCAGGAGGAGGGACRGACATTGTGACAGGAAACGCAGGTGGAACCAAGCTAACAGCAGGCACAGCTGGAGCTACTGGAATCTTTTTTCATGGAAAGAAAAACAAGCAGCTTCAATACTTAACAGTATTCAAGGACATTAAAGGGATAAAGTGATTTAACTGCAATTCACATCAAGCACCAAATATACTAAAGGCTTTGTATTTATTTCAAACACTGAATAATTAGATTGCATTCTGAAATGCTACGCTATGAGCAAACAAGGACACTGGAAGAAATTTATGTTTACTTTATTCTCAGACAGCCAAAACCACAGTTTAACAGTATGACTACTTAAGAATAAAAATGTACCTATCGCAGAGGGGTGAAGGCAGAAATGCAGAGAGAGAAAAGAAAAATGTTGATAGTGTAGCAATTTAGGGGCACTTGGAAAACAGTGATTCTAGTGTCTAGAAAAATTTAAGTATTTTAGAACTGTATTGGATAATTAAGTTTAGTGTGCGGAATTATAAGGCAAATAATCCCAAGAAATCCTGAAAATTATTTAATATTTCTGCAATTTCTGTTTGTGCTATACATACATGTATATTTAAATATATTCTGATCACAGTGTACATTAGGAGACAGCTGAGATAAAAAGACTGAAGACAGTTTTTGCAAAGAGGAAAAAGCTCAAAATTCAATTCAAGTAAATGCAAATTTATTAACATTCATATGATTTTATGTCAGTTCAACAACTGGAAATGYCTGTACACATTTGGAAAGATAAAACACTAATATTATAACTACAAAAGCTTTTGTATTAAGCAATTGCAATTGAAAATAAAGATTATGCTCAACCATGGCAACTCTTCTATTCTGAAATATTTCAGAGATGAACCCTAATGGATGCAGGACTTAAATCAAAAAGATTTTATCACTTAAACTCAGCATTGAAGTTTAGCTGTACTGAATAAAAAGTCTACCCACCAGTTCWGTGGGGTTTTTGCAAACTCAGACAATACCAACCTGCAGCATGGTGACTGGTTGTGTGTAAGCTTCTGTCTGTGTTGTAATAACAGTGTTCTTATCAACTGTTGCACTCTGCGTCGTTTGAGGATTTTCTTTAGCAGCTTCTGAGCTTCTGGCTGTTTCCCACTCTTTAAAAATGATGTATTTTATTACAAAAAGGTAATAAATGTGTTATTTTTGTTTAGATATTAACAAGTCCTCTTCCTTCTTAAACAATAAATTTGAATCTTGTATCTACACAGATTAATTACAAATAGCCTTTAMACTTATTATGAAAAGAAAGAGTGCAATTATTTATTATTGTGTATTTTGAAGAACATAAAATATCTTTATCTACCTGCAATGCTTTTAATTTTGCCTATATACAAACTGACTTTTCAAAACTTGCCAAGGTTATTAATCAATCATTCTGTTAACAATCTGCAATACAGAGTATGCTCCTGTTTTCTAAAAACTCCTGTAGCCGAGATACGTATGTTATCACTCGGCAACTGTACAATGAGAAAGAATCCTGATGTTAAACTAACCTCACCACAACCTCCATTTCTTCCCCYTGCCATTTCTTCAAAAATTTTGTACTCTAAGTGAAACATAGTGAATGTAACCTTTATTAACTGGCCTAAATTAATTACCCTCTGTCACCAGTTCTTCATTGTCATGACAATCAACTAGTTATTAATCTAAAAATACAACCTAGATTTCATTATTRCAGTGCCATTTGTATTGTAAACAAAAACATAGAAAAATCTACACAATTGAATGAAAAAAGACTGTATTTCCTAAAGAATAAATTTTCTGAGAATTTGCCATTACCAAAATAAACACATTGTTTAACTACCAGTATTGTTAATGCCTGTACCTACCTGTATTTACTGTTTCCTGGTCAATCATGCCACCTTCAGCAAAGCCTTCCAAATCATCCAATTTCACTTTCTCCCATGGAATATAGGAAACTCCCAGATCCACATCCCAGAATTGCTTGTATTCTGTTTTCACACCCTTATTCAAAGCCCAAGCAATCTGAAAATAAAACCCAATCAGACAATCCGGTTAAATTGTATAACCTGGGAACAAAATATTTCAGATTATTTCCTTCACATTTCTATCACTGCACATCAATCCTCAGTGTCTATTAATCAAAATTTTTAACAATGTTTGGATTTTAAATGAACCTGCAAGAAGTTTACTTGGCTTCTGCAACAGGTACATGTATAATTAATTACATCAGAAAGCTTGAATTTGTTCTACATTAATGCTAACATATATATGGGGAAATGAAAAATACAGGATTTCAAGGACTTACCCTAAAGTATCGAGCAGGTAGAAGAAAGCCCCATAGCATTTAATAAAATATTTAACTCTAAGATTACTATAAAATTTAATATTAAGTGACCCAAATGGTCAGGTACAGGATGTAGGCTGTACGKACAACATACATGAGCTACTGTCCAAGTGCTTCCTAAATTTCAAGTCATAATGTCATTTTTCTATCTTTCATATTGCTGTTAAAAGCTGCATTTTAYACAGAGAGAAAGCAGTTTACACCTCACTGCTTCATTCTTCCTCTCCACACTGTACATTTGAATGAGCAGCTGCTAAAAGACAAAACATCATAGTAGAATTGYACTGTGCTTGAAATGGACAGCATCTTCAAGATTAAAATCACCTTACCTTAATAATTTTAGATCCAATTTTATATGACCCAGAACTAAGTTTCTGAAGAGCACGATATGCATCTTGTCTATGTACCATACAGACATAAGCACATCCTCTTGGGGGAATCATCTATGGAAAAACAGCAGTGGTCTTAAAAAGTAGGAAAATCAGTACTTCAGATCATGTAACATTAACTGAATACCAGTACTGCAGAAGGAAAGGCTTACACTGTAAACAATTGTTACCTTAATCGGCCATATTAACAAGTTTGGGCATCGAAAAACTTCAGTGATACTGGCAGACTACTTCAGTTACAACATTTTCAAGAAGCAGCAGCAAGCTGAAGAATGAGTGTTATAAACGACAGGAAAGATTTCAACAAGGAGCAGACAMAAACTGGGAGCTACATTATGAAAACTTCAAAAAAGCAGAGGTTGCTACCTCTTCTTAAGYTCCAAATTCTCTGTGAGCTGAGCAGTAACCTCTCACAGAGTAGTAAAATAGTGATTAAAAGCAGATTGCATTTTTGAAGGGTAGACTCCTCATTCCTGAATGTGATTTTTTCTAATGTTTTATTGTATTTATGTATGTATAGCATGTTTTATTTATTGCATGAAATAGCATGTAATTTTTTCAAGCTTACACATTATTTATGATAATCGCTTACATCCATTTTAGTAAAAAATTCTGGTGTGCTTTTACACTGTTTAAGTGCACACAGTAACATAAACATGTAAGATAACAGACTGCAAACRTATTTTATAAGAGCTGAATTAAGATATACATTGTTATTCTGGGCACTTAAGCTTTGTGGAATGCAGAGGATGAACTATCTACAATACAGTCTGCCTCTGAAATATAACAGGCACTGGGACACGTGTGGTTGTTACATTATTTTCCTTAACTGACAGGCCCTGCAAATCAAAATGAGGTTTAAATGTCTGGCTACAGGGCTGGTTTTTTCACTTGTGAAACTTTTTAGAAGATTCTGTAAAGTCACAAAAAGTATTCCTTATTAATAATATATTTGAATAAATTAAYGTGACAGGAAAACAGTAAAAGTACTATCTGAAATGAATGAAATTGCACAAGAAGTATTTTAAAACTGCTGAAGCAAGAGGAAAACCAAGATTTCTCTCATGTAGATGTGCTGTTTTAGGAGAAAAAAATCTTTCTTTTGAAGCTGAATTATAGACAACTGAGGTATTATTCTAAACACCTGACTCTAAATTATTCTAAATAATGAGAATTGTATCTCCTAATTATAAGCATCTTTTAAATTGTCACATTTTAGAATAAAYGTTTCTTTACAATACAATTTCTTTTCTTCTAAAGGTTTTATCAAGGAGGATTTTACTTAAGGAATCCTCTCTTTGGAAAGTAACCAAGAACAGATGTGGATACAGAGCTGTAGGTGTCCTTAGGCCAAGAAAAAATGATACCTGCTCCATGACACATCACTAAACCAGAACAACCATAACTTTTTGGTTAAACCCTGGTTTAAAAACTGCATAAAGTGCTAGAGCTTAGGAGGAGCCTTTTTACCTTGAAGTGTACTGTCTTTATGCTTCAAAATAGAGATCAAAACCAGGTGGCAAACACCATGGCTGTAATTTTTAACTGTGATAGAAAAGTTACCTAAATACAAGTTTAAGTAGATATAAGGAATTCAGAGGCATAAGCATGTTTAAGTTTCTAGGCTAAAGTTCCTGAAAAAGCATAGCAACAGGCTTACTTACATTAATTGACTCTATTTGTCCAAATTCTTCAAACAGGTTTGTTAAATCCTGCTGTGTAGCCTTCTTGTCTACTTGACCTACCCAAAGAGTAGTACTGCAAACTGTCAAGAGACACATTCACATCAATCAAAATACTGAATGTTAGCTTATGAATACTCTATAGCATGAATTAAAAGGTTTTATAACTACCCAGAAATCACTGATAAAAACCCAAGAATAGTAAATCTGTTACTTACTATACAGACTTTAAGTACATTAACAAAAATGATAAAGGGTTAAATAACACCAAACACATTCACCACAAGTGTTCATTCTTCTTATTTCATTTTCTTTTAAACAAAATAGTTGTTTCCAAAGAAACAAAACTGTAAAATTCTGTAGATTTTCAACTAAGATAAACTGAATTATAAATTACWTGTGGAAAAAGCCCAAAACACTTCTCTTCCACTTTCCATTAAAAAACCCATGCCTTTAAGATTCAAGTCAATTTTAACAAAGCAAGATTAACTAGCTAAAAGTGTATTGCAGATGGAACTTAATACTGCAGTGTTATGCACTGCATTTTCACCTGAAAATAGCAACAATGCTATTAATTTACCATGGGCAAMAACCTAGAAAGAGAAACTTGTCTGAGGCCAATCAGGCTGAAGACATCCATGATATTTCTGATTTTGTCAATTCCACCAGGAGCCCAGATCCCTGCCTTCCAAATGACCACCCATCCTCCTCACCAAACATAAACACTCATTGACATGAGCTAAGATTTCCTTCTCCCATATGTATGTGGCTCCAATTCCTCTGTCACCCACATATTGCCCAATCTATACGTGCAGCTTGGATTTCTTGGTCTGCCCTATCCTTAACCAAGGAAATATCATTTCTTCATCATTATCTTGATACATCACATCTCCTTTCTGTACCACTCCTGGTGCACCAAAATGGAAACCAGAGCTGTGCCTTCTGTCAACTGACATTTTCAACTGACATCAGTACTCTGCAGTCCTGAGAATAAACAGTCATAAGATTTCTCTTGGACAAAACCTGTTCCTTAAATGCTTRTGGATATCCCTTTCGATGTTAAGCTGTATGAAACAATTCTTCAGATTTCAGCAAGCAGTAAAAGTGACTGCCACTGAACAATTTTCATGAAGTAGAACACTTGTCAGGTGAATTATTTATTTAGTCACTAATCTCCCCCCAAAATTTCCACTCTTCACTTAGCCTACTTAATAACTCCTTTAAACTTCACAGGATCTCAAATGCTTCCTCTCAGTTCCTCACCATTCTGATTATAGCTCCCTGCCTTGTGGATTGCTGGGAGAAATCTACACTATAAAACTGATTTGGCTCTTTTCATGTGAAAATCCAAAGAAGGGAAAAAAGTTCATCTAAACTGTAGTACAGTCCCCAGCTTAAAGTCACCTTGGAATGATATAAAATATTAATGTGAAGAGAACAGAACACTCTTTCCTTTACAAAAATGAGTTGTGAGCTGCTTATTTTGCCAGATAAACAATATAGTTCTAAGACACRAGATAAATGCAAAACTATATCAGAAACCGTTTATAACCTATCTAAACAAAATTAGATTCTTAAAATACATTCCCTTTGATTTAAGCAACTGTGTGGAGGAAGTTATTTTTCTCCTTACTACCTTCCTTTTTTTTAGTACATAAATTCTCTATAGAAATGAAAGCAGTGCACAGCAGCACTCTGCAGAGGCTGAAATCCACTTGATTTTTGAATGCTTTCTTAAGATACCACCATTATGGTCTGTCTTACACTAGCAAATTCCACCCGCTATGGTGCTACATTCCTCTGAAAATCTAATTAAAAAGCAATGTAAATGTTTTAAAACCTGGGCCTCTAAGATATCCATCAAAGTGTTTGAAGGGTGCACCACACACTTTAAAATTTTAACAATTTTTAGACCAAGGATATATTCAAATGCCAAGTTAAAGACTTTTAAAGCATTAAAGAGAAAGAAGACTGTAACTTAAAAGACAGCCCTTGCTGTCCTCTGCTTAGAAGCAAAATCAGTGGTGCAAGCATGAGTGAAAACATCAACAGAACAGTATGATACTTCTTCCTGTCTAAGATGACACGATGTACCTAAGCTGCAAGAAACATCAGAAATTAAACTTATAACTACGTAAGTAGTCAAGATAAATCTTGTTCTGCCAAACAAAACAAAGCCCTTTTTCCATTTAATCCTTCCATTTAAGCAGGTGTCACTCACCACTTAGTGTTTTTGACCGTATGGGAGGCAATCCCTTTTTCTGACGTTCCTTTTCCCTTTCCCTAGCCCTTCTTTCACTGGAGTATGACCGAGAGGACTTTCTCTTCCTTTCTCTTGATCTTGAGCGTGAGCGTTTTCTGTGTTTCCGCTTACGGGAACCAGACCGTGATCTCGACCTTCGTTTTCTTGGTGACCTACAAAATACTTAATTTTAGTATGCTGAGTTAAAAAAATACTCTTAGCTGGCTTTTAACTACAGGCTTTAGGCACTACACAGATATTTCCACTATATTCATTAAAACTGCTTCAAGAAATAAACTTAATGCCAATACACATCTTAAAGCAAAACACATTCAAAATATTCTATATCTACAGTACCTAATTCTCTAGCACAGAAAGCACGTCTAGCTGGCTAGTGTTAGTTATTTCTGTAACCTGAACAGGTCTTAAAAAATTTCAGTTAAACCACAGATATGGCAAATGAACTGTCATACCAAAAATCTGCATGAACATTTAATAAGCATGTCTTTTCACTGACAAAAACTGCTTATGACAATTCTGGAAAATACAGAATTAAGACTAACAATCACAAATTGCAACTTTTTTTCAGAAAAAATTCATTTATTAATAAAGGTAATTACAAAACCTTGAACGAGATCTTGAACGAGTTCTTGATCTCGAACGAACAGCTGATTTCTTTTCCTCTTGTTCAAAAATCTCTTCTTCAGCAATATCTTGACCTTCATCTATATCCATGTCCTGAGGTCAAACATAAAAGATGTTCAATGTTTTAAGTAAACTCACAATATATAYGAGTTGGAATCATGTTACTATGTGTTTTCCTTCCAAATTCTGTAATAAAATTTTAAATAGTTTTACCTGTTGTTGAATATCCATTGAATCATCCACATTTGCTTCCACTTCTAAAAACTGCTGTTGACTGCTCCCTTGTGATGGTGATGCAGAGTGCTCTGAACCAAAATTTCCTTCTTGATTCTCCTCAGGGCTTGCCTAAATAACAATTAATAATATACCATAAAGCCCCTTGCAATCATAACTGTAATACTATATGAAAATAATATTGAAAATACTTCTCACTAATATGAAAGCTGAACTGGATATCAATCCATTCTGTTCCTTTTTTATGATATCATCCTTAAACACAAAATTTTGAAATAATTAATATTCCTGATTACAAAAGATTAGTATCTACTTGCTAAATCAAACAACTACAGCACAGTACACAAAGTACACAATTCACTGCTTCATTTGGCTGCTTCAGAACAGAAATTCACAGGACAAACAAGCCATATGTACAGTGACCCTGAAAGACACCCACTTGTCCCCCATGCATACACATTAGTAAATGTTATTTTGATACTAATATAAGAAAAATATTTGCAATACCAATTGAACTATTTAAAAGATTTACACTAGTCTGAACTTTTTTAAAGTGCATGATTTCAGACAAGCAACTACTGAAAGATRAAGGAGGAAGCGATGTAATTTATGCCAACATGGCAATTTGAAGTGAACTAACAAAATCAGCAGCTCTGAAAAAACACCAAAATTAATGAATGTTGAATACTCAAGGTGTTGATGACTTTCTAGAGGAAAAAGCTTTAACAGCCTGTGCATTACCTGGAAGTACAGATTTGGAAAAAAAATCTCTACGATACAAGATAAATTCAAGAAATAGAACAAATGAAATTAAAATACTCAGCAATTATATGAGAACAATTTTGAAAAGTAATTTAAAATCTATAATCCATTACGCAGGTAAACATTTTAGTGATCYTCACTATCTTTTAACTTTTAATTAAACAAATCTTCATGTTCTATCTGCTCAGAGAATGACAGGAAGTTAGCAGAATGACTAGTAGTAACAATTTTATCTTTATATTTTTTAAACATCTTATAACGAGTTTGTAAAAAAATATTCTACTATAGTTCAGTTAATTTATTTGCCTTCTGACAGAATGTTTTGTCTCATTCTCCTTATATTTAATTATTCTTCAACCATCTGTTTCTTGATCTCAATGCCTACAATTCTTGCGCTTTTTATTTTCTGTCCTCTCCACCTTTCCCTCTRCTCCTCATCAGAAGCCTAACAATTTTGTTTTGTGCTATATCTTTCCTTCTCTTTCCCTTTGATCTTTCACAATGAAACTTACACATGGAATGAAAGAAAATATTACCCATAACATACTATAGTCACTACATAATAGTTTCAGCAGCAGTTTGTATCTTTTAGCTGTTATCAATGTGAAAATACTCTCCATACTGACTAGACAAGAAGACTGGATCTAAAGGGAAAATTCATCAGGTCTTGTAATAGAAWATTAAATAGTAAGGGGAGAGTCAAGTAAACATTCTACCCATGAATGTACTATAAACTTTGATTTTGTTTTTCTTACAGTAAGGTAGGCATTGAGTATTTTTATTATTGAATTAGACAGTTCCTTTTTCATATGACACATCAAATGCTCCTCAAACAGATCATTCTTCAATGCTTTATTCCAACATTTTTAGTGTTTAAAGACAGAAATGGCTAGATATCCACCAAGACCCAAAACTATTTAGTCTGTAGATATGTTGTATATTCTTTTTWATTTACTGCACTTAAATGAGAAATGAAAATGAAACAGTATAATAAAGGAATAAAGAAGCAATAGCTAGTAAAAATTRAACTATTAAAGTCAGAAATTCAAAGCTTAAACAGCATTCTTGACTGAAAGCCGAGCCACTTGGCCCAGGCAGTGGAACAGATTGTTCAGGGAAGTGGTTGGGTCACATCCCTGGTGGAGTTTAAGAGGTATCTGGATCTGGGCTGGGTGATGTGGTTTAGTAGTTCAGGGGTTAAAGCAGCAGTGCTGGTTGACAGCTGGACTTGATGATGTTAAGGTTTCTTCCAACCCTGACTATTCAATGGTTCTACGACTGCACAATCTGAGCTAAAATCTYCAAGAGATGTTTGTTTAGTTTATGATCCCTTGTCTTTTCTTTCAATATGAGATTTCTATTTTCCTGTGAAACCAGATCCAAATACTCCACAGGAAGTCTACTTTATACCTGGCCAGGACAAAGATTTTGTTTGTTTCATGTTGTTTTGGGGGTTTTTTGGGTTTGKTTTTTTTTTTTCCATGGGATCAGGAGGGGAAAAGAACAGTTAATTACTGAGGACTAATCTCAGTAGAAATAAGCCAAGTTACTTCAGCATAGAGGACACAATTCATACAGTTAAGAAGAAATCTTGGGTTATCTCAAGCACCAGTTCTTAATGAATAATTTCTCAGGAAATACATTACTCTATTCTTTAGTTCAGATTCTTCAAGAGAATCATTTAATCGATTTTTAGGCAAGACAAAAAACCTGGGGAAATTGAAGTTGCCCAAAGTCTATTCAATCCTCCCTTCAGAAACAGGAGCACCATCACTTCACTGCTCACCTTATTCCTTCTGCAAGCATGGGAAAGCATTTTCTTTCCCATATAAATAGTGAACAGCCAAAGCACAGTCATGTCTAACTTACCTAATGAGCATTCTTTCCTAGGAGAAGCAAAACGTACTCCCCACACATTTGGTTGTGGGTTTTTTCTGCTTTAAGCACTTTTTCCCACTTATCCCACTTACTCTGCAAGCTTCTGTTACATGGCCAGCTACTGACAAAGACTTTAACAACATGAAACTGTCAGTAACAACACATTTTTTCTGTCCTGGAATCTGCTTTTTTAATCAGAGAACATAAATTACCACAACAACCACAAGATGGAGACRTTACCTTTTGAGGCTGCTGCTGCTCCAGAAGCTGCTGTCTGAGATGTTCTAAATTTTGTTGCTGTAGCTGTTCAGCTAGTTGGTGAAAAAGTGAGTTGTTCACAGATTCTGGTACTAATGGCCTAAAATGAAATTAAAAAAAAAAAAAGCCTACAGTTTTTCTCTTCATTTAAACAGTTAGTAAATAAGTCTTCACAACTGGGTTTCTGTTTAACTAAAATGTAAAATAATGACAACAGTGGAGCCTAGTTCCACCTTATAATATCATCACTATCCCATCAACTATATAAATACAACTATAAAAAGCAAAGAACATGCTAACTTTATCCTAGTCAAAAAATACTCTGCCACACAGACTTACAGTAAAATGTGTATGTTARTTTAGAAAACTGTCTTTTCCTACTGTTTTAGTGTACTTATGGTCTAAAATAAGTATTGCCTTACTTAATCCTAATTTTTAACTAGCATCAGACAAAATTTAGCATTTTACATAAGAAACATAGCTTGGTCTTACAATTGAGAAGAGGGAGTTTCCTTTTTAGGCTCTTCATTTTGTTCAGATTCTTCCCCAAAGTCAAACCTGTCCATCAGCTTCTAGGAGAAAACAAAATAAGCATTACTGAACACTCCCTTGATGTGTCTCTTTAGGTATATTTCCTTTTCAATAGGAAGATGCTCTTATTTCTCAGCTTACAAAAAGAATAAAAACAAGTTTGGCAAATAACCTGAATAGAAAATTAAATGTAATACTGCAATTTCTACCAAACTCTTAAGTGCACCAAATCTTGGCCCAGCTTTCCTGAGCTCTGCTGCAATGACTACATGTTCTTTCCACAGTAACTAAGAGCTACTTTGGAGTAAAGCTTAAATAAAGATTAATTTTATGCAATGGTACCTTTAATTAGAAGAAATTACTACGAAGAGGCCAACTATTCAATCCTCTGGTAATCATCAAACTGCTCTGCTCATATCAAGAGAAGACCTACAGCTTGATTACTTCAGAAAGAATTACTGTATTTTCACACACACGTGTCATTTAGACAACCTGAACTCCTTCAAATACACTGCTCCTTGAAAACAACTTCTCACATAGTCTGCAAAAAAAATCAAAGCAAGCAGTTATCATGTAAGAGGAATACTCCTTCTAATGGATAAAAAAGAAAGGATCTGACAAGGAGAAAAACTTGGATAAACTTCCTGTGTTATCGGTGAAGATGTGTACACTGGAGTTCTGCTTAAGTAAAAAAGTTTGTCTTTTAATTTTAAAAAGCTCAGAAGCATTTTTTGTAGCACTTCACTCTCCTGAAGAAAAAAAACTAAGGAACAAGCAAAAGAGATACAACAGATGTTCTTTGCCAGTGAGATTGCCTTTTTTTCGCTATTTAATGATAGAGCCACRCTATTAAAGCCATGTCCATGCATCTTTGCACACCTTGGGAGTTTTCTGAAAAGCAGACTTAATGCTATACTACCAACCATCATAATTTCTTCTCTAAACCTTAATCTCAGAAGAAAAAAACCAAGAGGATGAGACCATATGACCATATTCAGTCATTCTGAAATACTAAAGCAAAAACAGCTTCAGCAACAAGTCACAATGATTCAGTAACGCATTTTCTTTCTCAGGATGCTCTATTTAATCTTAATTACTGGAGTCCAGCAAGAAGAACAAAGCATAAACTAACTAGAAGATGGATCAATCACTCATCAATCAAGAATTTTTAGAACCACTTTTCCCAATATAATATTTATGAAAGCARGACAGAATATGCCTCTGAGAAAACACAGTAGAAACACAGACCATGAAGCTTATGTGAGATGGGATGCCAAAATCCAGAACAACTTTTACCATATATATCTAATCCATTTAAAGCAAGGTGACTGCCTTTTTTGTTTGTATTGCTAGAATATTTTCCAGGGAGGCACTTATAAAATGCTGTTGCTCTGAAAAAAATTGTGCATTTTAAAAAAACAACCTCAAATTTAAAATASTAATAATCATCATGTGTCTTCCATCATGAGAAAGCAGGAAGGAAGATAACAGAATATCTACTATTTATATGGCTGAGAAAAGAAATAAATATAGACTAGTCAACAGTTCATGACAAACAAAACAAACAGATTTACCAAGGCCAGAGAAAACAAGAGAACTCCCAGCCATGACAGGTAAACGTGCAGCATGACTTTTGTTTACATTTGGTTTAAGTAACATTGTACATATTGAAACAAAAAATTTGAACTGAAAGATTTTGATTTTTACATAGTTCGTAAAAGACTACTCTCTACAACAAYGTAATGGAAATTAAACCAAAAATTAAACCAAATTAAATACGAGGATACCAAGTTTAATGTTACACACACATGCATACAAAAAGCACAGAACTTTCCATTTATGCTACATATGTTACTTTAATTACCTGACAAGAAAATATGTTTAGAAAAAGCAACAGAAAAGATTAAAGACATGAAAAAAGATTTTATTAGAAACTAAACCAATTTTTCTGTAAGAATCAGGATATTCTCTTTGGAAATTAAAATAAAAGGAGTAGGGGAAATGTAGATTTTTTTTTTTTACTGTAACACAAGTATTTGGTTCTCTATCAAGATCAGAAAACATGCACATTTGATGTTGACAAAAGAATTTTCCACATAATGTAGACTGATTTGCACAATTAAGTAACACAAGATASTACAGACTGAGGAGATTGGAAACAAAGGATTTGAAGAACTGCCAAACAGGTTCTTTTTAAAAGATTGATATTTATGCATTCATCAAAATTATTTTCTTGCACTATTTATATTTGTCATCCAATTCACAAACAYGATGTCATGGAATGAAAACTATGCTTCAGTGTTTCCTTTGGACCACAATACTAATAAATGTATTTTTTAACATAAAAGCTGCCTTTTCTTTTATTTCTGTATACAAGCACCTCATCAGAATGTGAATTCCTTCAATCTGCTTCATTTAAGCTGTCCAAAATTCAAGACAACCACACCTATCCCAATTCATRGAAATGCTGGAATTAAAGTCTGCAGAATGATGCCGTAGCATAAAATATCTTCTGTATGTAAATACAGAAGTCCCTATTAACTGATACATTCATTCCCTGGCATTAGACCCTTCTCAAGTTAATGGTTACAGTTGTGGTATAGCAGGAGTACAGACCATTCTTTTCCTGACCTGCATTATTTTCAATAAAAAGAGATTATCTGAGTGAAGAATAAAAAAGCGTTTTTTTGCTTCTCCAACTTCCTTATCCTTACTATTCACTCCAGGACAATCCTACAGAGAAACAGTGCACACAGACTGTTTCTTCCAAAGATAATAAAACAATGTTTATTTATTTATTCCTTTAGTTAGTTACAATTCTTTGAGCAGAAGTTCTTCTTTTTCTTTATTATAGGTATTATACTACTATGACTGCAATTGCTCTTTTTTTTGTTTTGTTTTGTTTTGGTTTTTTTTTTGGTTGGAGGGTGGTTGTTGGTTTTTTGGTGGTTAGTTGGTTTTGGGGTTTTTTTGCAACAGAGGTTTCTTTACCTTCAGCCTTATTCATTCACTTACATCACTTTGTAGTCAATATTAAAGTTTTCTTGGCACATACTTTATAATGCAAAAAATTACAAATCCAACTTTTTAGTCTTCTGACAAAACAGTGTCTATTAATTCYTCCTTATTTTCAATTTATTATCTTGTAAAAAACAATTCTCATTGCTATGTTACAAAGGGTGTGGAAAAATACTTARCAGTGGCTTAACTTYGCTAAATCATAAATCAAATCCACTACCAYMTTCAATAATCWTTGTGGGTCCCTTCCAAATCCAGATATTCTACAATGTGTTGTTTAACMCTAAACTCATATGAAACTAATATTTTCATTTACACTRCTGTCCAGACATTATTTTTGTATTTTCAAGCTGTAGCACTTCATAGTATATTAATGCATTTTTAAAATGTCCACAGTCAAAGAGTAAAATCCAAAAGAACTCTTCACATATTTCAAAAAATAAATACTACTCCCAATTTCTATTATTCTACTTCTACCTTATTAAAAGAGACACTCTGTTCCAGTGGGTTAAGTGTGTTAGCAGCAGCAGCTGCAGCTGTGAGCTGTGCTGTGAGAGCCTGTAACTGGACGACGAGACCGGCATCCAGGGCTTGAAGCAGTGAAGGTTGAGGTTTCTGCTGCTGGATCTGCAGTGTCTGTATCAACTGCTGAAGCTGAAAGATAAAAGATAACAAATACATTGAAAAAGATTTTTTTAAAGCAAAAAAAMAAAGTACAAAATAGACTTTTCCCCTTCCACTTAGTAAAAAGACTCCCAGGAATGAAGTATCATCTAACCTATTGCTATTATTTTGTCTTAATTTGTTTTCATTTAGAGCAAATTTTGTTCCCACTTACTGGCTAATTTGTTTTCTGGGGCTGATAAGATAGGCAGATGCTTCTTCTTCCTAACTTGCTCTGACAGGTTGCATGATGATGCCAGTCACCACTCAGGATTTCCTGCTTTCTAGGGTTCCCCCTCTTCTGTTTCTCCAGTTTGATTCCTTTTGACCTGAAAAAAATCTGTTAGCCTACTCCAGCTTCCTAAGGGCCCACCTGTATTAGGATAATCTGCGTCCTGTAACAACATTTGTACAGAGAAAAGAMCTGCACAGTGGCAAGCTTCACTTTACACCAATGCAACCTGTTCATAGGGAGAGCTTGCACCAGTGTCTCTGCACAAGTCACAAGTGAAATCTCATGGTGAAACTCAGGTGTGGGTCAGTAGAATGCAATTCTCTTGCTATGTTAACAAAGCATAAAAAGCAAATGTACAAACCGATCACTTGGTCTATCTTGATTTCCTTACTTCAAATTCATATCTGTATATAACCTTCTAGAGAAGCTGTCCTAATGAGGAACTAAAAGGCTTTTTCACGTGGACATCAATTTATCTGTTGAATAGGGATGCTTCCACAAAATTGTACAGATTTGCTTAAGAAAAAATCTGGTTAATCATATTAACCCTATGGAAAGAAGCTCTCCTAAACCACTCTGGAATCAGAGGAAGCAGTTCATTGACATTCCTCGGGATAAATCCCTAGTGACTTATCTTTACATATTTGTGGAAAAAAGGTGACCTAATTCAGACAGTTCAAACTTGCTGACCTAAGTCCCTGATTACCCTTTACCTTCAACATTCCAAACCCTTGAAGGTTTCCCAACTGAACTCTTAAAGGGTTCAATCTCTCCCTTCTTACTAGCCCCACTAGAAATTTCATAATCTGATTAGGTTGAATTTTGTTTTCCACAATGCATCAAAAATATGTCACTCTTTTTCAAGACTGTTTTAGAGTTACTTTCTGATAATGTGAAACATTCCCTATTCATTTAAAAACAGTTATAAAGATTTCTTATACAGCAAAGCCTCTGAAAAGGCTTCAATTGTTGCTCTATCTCAGTAAGAGCTTTCCCTGATTACTGCAATAGGCAAGGTTGAAGAGTTCCCCCCTCGCCCCCTTTTGTCTGATRCAGCTGGTCCAGCCTGTGCATTGCTCTCAGTAGGAAGGAATCAAACTGAAGAGGCAGAGATGGAGGCCCTAGAGTGGAAAAATCCTGGGTGGGCACCATTCTTGCTGTTATCACATTCTTGTTGGTCACATCTTTCTTAGTCAGCCCTCTCATGTTTAGACTCAATTTACCTGCATGCATCCTCACCCATAAAACACAACTGTAGGATTAAATCAAGGTCTTTGGAGCCAGGAGAGGCTGTGGCAGATGGAATGGTTTGGAGAACAAGAGGAAAAGAGATGAACAGGATGTAAGCAAATGTCGTATTTCCTCTACCAATCCTAGACATCTGCATGTACATATTTATTGTGTGCTCAGTCTCTCTCTTCTGCTTATTTTGAGCTAAATATCCAAATGTTATTTCTTTGTGAYATGCTTTCTTTAAAATCCTAATTCCCATCTCATCTTCATTTTTTTCTCTTGCTTCATTTTGTTTTTCTGTATTCTCTGAGCAACAATCTTTAAAATTACCTCACTGACTTTCCACATATTTACCATTCTCATTTCATATCCTTTCCTTGTTTAAGAGCTTGTCCACCATTTTTTCTTCATATTTCACAAAGTATCCCACAAACTCATTTTGCTTTGCTTTTCAGTTATTTTGTTTCTTCCAGTGTAATCAGACAAAAATAATCCCTCCACTTGACTTATGCACAATTACAGACAAGTCTAGTTGCTAACTACTATAAAACATTCTCACTAAGTAAAGTTGTTATTGCCAGCACCAGAACTTTCACTGGCCACTGCTTCTCATTCATATGCATGAGATTTTTGTTCAGTATGCCAGCAGGTAAAACAACCTCATTCCAAATAAAAACCATAATGCCAAAGTTATGTAGGCGCCACAGCTCTAGTACAGACTGAAAAATAATCTACATTTTTAGCAAAGCCAATTGTGTGTGTTTAATTTATGTATCTGCAGGGTATGAGGACAAGCAATTCTTGTGATGCTGGACATCAAGACACTTTTGGAGTTGAGCATTTAAAAACTGAAGAAYATATTCATTCCAAATTCTTATTTTTGAATGCTGCAAAATAAAATCTATCTTTAGCTGACGGAAAGATAAAAAATGGAATCTAAACACAGTACACCTCCTGAACAAATCTGCTCCCATTCTGCTCTCCCATTCATACAATGTTTAGCTCTTCTTCAGGCATCCAACAGAGACACATGCTTTACCTTGCGTTCTACTAATTCTATATCCATGAAATCTTATTGTTGCTCTTGATTTAGTCATCTGCAATTGATCTGTGCTTATCATCTATATAGAAAATATATATTACAGACCATCTTATCTGAAATCACCTCCTGAGACACTTTTAAGGCTTTAAAGGTGCTGGCTTTCAACTGGGCTACAAAAGGTAACATGGAGTTTTAACTGACCTGGAATTTACTTGTGGTGAACAACCTCATGGGAAAGTTAACATGGATACTGGATATAAACAAAATACTTATGAAAGCATTCCTTACCTGTACCTTAAAGACACAAAGTATCAGACAGTCTACAGTGTAACTGTCTACAAAATAGTTACCTGTTGGCCTTGAGGACTCTGTAAAATCTGTGCAACCGCAGCAAGGGTGTCTGTGTTAGCAATCTGAGATACCCAAGGATCAGGCAAACTCTGTGCCACATTGGCTGGGGTAACTGGAGTCACAGGTGTACCTAAAAAAGAGAAAAATCAATATGCCAAAATATTTTAACACAGAAGCTAAAAACAGTGTTAGAGAAGAAAAAAATCTGCTGTTACTAAACACTGAGGAAACACATAMATTGAAACTATTTTTCTGACATACATGGAAAGCACACAGAAATAATACAGACTCACATGAACATTCCTCAAGTAGCATAATCATTTTGTGTTAAGTATAGTTGACAGCTCTTTTCACTACTGACCTATTGGTACTACTAATAAAAACACTGATGAAGGCAAAAGAAATAGGTTTCACACAGTATTTCAAAATCTTCAGTGGAAACTACATATTCCAGAAGATAATTGTTAGCAATCTACTTGTCCGCTAGTCTGAATCTCACTGGACTTGCACTTTATCCCCAGGAGAAGTCTTAAAGATTCTACTAAAAATTTCAACCTGCATCAGCTGGATTCATGAGGATTGCTTGTTTTATTATTTTTTCTCAAAGAAACACTGAGACTAAATCAGCACTCTGATAATTAGTTTAATGCCAAGAATCCTCCATACCTGCAAGTATTTTTGCATTTATAGCTCAGAAGTAGAGATACACCAATGAATGCTAAATAAGACTAGATTACTGTTTTAAATGTCAATTTGTATCAGAATTTAAGACTTTTGATTCCAACAATTTAATATAGTCATACTATATAAAAATAAAATATACTGAGCTGGAAGATGCAGAAAGGGCATGCCAAAATCTGAAAAATCTCACATATTTGCTTTGCCAATGAAAACCAAGGTGAATTTGTCATCTTTATAGCTTTTAAACATGTGATCAGCAAAAGGTGGGTTACAAAAGCAGGTGCCAAAAGCCATTCCTACTTGGCCAATTTCCCAAATATCCCATCCTCGAAAGAAAAAAWTTTGATGAGAAGCTAAAAATCCATTTTCCTGCCATCTACCTACAYAAGCAAGGCAGATGCTCAGAGCACAAAATGATCAAGCCCACATTTGTAATACTGTTTTCCTGTTTCCCAGATCTTGATTGTGTCTGTAATACACTTCTTTCTAGCACTGGAGTGAGATATTTCAGCATGTTAACAGGCAACCTACCAAAGCTGACAGAAGTGTTTTGACTCAAAGTATGACTTCCATCTGGCTTTGTTTACCTGGCGTATTGTTGCTCATAGCAGCTGTAGTGCTGGGCAAGACAGGGGTCACCACGGGAGGAGGAATTCCTGCTGCCATATCCAAGAGAGGCTGAATAATTTCACTCTTGAACACATTATTCTTCTGCCATAAATTTAGCACTCTAACAATTTTACTCTAAAATGAAGAAAAGACAACAAAARATCTGAGTCATGCTTACTTTTCTTGTTGTGATTGATTATGGAATTCTTAACTAGAAACTTTAATCTGTCTGACTGAAGGACCTTTAAGTTAGCAAACAGTAAGGACAGTTAACTGGGTCACACCAAAGATGTCTAAACTATGAATATGAGACTAATCCTGGGCAACAGCAAAGAGCTACCACACACAGGTGACAATGTTCTCTCAGCCAAAAACGTGCCTTTAGTCTTGGAAGGAAAATTATTTTAAGGAAGCAATTTAAAGCATTACTTATAATTAAAATWATTATTAGTCTCCTGATTTTTTACAGTTAACATTTAAAAATGCAATTCTGTTCTGCCTATGAACCAAAACCATTTATGTGCACTGAAAAATAGGTGTATTTACTAAGACTGCTAGATATTTTATTAGAAAAGCAGCTTCATATTTTGCAAGCTCTCTTGATAAAGTGAGAAATTTAAAAGTTTTAACTAGAACACAATTACCTGCCAATTGAAAGTACATAGTAATATTAAAAAAGGTGGATCATGGATAATGAAAAAAAATCCCCAAAATTAAGACTTCATACAATTCCATTAGCTGTAACTCACTGTTCAGCTTGCATTTCTATTACATTTTTTGTCAATTACAATAGAAGCATTCTATTACACCACTATTTTGACCTGCTTCCAGACTTTTTCTCAATAAGCTTCACTTCCACCAAAAGGAAAGATTTTGATTTATTTTGGAGGAAAAAAAACCAGTAGCATTACAAAGAACAGGAAATTCTTCATAGGATCTGGCATTTGCTGTCACAAAGATGGTTTAATTACTTGAGTTCTATAAAACAAGAACATAGAGCACYTAGCCACAGTGTTCAAAAGAAAGAAAAAGAATTCTGCTTGCCCAGAACCACAAGAGGATACTTAACTATAACAGAGAGAAGTGCTGAATTTTCACTGCATGGAAGATCCAATTTAGAGTTCCCTTAAAGAAATCTCTGAAATCTCTGAATGCTTCCACACAGCATTTTGGTATCTGAGCCCTTCTTCTTTAAGTCTGTGTTATAAGCAGTCCTTGCCAAGTCCACCAGAGGCTCTAACCTCCCTCATGTCTCCAGAAGAGGAATATAAAACTGGTTCTGTGGATCAKTATGGATCCACACCTTGCACTTTCTCTGGGCCAGACAAAGTAATCAGTGAGATGGTTTTGTTGTTTCTTTAAATGAAAGGTTACTGCATTTTTGCTAGATTTAAAAATAAATTCTAAAAAGTAGCAAGCTGAATGAGTTTACAGAAACCACTAATACTGCTAATGAAGCAGTACATATTGAATGAATAAAATGTAAGTTAAAAATGCTGCCTATTTATAAAAAAAAACACAGTAAAACATCATGGAATTGAAGCAGCAGAAGTTAATCACACAGAAAACCTAACACCAGAGGGGATAAATGTCATTTAACTTAAATAACCTGTTCAGCAACACCTCAGAACTCAGTTGGAGAAGACAGACATCCTTAGCCAAGTTTATCCAATCAAGTAAAATTTGCAGGTCCCAACAACATTTTCCTGCAGAGGTCCTAACTACTCTAAAAAGGCAGAAATCCTCAGACAACACAATGGCCTTCATCAWCTTCCATGGATGCCTTGCGTTTTCATATCTCTGGTAAAAAAATACAGCTGTAGGAATGCATGTAACAGTTCTAAATATAACTCTACCTGTAGCATTCAGCCTCACTTACTACTTTACTAATGACTCTATTATACAACTTTCTGTGAAGACAAACCCTTAGCATTCTTCACCTTTTGCAATTATTCAATAAGAAGAAACACTACCTATTTTACAATTAGAGACAAATATGAARGAAGCTAAACTGCCCGCACTCTGTTATTTCCAGCCTTTTTTTAGAAATAGAACCTASTAGCTATCTCAACAACTGTGATCTAAGGGAACAGCTGAATTAGTGAATCAAACTATTCAAGTTAAACCTTATTTAACTGTTGGATGATCAYAGAATCAAAGCAAAGATGACCTTTTCAAAACTCTAATTAATCTCACTGGATGTATCTTTCCAATGCCTACACTAAGACAAGCAACATTAACAAATACATATACAGGGCAAGTTTATAAGTAGATCCCCTCCAGCAAGTAGAAAGCAAGATTAAAATCTTTACTCTTTGTAGATGATATGCTAAGGATTGTTTTAACCAGAAAGACCTGAGTGGTTTACCTTRTCATCACCAGGACAACGGTACAAGTTCTGGAAGGTGCTGATGATGTTATTGCTGAACCTTGGCGCAAACACATCCTTTTCTTGTCCAAACTGATGCCGGGACTGTCTCACGATGGAGTCAATGACATACAGACCAGGCACCTTGTACTCTGGCTTGCACTATAAAGAGTGGCAATTTAAAAGGAGCATATGTGAAAAATAACCAWAACCATTAAAGGCAGAAAAWTATAARCAATCATCTCTAATTTTTAAGTGAAATGTTCTCTRTTTAATGAACTGTCCTGAAAAAYRAAACTTTCTCAAAAAACATCTAACCTCYAATGTTTAAATTCTCACATCCATATGCATTCTGAAGATATGTAAATGGTGTAAAATCAATTTCTTACTGCTAAAGAATTAACTTTTAAAAATCTATCTATTAAAAAAATTAACACACAAACCACATATCCTTTAAAAATGTACACTCTATTTTAAAATACTGCATAAAGCATGACYACATTCTTAACAGTAAATTTTGACTAGCTGTAAATGTAATTCAGGATAATTTTTTCCTTCTTTATGATAAAAGYAAACATTAAAGTTAAAATTTGTTTACTTTATCTTGTAATTAGGGTGTAGTATATCCTCCCCTGCAGAAGAAAAACATATTTATGGGGAAATCTGTTTGGTTGAGAATATAACAATGATATTTATTTACCCCTCTGGAAAACTTGCATGATTTACAAACACCATGACATTTATAAGGCACGTCTGCTAACTAAAATAATAATTACTTACGTAATTTTACCTTCTTAACAACTAATGCTAAGATTTTTGTCTTTTAATTGCAAAGTAACTACACCACATTACTGCAACCAGTTTTAAGACAGAATGAAACCTGGTCCAAAAAKATAATGAAGTCATCATCAGAATACATTATGTTATGGTTACACTTAATAAATATTGCATGTATAACACACATGGTGTTATGGAAAACATGGGAAAGGACACCCTTTTCCTCTCTGGTCCTGTAGACATATTATGCAGCACACTAAGTTAATAATCTTTAATAAAGGCCAGAAAAATGCTTCAGAATATTAATTTTAMTATGCCCTAGATACAAATGTTCTGTTTTGAAAAGTTTTGATTTGCTAACACTTGCAACCTTTAGAAAGCCTTTCTTCAATGCATTTAAGTATGACATTCTTAATTTTTAGAATGTGTGTGGCATCCTTTTGGGAATATACGTGCATCATTAAGCTTAAATTGGATATAATACACTGTCTTCAGAAAATCACTTCAATGTACTGTAGCTACTGAAATTTTATTTAAATTAATAAACGAGATTATTCTACATACAGAACAGACAGGTATTTAACTKTTCAAGCATTCAAATTAAAAAAGCTCACGGATATTAAAAAAGGAAACTCAGGACATACATTAGGTGAAGTATTTTAAAACATTGCACATAAAGAAAGAAAAATAGGGTAAAAATGTAGTAATATAGATTATATGGAAAAGGCAATAAAATACAAGTAAAAAATTAAATAAAAATTAAAACTGGGGCAGTGAACCTGCATATCCCTAATCTCAGATGGGATAGCCTTAACACACAAATATTTACTCAGATATATGAAATTTGATCATTTGACCCCTGGAGTGATCTTTTCCCAAAGAATAAAACAGTCAGCCAAAATAACAATAGACCAGTGAGTTAAGTGTCACAAAATGAAGAATGTCATRGGCAATTTCTTTTTTCTGAAGTTCAGTAACCTCACGAAATTAGGAAATAAAATACTGGAGCTGTGAAGGATGAAGAGCAAACTAACTGAGATGACACTGACATCACTCTGGTCAGGTCTATAGCAGAATTTAATGGAAGATTCARTCATCTTTGAGCTTGAAGTGACTGCTTGCAGAAAAACATTCAATTAKTCTCCAAACATACAATTTAAGCCCTTTAATATCAAATACCTGCTTATCTCTCTTTTTCTCTTATTCATCTGCTTATCTCTCATTCTAAGGCAAAAAGTTATTATTTTAAGTGATTAGTAAGTTGCACATTTCACTAAATTGTTCATGAGATAATTAAAAAACCCCTCAGCAAGACCACCAAAGGGAATCATCTAATCCAGGGTGATCATTAACAAGGTTATCAACAAGAACATCCATCTGCCTTCTCTAACCAGCAATGAGCAGTGCAGAACTTCCTCATCAAGCAGTACTGGACACTGAAGGCAAACGTATAAAGAAAACTCCAAGCAGCTTGTGGAAGGGTCATGAACAACCAGTCCCATTTCTCAGAGATGGAAGAAGTCAAGGATCCAAAAGACAACTACTTGACAAAAAACTAGCASTGTTGGTAAAGTATACTTAGTCTTTACTACTGCTTTGAAACACACWGGTGRCACTTTTTTCACACAGRACYGATGTACTGGTACCTAAATATTTCTTTCATAAATAGTTCTGAGACAGATAAAAACACCAAGCTGAAGCTGAAACCTGTTTATTCTGTCCAACCACTGGCAAAAAGCACTGCTGAGTACACTGGGCAACAAGGAATATAAGTTGATGAGCAGGACAGGTTACTAATACAGAGCAATCCATACTGCTTTGTAAAAAGAGTAATAGAAAGAAAATTGCATCCAGCAGTGCAACACTAACGGCCTAACTTTTCTAGCTTGTTTGTCAAAACTAAATTTGATCATCATTTACTGCTATTTATAAAGAGAGAAGAAATTCAGTACCAAAATGACCAACTGARCAATCAGGTACAACCCAGATAAGCAGGGAAGACTCACAAATTTGAATCCATGCATTTCCAACTGGAAGCACAATGCAGTTTTACCCCAGAATAATTAACTGTTGCAAGAAAAGGAAGTGCTATAAATTCCTTTGCTAGAAAGAATCTTTAAATTAATACTACCATCTTCCCAAAAAGTAATTCTAGTCTAGCCATAGAAGTATTTTTTGTTTTAATTTGCTTGCAAGGAGCACCAACTGAAATGCTACATCTCCTGCTACAAAAAGCATGAGGCTGAAGGGCATCTTTCCTTTAGCTTTAAAATCAATGGGAAAACTTGGCAGAAGAGCAAAAGCAACTGTCAGTAGCCAAACAACTGCCAATTGTTTTGCTGTTAGCTGTTCACYGACAGTCTCTTTTAACATTAAATAAATACACACAGAAACAGCCCTAGAACAGTATCCACAGTGATTCAGATCAAAGAACAAAATAAGAATAAAGTATTTGTCATTCTGCATCATGGGTTATGATCTGCTGCTGATTGTTAGCTGAAACTGAATGTGACTAGAAACGGAAACAAACTGACATGTGCTAAAAGTATTAATCCATGTGTACTGAAACCCCCACTTGACTTACTTACCTTCTGAATGAATTTCTCAACACTCTGTACAACGTGCTTGTAGAACTGAAAAATAGAATAGTATTTCAACAGAGAAAATCTGAAGATGCATATACTTGTAMAAGTAGGTTGATATATTGATAGCAAAACCAGAGACAGAAACTTTGGATTATTAAACAGCAATCYAACACCAACAGCTGAACACACAATTTTCTTTAAAACACTTAATAGCATATAAAAGAGTTAATATCAGTGTTTCTTCTTTTTCTTGAAGGATTTTTACACTGGATTTTTTTGAATAGCATGCTTATTTATTGAGAACTAGGAGAATAATATAATTGTTCCACCAAAACACATGGTTATTTCACTGTACACAATTGAAGATGTTTASCTAATGTTACTAAATATGTAAATTCTCTGCATTYCATTAATTAATAGCATCTACTGCCYACTTTTTCTYTAGAGTTGGCCTGTCYTTCRTGRAGTTGTTTTTTAAATCTCACATATAATCACAATGGCTCCAAATCACGTCARTAATTGAGATAACCACTTTACACAATTAAATGTTGTCATTGAAATTTTAAGAGTGGAATATGATTTCCAAGTTGCGTATATGATAAAACATTTTGGAATAATTTAATTGCTTAATTAATAGAACCATCTATTATGATTTGCTATTTGTTTAAGTTCAATACAAGTTTTCAGCATTTCCACTATACAGCAACACACAGGCTTTAACTTACAGAGACATACTTAAGMAAGCCACTGAATTTCACTCTTCAGTCATCAAATTACTTTTTCCCAATTGCAAAAAACACCAATATGAATTTCATTATGTCAAAACATAGCTGCATTGTCAGCAAATGAATGTAGATAGGAAGAGCATAAGTGTGGTCTGCCCTCTTTTCTACCTCTCCAGCTTTCCCTGAGTTTCCATTTGTTTTAATGCTAAACACTAGTGGCATACTTCTTTCCTTCCCCATTTTTCAGTGACTTTTTCTGCTGTGCCATTGTTTAGCAATTAGTTTTACTTTGTGGCAGGAATAATCTTTAATGAGTGCACYATAACTAGAACTTAAAAACAATTCATATCCAAGCAACAAGAAAACTGAAATCTACGAAAAATATCCATGAAATGGTATGCTAGGAATTTAGAAAAATGAACAGTGGTATTGATCCAAAGGCATGCATAAATTTTGGGGAGGGAGGGAGGAAGGGAGACAGGGGAAAAGGAAGGATGAATTGTAGTTTTCTATTTATTCATCTGTTAACAGGCATGTCAGCGTTTCTTTTTTAAACTGAGAAAAAAACCCTRTCTTTCAGAACTGATAGAATTCAGACAGAGTCAAATTGGTATRATTCTTTCTCACATATGACAACCARCAAATGAAAGTTACACAACATTTTCAGCCTTCTGCTGCATTCTYGAATATCACATATGATCATAACTTGGAAATTGTATGCACAAGGGAGGTGGAAAGTTCTGAAGCAAATTCTTTAGACTATTTCACAAAATTATTTTGACATATATGAGAAATGTAAAAGAGGTCAAAATAAGTTAACTTATTTCATACCTTTATAGCCTTGATTGCTGCCTTGGTGATCTGTGTCATTTTAGCTTTAGAAATGGGTGGCTTATAATCATTTAGCGAGTACAACTGCAAGAAAAAAGTATGAGAAATATAATCTGAAGTTGTAAGCAGAATACATTATTTTCCCACCAAAAAATCCCATTTTTAATTTTCACTGGATTTTATGAATTAAGCAAGAAAAGATATTCCCATTTAAGAAAAAAAAAAGCTCAATAACATATAATGTAAGATTCAAAATGCTTAAAGGAGAGCATGTTTTTCTTTGCATTGGTCCCCATACATACACCTAGTTTTACCACCACTAAATACTGGAGGCATTTCAGGTGAAGTTACAAAATAAATACTTACAACATGCAAATACAGTAGTTCTTATTAAGCTTTCCAGGGTAAACACATTGATATACTTGWATACCTTTACTGAAGTGTAACAAAACATTAACTTATATTCATCATGACATGCCTGCTGAATCAGGTGTTCTTATTTTCCATTAAAGAGACAAACAATAAAAACAACAAAATCAAGCCCAGTGAGCATGAGCATGGCTACTCAAGTGCTCATGCTCACTGGGCTTAATTTTGTTGTTGGTGTCTGTTTTACACTTAAAGCAGACTGTAAAAAGTATAGACTTCATTCATTCACTGCATTAACTCAGGAAAATAATAAATCAGAAGTATTACAAATGCTTGAGCAAAAATCCAGCTGTGTCCTCAATTTCAAGCAGTGTCTTAACTTCACTAATATCTAACCAGCAAAACAACCACAGYACACAGGTAGTGCGGTTTTGCAACAATGTTCTCCCTGGATGCAGTATKAACTATCTTCATTTGACTGGAACACACACCTCCCAGCAGAAGCAATACAGCATGACAGGTATTCATCAGAAATTTGCTGCACACTGAAACTTTACACTAACTCAATTCACAGCTATATTCTAATTACAACCCACAGACTGATGGGTTGTAATTAGAAGCAACTCCTTCCCAAGGTTATTTACCTGCTGTGAAAATCTCYGATTACCCACAATATATGATTTTGAACAAAATGCTGTTTTTTCTCCTTCAGCTCTAAGTGTTATAAGAGAAGGGACTGGSTGATATTTGCTACTTTCAGATATAAAAAGAGACAAACCAAATGCCAAACCAGATTTAAGGACATTCCTGACTTACATTTTATTTTTGTTCACAACACATGTTTAGAAGCRTATTAGTTCAAAAACTGAGTTCTGATAATAGGAATAATCATCCCTAACTAAATTTTTATTTCCTTCCTAGAGACAGGAAGAATTGGAATTYTTCCTTAAAACAGTAAGTGAAACAGGAACAAAGTCAAAACCCCTCTCCTCTCCTATACAATCCTTCTCCTCTCCTATACAGCTTAAGAAATGCAATATAATGAACCCATACAAATATTTTAAATATTTTTAACTTTAAATATTTAAATATTTAACTTTAAATATTTGCTCAATTTGTGGCAAACTGCTMGCTTGAAAACATAGTTCAGAACTGTTTATATTTTATAAAGCAAACTGTAAGAGTGAACAGGATTACACAGTGGAAAGGATTAGACAATCTTAAATAYAGGTCATGCTCCCCAACTTGTTTAYAATAATTTATCACTGAAGGTGAAGTAGATATTCTTTCATCATACTTGAGTTTCCAAGAAACAAGAATTTGTTCTCTTTGCAAAAATTAGATGCYTTTTTCAATCCTTTCCTGTCCAAACCACTTTTAACCAAAACCTCCTATAGCTGTCAAAACACAAAGTGAAAAAAAAATTGGTTTGTCCAAGCATAAGTGTCTGTCTCCTCAGCTTGAAAAGATTTCCATTAAAACTGTGAAATTATAACCAGTTCACAGCTAGACATCCACTTTTAAAACAACTATTATGACTTCTCACTAATGCTAATTGCTGTTGCAAAATATTCTGAATTATTTACATGCTGCTCACACAATAAAAAGCAACACATTTCTAAAATGTAGGTATATGGATGGTCTCCACCACCATGGGGGAAAGGGAGAAGAAACACAAAAACCCAAGAGTTTCCAATCAATTTCTTCTCTGTTTTCACAGAATCACAAGGTTGGAAGAAACCTTCAAGATCATCAAGTCCTACCCTCACCTAACACCTCAATTAAACCAAGGCACTGAGTGYTACATCCAATAGTTTTTTAAAACACATCCAGGGATGGTGACTCCACCACCTCCCCGGGCAGACAATTTCAGTACTTTATCACCCTTTCCTTAAGAATCTTTTCCCTTGGTGCAGGTTAAGACTGCGTCATCTCGTTCTGTCAGTTGCTGCCTGGAGAAAGAGACCAACCCCCACCTGGCTACAGCCACCTGAAGGAGTTGTAGAGAGTGAGAAGGTCACCTCTGTGTCTCCTTTTCTCCAGGCTAAACAACCCCAGCTCCCTCAGCCTTTCCTCACAGGGTCTGTGTTCCCAGCCCCTCACCAGCCTCGTTGCCTCCTGTGGATGCGCTCAAGCATCTCAACGTCCTTCCTGAACTGAGGGGCCAGAACTGGGCACAGCACTCGAGGTGTGGCCTCACCAGTGCCCAGTACAGGGGGAGAATGAGCCCCCTGCTCCTGCTGGCCACACTATTCCTGATACGGGTCAGGCGCCGTTGGCCTTCCTGGCCACCCGGGCACACCCTGGCTCATGTTCAGCTGCTGTCACCAGCACCCCCAGGTCCCTTTCTGCTTGGGCACTGTCCAGCCACATCGTGCCCAGCCAATGGCATTTGCAGGGGGTTGTTGTGGCCAAAATGTAGGACTCAGCACTTGGACATGTCAAACGTCATCTACTGGACTCTGCCCATCCATCCAACCATTCCMGGTSTCTCTGCAGAGCCCTGCTACCTTCCAACAGATCAACACACACTCCCAGCTTCATGTCATCTGCAAATTTACTAATGAAAGACTCAATACCCTCATCCACGTCATCAAYAAAAATATTGACAGAGCTGGCTCCAGCACAGACCCATGAGGGAAACCATTGGGTGCCTGGCTGCCAGCTGGATGCAGCACCATTCACCACCACTCTCTGGGCCCGGCCATGCAGCCAGTTCCTAACCCAGCAAAGTGCTCCTGTTCAAGCTGTGGGCTGCCAGCTTATCCAGGAGTGTGCTGTGGGAGACTGAGTTTTACAGCTCACTGTTCAGCTTCCAGTAACTCACAGGTAATTACCAAAATGCAATCCTCATCCTGGCTACTGTTTGGCTGGATGTTGTGCAACTACAGCTAAACTACTTCTGGGAACACTACTATCACCAGAAACCTTTTGTTTATATGCCGTTTCTTAGCAGTGTCATTCTGGGTATTCCTGGTCAGCATTCTCAAGCCTGAAACACTAATTAGTAAAAGCAATACACAGGTACATGAGCAAACGTGAAACCAGCCTAGATTCAAGAAGCCAACCTTGCCAATCTAGAAACAGTTCCAGATGAGACTGGCACAGGAGCTCCTTCACCTGCAATACAAACAGCTGTAAGGAGGGAGAACCACTGACTCACACAGATACTCACAGGGACCACACCTGACCAGGCCATCAGCTTTGAAATCATCTGGGCCCCGATGGGGCAGTTCAAAGTATCAAGGAAGCTACTACACAGAGCTGGTAAACAAGCAAGAGTTGCACACAACTGACTCTGAGACATCAGCTGTCTCCTGTCAGGTATCTTAGCACCACTTATCAGGAATATGCCAAAAGTCAACAGGATAACATAGGCTGTTTCCAACATCCCAATACTTTATTCCAGATAGCAAAGAGGGAAATTTAGCATTAAGGACTGATAATTCAAGGGGGAAAGGTGGTGGTAGAAGGGAATCAATAAAAARAGTAAAAAAGTACTGCTGTAAAGAGAGGTTTTTTGGACAATGGATACATCTGTTACAGATTTTAACAGCAAYTGAAAAACACACAGATTCCAAATTTAGTACCTGGAAGAAGCCAAGAAAAGAAGTAACTCTTCAAAAATTATTTTGCCTTCATTGTCTTCAAGAAGATTTTAATTTACTACAAAACATTTCATCCTGAAAAGTTTAATCACTTGGAAAGACTGGTGATTGCCTTGACCTAGGTGTAGAAGGACCATGCACTTGGCCTTGTTCACTATCAAGTTTGCATGGGCTCCTTCTGAGGTCATCCCTCAAGCGTAGCAATTGCACCTCAATGCTGGGGTTGCCATTCAATCCCACTGTCTATGTCATCAAAAAAGATATTAAATAGTATCAATCCCAGTGTGGACACCTGCAGGACTTCACTTCATACTGGTCTCCATTTGGACACTGTAGCCATTAACTAACTCCTCAGACATCCATCCAGCTCCTCACCCATCAAACCCATTTTCTCTCGCTGCCAGGCTGACTAGAGAAGCAAGACTTCGTTGCCTCTCTAGTAATCAAAACTTCTAGATGATTCTTTAAAGACACTTGGAATTTGAARAATAAAGAGTTAAAGACACACATATTATTTCAAAAATTTGTGATTATATCTGAACCTAATTTTTCCTGTATGCCCTTTCCTACAGATGTTTAGCTAAACCAGTTTCCTCTCTAAGACCAGTGTCTTAGTTTTGTAAGACACTCGTGCTTATTTGCAGAAAGTAACTGCTTGCCCTCACATAAAAGGAGTCTCTAAATAAACCAGGAAAAAAAAAAGCAAAATGGCTAAATACTAAAGTCTAGGAAACTCTCTGAAATAAAATTATACACTTGAGAAAATCAGTACTAATATTCAAAGGGATGGGGARGAGTGGGAGTCACCATAAACTCTGRCTGGTAATGTACATGCAAAAGATAGTGCAATCAACTTTGAGAAACAAACAGGAGAAAGCATGAAAATCAGCACTTTTGACAATAAAGAATAGCAAATCTACTGAAGTGCTTGTCCAGGACAATCAGCGCTTACAGGAGGACTCATAGAAAATAGAGCCCTACAGAAAAAAGACACACCCCCTTTTTGTTTGTTTTTTTTTTTAGCTCTACACACTAAGGAAAAACTGATCCCACACCAAAATCCTCCTRAAGTGTGTTTACAAGAAGGTAAATAACAAGCTCACAATGTGAAAAACAACAAAGTATTTGAACTCAAGAATTAAAGACTTGGTAGCTGTGATTCATGAACTCTCATTTAAAAGYCTCAGTCTTATAGCTCTGAAAGGCAGGAAAATCAACATGAATTTCTAACAGGGGTTTAAGGGGAGAATTAGGAAACAATGGATCAGTTAGGTTAAATGTTTGTACCAGAAAAAAACCACATAAATTAATCAAAACAGAAGTATTAGCAGGGACATAGATAATTMCATGTAGCTGTTGTAAGCAAAAGCCATATCTCAGTATACTGATCTTCTCTGAAAGACTCCATGAGCACAGCGAGAAATCACTGATATAAGACTAACTGGACCACCAAAACATATTTACCAAAAATCTCTCACAAAAGGCTCCCAAGAAACTAAGCTGTCCTAAACAGGTCCTTGCCTGACAAATAACCCAACCAATTACTCCTTACATATGGCCAGCAAACAACCTGAACAGTCATTTGGTGCATGGTAAAGGGAAGTCCCAATGGAACCCACTTTTGCCTGCTTTTATCTGTATTCTGGTTAGGACAAAGTCAGACTGTCAAAAGCTGAAGAGGAACATCAGTGACACTACCAAGTAATAATCAGGCAGACAAATTAAGCTGAAGTACATAGAAAGTAGTGGGCACTGGCTTTGAAGCTGGCTATTGCCATKCAGCAAATAAATCTGCTGATACATGAGAGATTGCATTGAAGTTATCAACTCAAGAGCAAACCAGAGAAATCTCAGTAGTAAATGGCCATTTAGACCCACATTATTTAGGTAACAGTACCAACCTACAGGGCACTCTCACCCATACAACCCTCCAAGGCAGCAATGGCATCATGAGGGATAACTAAAACTATGGAGAAGTTTTCAAGTGAAGAAAAAAAATGTTCTTCAGCTGGCCAACAGGATTACTAAGGAGAGGCATATGTCAATACAATGACACTTCACTGAATAGTGAAGATCAACTTGGAAGGATCTTCCTCAGCCGAAGAGCACGCCACATGAGATAAGCAGGGAGCGAGCAAGAATCAGGCTGGTGGATGGGCTTCCAAACTGGAAGGGCAGCTCTGGCATGTCTCAGAGRGAACTGAGAACCTAAACTGTCACCATGAACTTGCTAAGTCTGTGCCCTGATGCCATAATGAAACACACTCACAGTTAGTTTTAAATAACTGTATAAATTACAGTCAGCTATCAGTATGTTAGCATAAAATGTAGCTCTCCATTTAAAAGGTCTTATTCATAYGAAGTTTGAGCCTTATCACATCAAGCGGCTGCATTTTTTCCACAGTAGAAATACAATTCATTTCAGAGGGCTGAAAGTGAAACACTGTAATCTTCAAGTGCCAGATAAAACCAGAAGTTTCAGAGGTTTTGAAACAGGCTATTTCACGTTTACAAGTGGAAGAACAAAGAAAGAAAGCAGACAGAAACCCATATGTAAACTTCAAAAAAATATGCTTTAGAGCTGAGCTACCGTATGATTCTGTGAATTATGAAAAAAATCTTCCATTTACTAGCCACTTACTGATTTCCTGGATATACATCAACTTATATGAAACATTTGCTCAAAGGCAAAAATCTTATCAGTATCTTTAAATCAAAATCTTCACCGACTAAATTTTTTCCTAGTTATCTTCCTAAGTTCCCTGTTGCAAGGATTTGCAAAGTGAATGTATTTGCACCATTTCTTATATTAAAACCCAGTAAGTACAGGCATTTGCTAYTGAAATCTGAGACACTGCTGTGGAAAGCACCAGTGTGTGGAGTCTCTTTTTAAAAAGTACATTAAGAATTTCTCTCCAAATACTGCACATCTATCACCTGCTACTGATGTACATACATAATATAACCTAATTTAAAAACCAYCTTAGAAGTTGATGGATCAACTTGTTTTTCCTATTCATTTAGTAACTGATTTTGCAGCAGAAAAAAGAATATGATCTCAATCAAACCAAAATTTATCTCCTATCTATCCTACCATAGAGAGAAGAAACAGTCTCCTGATATTTGTCCAGAAAAGAGCACTGCTCCAGTGATCTATGTATTCACCCAAGAGTCACTCTGACACAAAGACTCTCTTAAGAAGTCACTGCAACACAAACACAACATCTGGGAGAATGCTGCCTCAGTTAAGATGGAGTGAATTAAAATAAACTGAAAGATTAAACCTTGATTTAAAAAAAATCAAAACCAACAAAACTGCAAATATACATAAAAATTTTACACAAAGCTTTGTTTTGTGCTGTCCATTCTTGAACTATGGCACATTACTCAGAAAATTAAAGATTAAACACTTCCCCTCTAMATGTAGATGGCTTTATAACACAAGGACAAGGAAGGAACAAAGACTAAATTCTGCAGAATGTGGAGGAAGGAACAAGAGGGGATGAGGCAAGAGTTACACAATCAATGACAAGTCACAAGGAGTCTAAATGTACTGCTAAGGTAAACCATTTTCTAACTGTTAGCTCAGGTTTTGAAAAAACAAGTGCTAAATAATGAAGTTAGAGCATAATGCATGATTCTTATATGATCTTTTGGGAATAACTTTATTTTCCTCTGAGAGAAAAAGCATAGCCAAAGTAAAGAGAATRCTTTCAAGTTACTGTAAAAAATGCCAGCGTTTTTTTCAAGACAGCACACTTAACAGTACCATATTGTTTGACTGCAATGTCAATGAGCATCAAATGATCTATCAGTTTATTCTAGAAAGCTGTGGAAAAGACTATTCTGCCTGCCTCAAGCATTCTACACGACTGAACATGCTCAGCTCCAAACACATTGCCAACAATACCGGAAACTGCCAAATACAAATGAACATTAATCTTCTCAACCCATTTAATCTAAAGAAAACACCAGATAAAATTTACAGTGATTTYTGGTGCAGGGAAGTTGTTTCACTGGTTTCCTGTATGATAATTCTATCCAACCATGTCCTACACACACTGGCATTTTGATAATTAGATGGGGGACAATCAATAAATCTTTGATAGAAATATGCATGTTTAGTTAATGCTGAATATAAATCACAGGAAAATCTTACAGGGAAGACCTGAATCTGAATGGCACTTCAGGGACAAAATGAGTCCACAAAGATATACTTGCTACAAATCCTAATCTGTCTCAAGGAAAGCAACTCCCAGGATCATGCTCTTGCAAAGTCAGAATCAGATGACAGCCAAATGTCCATGTAAAAGACATAACAGCTTATTACACTGATAGCATTAGAATTCTTAAAGATGATCAAAGTAATAGTGCTAAAAGCAGTTTTAAGACTCTTTCCTACAGAAATGTACATCTATGTATAAGGACCAGGCSAGCAATTAAAGCCACTTAATTATATTCACAATTCTGTATTTTCCTCGATCTGATAAAGCAGTATAATTATTTGTACAGCAGAAATTAATGATGGGGAGAGCTAAGATACTACATATAAGGCCATATTCCAGTGTGCATAAAGGTTAACAGCACTGTCAATACTCCTTTTCCACAATATAATTTTAAATARMCCAAGTCCTCTTTYCAAACTTTGGGGAAAAAAACACAGGCTTGCTTGAAGATCTAATGAGCTACATGAATTGTATGTTGGGGCTGGGGGGAAATGCAAAAGATCAGGTGATGCCATACATAAAGCACTGAATTTCTGCTCTGTATTTTTTTCTTTAATTCTATTAAGAAAAGTGGTTTTCAAGAGAAGGCCTTTCATTTCACTGAAAGTCACGGAATTTATCAGCATATTTCAAATYTTCATCATTCACCATCACAAACAATAGTTTTATCACTACAATCATAATTAAAGAAGTACTTTAGTGAAATCTACTGTAAATATCTGTAAAAAGCAAACTGTACTGCACACAGCTGTAGTTTACAAGGCAGTACTACATGCTCCTAAGTTACAGCCTAAAGCATGTTAAGTGAAGACCAGACATCATGCACATGACCTTACATCCCCTGAGGATGGGCAGTCGCTTACAGAGTGAGTTACTACACAGATCTGTGGAGGGCAAAGGCACGCTGCACTTGTACAAAGCCCAGYACTTAATTCCAACATCTTTCAGTGCCCTTGTTCAATAGGCAAAAGAGTCAGACAGCTGTTCCYGTACTAAAACTTTGAATAAAAAATAGAAAGAAGTACTAACTTTATTAAAATTTTAAAAGCTTCATAAATAATACATCMCCTTTTTTATACTTCTGCCACATCCTATAAAGACAAGAAAAGGAGCTAGAAAATAATTTTTCATATAATTTTGCTGTAATTTTAGAAGGCTTGAAAGCTGTGAACAACTCTAGTCTCATGATATATAGAAGAACAGATATTCAGACAGACAAATCTCTGTAACACTGATACAGCAGCTAAGGGAATAAACATTTTGATGCTGATACACCAGGACTCAGCTCATCTCTTAAGCATGAGATTATGACCAGTGTGAGGGATATCAGTTACAAATCTCTCCACGGAAATATTTTTCAAGTTTTCTCTGTCTGCTACCAGGACACAACATTAAAAAGACATCAAATACATTACACTAACCAGACGTCATACATACTAACAAGTACCTGCAATTTCAATGCAAAAAACCTGAAGTAAATACTTAGAAGTCAAGCCAAATACATACTATCTTAATACATTAGGTTAATTTCTTTCATATTTCAATAGCATTAAAATAAATMAAATCAAATTGGAAATAACAGTCACTGAATCGCTGACTAAATATTAATATCAGCACACTGTRAAGAACAAGGAAAGAGTATTGTCATTYAYTGCTTTTAGAAAAAGGATACTTATCAACAAATTTCTAGGTTACATTTTACACACTCTCCTGAAATTTAATTTCTTGGAAAAGCTACTGAAATTGCATGCCCGCATCTCTCAGTGAGTAAGATTTTAACTTARTGCTGAGTAGGACCCACCTATGAGAACTGTTATTTAAAGCCTGTCAGCACTTTGTTACCCTCAGTGCTGCATATAAATGTTAAAATATGTATCATAGATGGGAATGCAGGATGACCAGAATGGCAGATGCTCCTTTCAGCATAAGGTATTTCAAAATGAAGAAAAAAAAAAAAAAAAAAAAAGGCAAAAACCTGTTCTTTCAGTTATCAACCAAGATGAGTTGCCAAAATTCAACATTAAAAAAGTACAGAAGAAGTAGGTTGCAACACAACAGCAAATACCTTAATATTACTTTCAAAAACTAAGTGCATGACACGTGGTTTTAATTAACAAATATAAAATAAGTCAATTTTCTTTATATTTAAGTGCATGTTCCTTAAAAAAATTTGAAAGCAACCAGAAACACTCCTATGAAAAACTCAGCSCCTCCCTACACATTAGTTGCATTATACACCACTGTTTATGTTTAAAGAGGRTATTTAAATATTCATGTCAACTGCAAGCAACTAAGTGAAGTAAGAGGCAAGGGTAATACAGCAGTCCCTGCAGCCCATCAGATACCAGCACGCCAAGTCAGGTGTTACCACCAACTGCATTTATGTAGTGCTTCTCCTACTTATTTTGTTTTAAGGAAACATGATTATAACTTTCAAGTTTACTGAACCCAAACAATTTGAGATTGAATGACAAAATTCCATTTTAGTTTTGACACATTTGAGCCACCAGCCCATTTACAATTTTCTTTAAACCCTCACCATTATTCCTTTCAAAGACAGCTTCCAAGTTCTCTTGGTACAGTCTACTTTGTACAAGTATGAACATAAAACAGGAATTTAAAGGAACTACATGGATTTGGCTCCACTTTCCTGAAGTCTACACAACTGCAAAACAGATGCTAACTTCAGAGAAGTCTCTAAAACAAACTCCACTTGCTCTTAGCCATTTTTAAGTCATAAAATACAATTCTCCTTTTTTCTCTTCATAGTAACTTGGGGTGTTTGCTGCATGGGAACAAAAAGCTTAGAAAGACCCTAAATGGTCGAAAGGAAATAGGTAGCACTTCATCCATGCCTTAACCCCCAGTAACAGAAAGGAAGGATTGATCAAAAGATCCAGATAAGAGCATCACACAAGAAAACAAGGAAAATAACAGGAGCCATCTTTCCTGCCATATGGCTAATTTCCATCATTAGMATTTTATCATTAGTACACAGCTAATTCTAGACCAAGAGGAAAATGGGCCAGCTTCTTTCACGATGTCAGTCTTCACATTTCTGTATGTGAGCTTGGGGGATGCTACACTGGAGAAGTATCCCGTCCTTGTTCCCATCCACTAGTTTGGTTAAATGTGGCATAACAGAGTTAAAAGCCTTAGAGAAGCCTAAGTGCAATCACACCTTCACAATTCTGAGATATGAAATATAGGAACAGATCCTAAACATTTTAAAAATCAAGACTCACACATATTCTCTGCCAACTGTTTTTAGAGCTCATAACAAAAACTATCTTGTTCTGTTTATTTCAAAATACCTGCTTGGATATAGTTTAAAACCCCCGCATTCACAATTAAACTTTATGATACAAAACTTTAATCACAGTTTGTAYTGGATTTGATTTCTCCAGCCAATATATTTGTCATAGAAATGGTCATTTCCTGTTAAGTGCGTAAGTGCTCCACTTCTCTCCTGTGAAAATTAAGAMGCAAGTGGTTATTACTGCATATCTGGTAACCAAGTTATGAAGATCCACATGTTATCTGAAGCTATTCCTTTTCATGTGAATCAGCTTTGTTTTGTTAATATGTGCAGGAGATTTGCTATTCTGAAAGACTCTGAYTTCATCAGGTCTTACCACTGGGTTCCAACAATCTGGTTAATATATTCTAAGCTCTTTGGACTTACCCTCTGAAGCCAAAAGTATTTTTAAGTATTATTATCTCTCTTTTTAAAAGTGCAATCACATCACAAGCAAARTATTAGAATTGTATTTTTATCTATTGTACTAATTTCTAAATTATGCACTGAGAGCTCCATAAAGTCCTTCCACAAGGCCAACATTTTTAATGTTTTTAAACCAAGAGTTTTGTAGATAAACCATTAATAAACCAAGAGCAATTTACAGTATTTTGCACTTCAGAGAAAAAACAAGCTATAAAATAAGAGGGGTAGAAAGCAAAGAATGCTTTGCAACATAATTAATTCTACTTAAGTTTTTGAAAGTAACTAATAAATACTGAGGATGAAGAACAAAAGAAAAAAAAAACATAAGGAAACCCTTACCACTCAACTCTAAACTAATTATTAGGAAACACTGAGTGCAAGATGATGGATCTTCTAAATTACCTTTCCCAAAAATGCATGCTATTTCAGTAATAAATTGCAAATCAAATATGTAAGACTTCTTTGCATAAAGGCAGTGCACCTTGTTCAGCTGCTATAATTTTTTATAAAGCACTATTTACTTCAGTCTTTCAAAACTAATGTTATAAACAGTATCTTATAATAAACAAGCTCAAGGCTACAAAAATAGGTGGCTTCAACCTCTCAGGTGTTATTACCCTCCACTGTTTTTACTGCTCAGCCACCATCCACCMAAACCACCATTCCTTGCTGCTACTGCCTCCTGGATCTCAGCTCTGCCACTCTTCTTTGGGGCACATCTTCCTTTGTGCCTTCATTTTAAATGGGAACCAGAACACTCTCTGCCAACCCTCAAAACCATCAACAACAAACACATTAACAAAGGTGCSAAGCCTCACCTTCCACACATGTAGTTTAGTAAATTAAACACATTCRTTATATTTCTGAATGTCAAAGCATCAGCCACCCACCCATGTAAGGAAGAACAGAAGAACGACCTCATGCAATCAAAAACTGTACCCAGTAAAACCAGCTAAGTTATGTAGGCAAATTCTTGCAAAAAGAAGTGGAAACAAAATCTTAAGTTGTTTTATATCCATAGTAGTCACCTTTGTACAAATGCCAGCTCACTTTCCAAAAGCTTAACAGCAGAAACAGCAGGCTATTATATATGCATTTCTGGTAGGGATGAATCTGATAGAGAGAGGGTCACGGTGACAATAYACTCATTTCTTCTTACTTCCTTCAAATGTTAATAACTCATTTAAAATTTTACATWAAAATGTCTCCTTTTGATCGGTACATACAGCAAGAATAGGTAAAATGAGTACTAGTACAGCAATAACTGGACACCGTATTTTTGCCTTAAGGAATATGCCCTTAAGTGTAGAGGCAGCTCCTGAAAAAGGTTAACAAAATTACTAACCAACTACTGCTGTTGTCAGTGTCCCCAAGAAATACAGCAGAAAAGCAGCTCCAAAGAAGTGAAGAAATGGAAGAACAGAGACACGCAGGCAACTTCTGGAAAGTTCTAAACAGGAACAAGGACTAATATTGTTTTGAACTTTTCTCAGAAGTTGTTTTTGTTTTGAACTTTCAAAGCCAATCTCACTGCATCTGGATGCACACATGAACAGCCAATTATGCACCACTGTCCCTGGCATGACAAAGAAGTTACAYCAGGGGCTGCTGAGGCCATGAATGTGGGCTATAACCAAAGCTGAAGGAGACACTAAGGATGATTTTTTTGGTGGCTGTCCAGAGGTAAAATGATGAATTAATTTTACAGACAAGAAAATAGAAGACCGCTTCCTAAGTGAAAAAACTTTCTTATGGATGTAATTATTTAAGTTACTCAAAGTATTTTTAAACCTGCTTTTTCAAAACCTTTTGTTCTGAATGGCTTTATTCCTGTAAGAAAGCCATCTGGATTACCAGACTGCACTTCTTCAACTGCCATAGGAAAACAGGCTGTTGGTCACCAAATGGTTTGGGTTGGAAGAGAATTTAAAGGTCATCTAGTTCCAACCTCCCTGATACAGGCAGGGACACTTTCCACTAGACCAGGTTGCTCTAAGTCCCATCCACCTTGGTATGGAACACTTCCAAGGATGGGGCATGACTCAAAATGTGGCAAATTCAAACAAGACCTCTTAAGATAACTTCACTCTGTCAAAGACTGTAGYCCCAGGTATAATCTAGGTAAGCAGGTAACAATCAAAGGATCTAAAGTTCTAAGAGTTCAGAAGGGCATTTGTTTAAGTGCAAACATGGCTTGCTGCTCTCTAACTGAGTAGCAAGTAGGATCAATACTTGTAACTCTCCAGTTACAACTTCCAGAGAGTTGGCAGAATCTGGAGATCTACACAACTGCTTCAGGCTCACAAGGATCTCTGATCTAGATCACAGTTTAAGAACAAATTTAAAGTCTATGCATCTAAGACTAAAAACCTATCAATGTCTACTATTTCACTAAAGAAATTAGGCTCTTGAGCAAGACATGCACCAAAATAAAAGCAAACGGTAACATTTTGGGCCTTTAACACACACTTGCACGAGCATGTCTTTAAAAGGCCAGAAGTCAAGGTTTTGTGGCTGATGAAAATCAAAGGTCAGATCAGTCTTTGAAAATGCGATATTAAAACTGCAAATATTTAGTCAGCACACAAGGAGATATTTAACTAGGTGAACATCAATTTAATATTTACTGTATCTTGAAGAGAAAAGGACTTTCTTTCCCTACACTCATAAAAAAAAATTGTTGAGAGCCAGCAAAGTTCAACTCTTGCTGGGAAAATACTTRCATTTCATGGATACTGCTCCTAATGTTCCTGACAGTAAACAGGAAACTAACAAGTTCTTACATATTTTGTTGCATCTTAAGGGAATGCATACAAATATTCACGCTTTTTTTGATAAATACTAATGGGTTATACAGCAAAATAAAATGAAGACATTTTTCACATCCACCCCAGAGGTTAAGAATGAAAAACAGAAACAACTTTTCAGATGTATGAATGTCTGCATGCAAATGCACGTATCACTTTTTCTTCTGACAAAAGACAAAAGAATACCAGAAGCTTACATCTCAATTTGCTACAATAAAATATACAAGTATCAGACCATAAGTGGGGTATCAGATAAATAAAAAATAAGAAAGCTTTAAACTTATCACAGCTGCAGTCTTTCAAACAGCAGAGGATATGAAATAAGGTCATATTCTTTTTTATGGCTAGTAGCAGAGAAAACAGATACAGGTTTTGTCATTGTCATGCCAGCAAAGAAAAAAATATCCTGCAGATGTTTCAGGTGCTTCAGCCAACATAAAACATGCAGCAGAATCCAAGAAAAATATCTCAACAGTGAGAAACTTACGTGTCTTTCCACTGTTCCTTAACATAACTGCTAGTATCTACTTGCACTAATCAAAGCCATGGCTGCTTATTTGATAAAGCATCCCCTACCCCCCCCCCCCCCACTTTCCCCAGCTATTCAGCATCAATCTCCATTTAGCATCTTCATGAGGAATACCATTTAGCTTTTTTTAGTGTCAACTAGCATTCTTTCATGAAAAATCCGCCTCGTTGACTTAGAATATTCCATTTAAATAAAGCAGTCTGAAATAGAATATTTAGTTTAGCCTTCTGTACTTCTACGCACCCATACTCCAATGCTCGGTATTTAAAATGTGGGTCATTTCCAAGAATCATATTTTCTGAAATGGTAGACCACTGAACTATTCCTCACTGAACCTTAAAATATACCTTCCAAAAAACTGTCATGAGAAAGGTGGCCAACATAAAATGAAGTGCAAATAAACTATAGAGACAACAGCATTACCAGTAAATTATCAGCGTCTGCTGTGTCTCTACCACTGATCAATTTCAGAATGACAAGTGAATCCAAAAGCAGCAATTCATCCTACATACCATCTTATTTGACTCTCAAAAGCATTATGCACACCAAAAGTTCAGAGTACTTTATGATGAACCATTTTCATTGTCAATAACAGCTGAACACCAACCTAGCAATGCTGCAGAAGTTTTAATTATGACTCGACTCTCACACCTTAGAAGAGAAAAGGCACAGGAACCAACATCACTCTTTAAACAAACAGAAATCACTGCCTTAACCTTACAGTACTTTATGTGCATCCCACTTTAAGATGTTGGATGTTCCAAGTCTCCATGATGGCACTTAGTTTTCTATTCAATTCCCTTGTACATAAAAGTACCAGCACCCAACTGTAAACAAGAGAAATTGAGCTTTTCGTARGAGACATGCTCAAGAGAACAAGCCATTTCTGAAAGGAATCAGGAGACACATGACTTTCTTGTTCCTGAGTTTCAAGGGACCAGCTTTGCCTTAATTCTGTTTTACCTWTTTTAAAATATACAATTGTCCTTTTCTCAATTGCCTCTCCAACATCATTATATACTGCATTGCCTGACAAATACAAATACACCTGAATTTGTGGCACTGGACAATAACAACTATTGTGCATTGGATTCAACATTGTAAATTCCAAATCTAGATATGCTATCTAACTCTCCCAAGTAGGTTTTACCATTACTAATCTTCTAAATGGCTGTAAATCAAAGATTCAAGTACCAGACTCAGAAACTCAAAAATCAAAACAATATTAAATTATTTGACCAAAGCATGTATAGCTTATACAGGATATATTTTTGCTTTGTTTTTAAAGAGAATACAAAACCAAAAATATTAGTAAACAGCATGAACAGCAAGACTTGATGAAGCTCAYACATTGAGATGCGTGTCTTTATGTGAGTTAAGATACTGATAAATTTTAAATTACTAGAAATGCTATGTTTAATTGAACCAKAACATTGAATTACTATTGCAGTTTTTAAAGAAATAAATATCTAAGTTGAATTTGCTCTCTTTCCAAGMTTCCTATTATTTAATCCTTACAGATGCAGTTAATATGGTTAAACAAAACATAACTTCAAATATTGAGTTTGTGTTGTATTTAAAAATGATTTTACGATCTTCGTTTCCCCTAAAATAAATTACCATTCTGTGACTATCTGACTGTAGAACTATTTACATTCATTCTACAGGCTAACATAGAAAYAAAATTTAAAATAATTAAATGTGGTTTACAATTAAAACATCATTGGTCTTCTTTTTCCACACTGTCTTCACATCATAGAAGTGATGATGATAATTTGGCTTGCCACTGCAAAAAGGACAAGAATTGCTCAAAACCAACTTCAAGTACAGTACCTGAAAGCAGTGTGACAATGGCCAGCTAGAGCTGATGATGACAGCAGGACTTTAACATGGAGCTGACTATATAACAAATACTGAATTTTAATTAAATACATCTGCAATTAAATCATTGTCATCTGAGCACTGGCACTGTGAGAATACACACGGTTGCCTCTAGTCCATTTTAATTCCCCTTTAACAAAACACATTTTAGAGAACACATAGAGAATTTGAAACACTTGAGTAATTTTCTTCTGTCAAGACCTGTTCTTGAATCTGATTTTGTGCTTTTCTGAAAAAAATTCAGGGCTTGAACAGAGGCCTGGAGGAAAATGGCTCTGCAGTGGTAAGCCTTCATGGTGGCAACTCTAGCAAATGATAAACTCTATGGCATAAAACATTGCCAATTACCTCAACATTACACTAAGTCAGTTGTATACTATTCCAATTTTCAGTTGCCAAGCAGTTTTAATCAAATAGGAAAATGTCAACCATTATGTGAAAACAATACTGAGCATGTTTTATTTAGGAACTTGATTATTTCTCGGCTTGAAATTTACCTTTGCCAAGACTTGAAATGTTAGGGCGAATTTTATATACAGGTACAGCACAGACAGYGCTACTTATCACCACTAGACATTGAACAGCTTTCTGCAGTAGCTGCCATTATTTCCATTATTTTGAACAGTAGTTACTGTCCAAATAAACTTGAAATTCTTCTTTTTAATAAAATTAATGACAAGCCTATTATATGCATTTCAATCCTGACCGCCATACAGGATAGTTACAATACAAGATATTGCTCAGCTCACATACAGTTCTGGAGTTAGCTATACTCCCTAGATGGATATCTGCCTTTCTTTTAGCTTCACTGCAGAATCTAAAGACAACTCCCTCCTTTAAAAAAACCAACCCCAGAAGTACCCAACCTGCAGACTTGAGTGTTTAAATGTATTGGAATGTTCATTCTATAAGCGTCATCTGGTTTTCACCAGTAAGTTACATAAACTGTTGTAAAATTATTAACTGAATGCAAACTGCATCAGAGAAAGGATGGTAAAAGTTTTTATACAATTTATTCTGTCCCATCTGCTGCTAAATTTAATTTACATCTATTTTAAGCCAAAAAACTCTAAAACAGGACTCAGACGTCAGTTCTGGAGTTTGACATGACCTTAAAACATAATACAAAGAACAGGATTTTACAAGTGAAGTACCAATATTTTGCAAATGAATCAAAACCATTTAGGAACAGCTATATATAGACTCATACACTTCAGCTAATTCAAATATTTAGTGACCATTTCACAGYTCTAAATTGAAAAGTGTGTACAGGTAAGTTCAACCAGAGAAAAYGATGGAAAGTTAAAGTTCAGTTCTGCACTTTACAGAGGTGTTAAGAGTGGCTAGCAATGACACTTGGGATTCTTTAACTGTAGCAAGTCTGGTACCATTTACTTTCAGGATCAGGGTTTGTTTAGTCATGGCATCTTTAAAACCTTCCCATCATTGTAGCCCAGCATTCAAATACAGGTAAAATCAGAGATGCTGTCTATTTATACAATAGCAGGTAAGTTGGTTAAAATGACACTGTCAGATCTTCTGCATTTTCTTTTCCAACAATCTGCTGTCTACCATTTTTTAAGCATTTTGAAAATTCAGGGTATAATCTAAAGCTCTCCTCTTCAGCACGGCTGCCACCTTAAGTCTCAGACTTATTTTACAGTACTTATACCCAAGTGCTCAGCAAGTCAGTCAGAAGCTGTGTTTCAACATAAAGAGGATGACTTCTGCTCCTACTGATAGGTATCTRGAAGGAAAATGTTCTGAATAACGTATGTTCTTCTGTTCTTGTGACCAGATTTTTCCTTTTTTCCTGCTTAATATAGCACATTTGCYAATCAACTAATAAAACAGGAATAAAACTTTAGTGTTTTTTTTTTTTCTAGTGGCCACAATGTGCTTTTTTCTACTTAAGAATTCAAATTGCATAAAGTGCAACACCTAGAACTGCACATCAGTTAGAGCTGTACAACTGCTCTCAAGTTACTGGAGAGTACCTGCTCATTTAAAAAATCTATCTTACTGTGCTTGTAGAAACAACATGGTTGCCACACTGTTCCACCACAGGTCAAAGAAAACGACATCACTTAAAATCATTAAAACCGTACTACATCTCTGCTGGGGCTAGGGAGAGGACAACTGGCAGCTTCAGTATGCGAGCAGTCTGTAGAAGTATACCTTGTAACGARAGCTGATACTTTCTAAGGTCAATATATGTAAAAAACTACTTTGTAAAACGTAGAAAAATGTGTGTTTGTTTTCCTTGCTGGTACATCAACTTCAAAGCACAAATGATACTCTCATAATGAGAGCAACAAAGCAGAGTTGCCACAAGAACCATCTTGCAATAAAATAAACATTAGCTCTCAGCASAAAAGAGAAGCCAGGTGCAGTACGAACACCTCAGCCTATATRTATGTATGTGTTCCTGGGTGCCGTAGCCCGCTCTCTGCACATTACTTCAGTGGAGGATCTGAGCTCTGTGCAGCATGTAGGGAATGTCTGCTTTCATCCTGACCACTGCGAATACACTACTCTTAAACACGGAGACGAGCCTCCAATGTCTTTGTATTCCTCTCCCCAGATTTAAAGCTTAGCTGCACGAGGTGTTAGGAGTGCGCGCTGGCGAGGTTTGGATACACATGTGATTAGCGAGGAGGAAGAGGGTGGCAGGAGARACGAGGGAAGGCGTGGAAGGGCACAGTCCCCGTGCCTGGCGAGTCTGGACCCCCCCTGCCGCCCAGCGCAGCCTCCTCGGCCGCTGCGTGAAGTTGGCCGGGCATCACCCGCCCCACCGCAGGCCAGGCGCAGGGGAGAGACCTCCTTCTCCTCCGCTTCCTCGGCCTCCTCTCGCGTCCTCCTCTTCCTCCAGCCCGCCGCCAAATCTATTCTTCCCCTTCAGCCGCCCCCAGCCTCACAGCGGAAGAAGCTGGGGGGGAGGGGGACGTCTCCATTACCCTCTCCACCCTCCCGCTTCCCAGGGACGGCGACAACGGCTCTTTCCCGCCCGACGARGGGGGGAGCCCCGGACCGGCCTGCGGGAGCGCTCCCGCACCCCTGGGCCCCCCGGAGCTCCCCCAGTTCCCGCAGCCTCCCCGCTGCGAGGAGGGGGCAGGGAAGGCGCCGGGCCCCAGGGCCCCGCCCGCTCTCCGGCCCTGAGGAGGGGAGGCCGCCGGCAGGGAGTTACACACCTCGCTGTTAAAGGCTTTCACAGCCTCCATGTCGCGGCGGAGGCGGGAGCCGGGCGGCTTCTCTCCGCTGATGGCGGCCGGGCCGGGCCGGGCGGGGGCAAGTCTCGGTCCGTGCGTGCGTGCGCTGCTCGCTCAGGGGCCGCCCGGCCTCCTCTCCATGGCGGGTGGCGCAGGGGGCGGGCGCGGGGAGACGCGGGCCCCGCTGGTTTCCGTCTCCTCCTCGCCCCGCTTCCCGCCCGGAGGCGCCGGCCTTCCCTTCCCTCCCTCCTCCCCTCCCTCCCGCGCTGGGCTCCGGGCGGCCGCGCCGGCAGGAGATGGAGGAACAACGCGCGGCGGCTGCGGCGCGGGCGCCAATATGGCGGACACGCGGGGGCTCCTCTCAGCGCAGCGCCGGAGCGGCGCAGGCGGCTACAGCGCCCCCTGCTGGCAGCGCCCGCACCGCCGCCCGCGCCGCACGGGCACTGCCGGGATGGCGCCGCGTCCGCCCCGCCCGCTCTGCTGCCTCTCCTCCCCCTCCTGGAGCGGGCGGGCGGGAAAGGGTTACGGGAACGACTTGTTAAACGCCGCCGCGTTTCGTCACCGGGGGCAAATCCGGGAGTTCTTGGGACGTCGTTTTGACCGTTTCCGGGTCCCCGAACCGTTCGCCTCTTCACGCCCGGGCCGCTGRGCCTCCCCCTCCCCGTAGCAAGGCCAGTCTGTGAAACTGGGAACGGCCTACAGGCTTGAGAAAAGGCAACGGGAAAAAGAATCAGCGAGGCGTAGGAGGTAAAAAAATCCATAATTCGATAAGCCCACAAGCAATCAGTACTATTTATCAAGAGGAAAGAAGAAAGCCCAGGCAATCATAATGTAAATTAGTCACAAGCCCCAGTACACTTACTACATGAATATTATAACTCAACAATTTCCCACCAAAAAGTCTCCAAACCTATCAACAGACGTTAAGGCATTTCTGTTTGACTACACAGGGTGAATTGCCAGGTTAAATTTCAGATAGGGTGCACTTTCCCATGCCCCCACCACCGTGCCAGACCTGCAGAGCAGCTGCCTCTCCCTGAAGCTTAGCTTCAACATCTTGCTTAGCTGAGAAATCCCAGCWGGAACAGCTCTGTCAAAGAGGAGGACTTACTTCCAGAGCACAGATTTTTGTTCCCTCAAACACAAAACCACCACATGACTCACCTTTGYCAGGAAAAGCCTCAAGGATCTCAGAAGCACTGAAGATGAAAAGTTAGATTTTTTGCTTGGTTATGTCCTTTCAACTCTTCTGACACAGTAGAGCTATGATAGCTCCCGTCTGAATTGCATTTGATTATTCCCCAGTCACAGCTCTAGGTCAGGCTCTCGAGAGACTGTGCCTTGATGGTCTCAACTGCACCTCAGACTGGAGCCACAAAGGCTCTTCAGGGACAGTGAAAATCCCACTTTAGGCCAGAGTCAGGGACTTCAAACTGAAGTAGGCTCTATTCAACAAACAAGGCAACATAAATGAAGATAAGCCCAACATTGGAGGGAGACCTGGAATCCTACAGCTCCATTCTTAGAGAAACAAGAAACAAGATTCCTTTTATAAAAAGAATTGGAAGTTCCTCCTGTCTTACCCTCCAACAAGCTTACTTRAGGAAAAAGCCCACCTCTAGCAACCACCCTTGTTGCAGTATCAGGCCACCAAGASGTTCAGGAAACAAGAGCAAACACCCTGTTAGGATGAGAGGACTGTCTGTTCAGACTGAAAAAAAAAAGACTGCCATGGGGTAGGAAAGACATCCAATGCCTGCGAAGTAAAATGACTGAATAAGGCTCAGTGGCATTTGATTGTTTTTATAYAACTGAAAAAAGTTCTTTGCCGACCTCCTATACAGCAGAAGGTCGAGGTAGTAGTCTTCACTTAAAGCAGGGGGGGTTCTGACACAACCCAAGAAAAGCCTTTTTGGTTGTTAAGATGGCCAGGCAGTGGAGTAGGTTTTCCAGACAGGCTGTGCAGTCTCTATGCAGTCTCTTTATGAAGTTCCATGAGGTAAGACCTTAGTAAGCTACTCAGAGCTCACAGCCTGACCCTGCTTTGAGCCAGAGACTGGACTAGACAAGCTCCCCAGGTCCCTTCTAATCTGAGTGGCACTGATACTCTATGAACTGCAGATTTCAATGCAACCTTCTGGCAGTCCCTCTTCACAGATTATTCAGGAGAAGAGCGCTATGCTTACCAGGAGGGACAAGGCCTCTGTTTCTCTTTTGGRTTTTGTTTTATTTGGGGTTTTAGTTGTTTATTTGGGTTTTCTTGTTTGATTTTTTTCCTGTGGGAATTAAGCGCAAATTAAATACAAAGAGACAACTCTCTTCAAGTTATTGTGAAGGCTTTACAGGGTACTCATTGTACTACAAGAGTAACTGCTGTAACTAATTCCCTTGTACTCCTCTTYAAAGCTTACTGAAGTACTGCAGTTACAAACAGTCCTCCAGGATCTGGTATCTTCCATTTTAGGTGAAATTGAAGCAAGCCTAGTTTTTCCTAGTAAAATGTATGGAATACCACACTGCAGAAATTTTGTAAAAAAAGTTTTGAAATTGGCTTCAAARTGATCACAAACTCCCACTCAGTTGCTTTTCAGGAATATCTTTTTCCAGGAGCATAAACATTATTCCAATAAAGGAGAAATCAAAGAAGGAGGGGTAGGATTTATGCTTAGAGATTCCTGCACAAAGCCTTGACCTTAAAAGCAGAATCTGACTTTGAAACTAAGTGGCTCCCTTCCCCCCACATWTTCAGCCTGATTTCTCTAGGTCTGTAATAGACATTTAAACAAGCATTTTTACCACTTAAAATGTTGAGGTAGCAAAGCCTTTTAACAGCCCTTTTTAATTCCAGCAGTAGAAAGGAGAAGAGCAGCACAGTACATCCCTGATCTCAAAAGGAGCCAGCTGYCATCCAAGAATGAGAAATAGGTTAYGGAATGAATACTGTGAAACATCTCAGATTATGTTTACATGGTCTAAATAAGAAAACATACAAATGATGTAACATCAGAGCAGTGTTAGTGCAGAAACACTAGCTTATTTTGGGCCAAGGTGGCCTTGCCCCACAAGGCTCTCTAGTTCAGTGACTTGGTATCACTCCTGACATGCCAAAGTCAGGAGATTTCTCATTGTGCTGCTCAGCAGAATAAATGTCAGCTTCCTGCAGAGCACAAGCTTTCTGCAGTTCCAGACCTCTGCRCAACCGATCAAATTCATACCAAAACAATTCGTTTTGCAAATGAAATCCCACTGGCTTTCCAACATGTCAATGAATTATAGGTGGGATTTGCAATGATGGGGCACACTTCCCACATGGATGTAAACACCTAGGTTTGCAATTCTGAGAGAAAAGCAGGACTGGATATGTCTTCAGTSTCCCTTTTTTTCTTCCCCATAAGAGAAGGTAAAATAGGCATGCTTGCTTTTTTCCTGCTTCAGACAAGTCCAAGTAGAAACTCAATAGATCAAACAAGTGTCATCCTGGCAMATGCCCTTAAGAAAGCTGTCATCCAAGTAAGCAGTTCCCTGCTKCAGCAGAGGAAACTACATGCAAGTGTCTGGAGGGAGAACTGGTGTTCCAGTKGGCAGAGAACAGAGGAAAATAGATCTGTTATTAGTTACTTGTAGCCTCAGGTAAGAGGATGTCACTCAGTTTTCCTCATACTAACGCCACAAATTTTTTGAATGCACAGCAACAAGTCATCCTCCATGCACCCTGCCCATTTCTACTTAACTGCTTAGTGCATTTTCAAGGATTACCTTAAAATTTTTACTGAACTTTAGCTCATTTCTCCCCTTTGTCCTTCTTTGCTAGCTCTACCTCATCTTTCTCCTTCATTTGCATTTTCAGTCTTCTATAACCCTTTTAAAAGTTWAAACTGTAACAAAAAATTCTGGAAATAAATTTTCTGTCAAACTTTTCCTAAGTTTGTTACAGACATAAGTTCACATAAGGAGCTCCTTTTCGAGGTCTAAGAATTTCAGAGGTGGAAAGAGAAATTCTGAATCATTTACTACCACATGTTACTCATGATAGCCCAGTTATTTGGAACTGCAGTTAGTTTACTATGCAGTTCCTTCTGGTCAAGCTTGACTGACTTTTGCACTTAGCCAAGCATGATGGTGTCAGACTGTCTCAGCACAACACCACAGAAACAACCTCAAAACAACTTTTTTGAAAAGAGCAATTTGAGCTTTAATTTACAGGCCAGCTACTTCTCTCAGAGGCACACTCTTAAATCTCTGTTGATTTCAAAGCAAACTGCATTAATCAGGAAAGGAGAACAAAGTCTTGGAAATTACCCTCAAGTAACATTTCTCAGACTCACCCACTGGAGGTTTGGATAACCTGATGCTAAATTGTGCTGCAAAAAAAGTCACACCAACCGTGGCAATTCTAATAAGCTTAGCCAGAAAGCATTCACTAATGTTTTCTTATTCTGTGTGGGGTTCTAATCCTGAAGCTTGAACTTTGTGGCATCCTGTTTATTGATTGTAGTGCACAATTACAAGGTRGAACAACCATTGTTTCCTACAGCTGCATAGTTACATGTAGTTCTGCTCCTAATAAGACAATTCTTTTAAAATAAAGGTCAGACAATGGCTTCACAGTAGCAATTACAGCATGGTTGCATCATTTTAATGTAACAGCAGAATGACAAGGATAGAAAACACATATGATTTTAGCTTGAAAATACCATARAAGACATAAGAAATGTTTTATAGCAAATTCCAACTACAAACATATCYACTTGTTGTTTAAGGGAAGCTGAAATCTGGAATTTTTTTTTTCAGTAAATATGTCTATAAAAACATATAGGTACTGAAATTGCCTTGAAGAATGCAATCCCAGCACTAAAAAMCTGAAACTTTCAGACATGAGAAACAGCAAAAGACTACTTATTTGGAGTACTGCTGTTTGTAGAGGAACAAGGAAATGTAGGGTCAAAAACCAGAAGTAAGAACATTAGAAATGACCAACTGAGAACAACTTTACTTTTAAAATAAGTGTTTACCAGCTGGGTTTTTACATACAGGCTTAACAGCAGTGGGGGTAGGCCTTAACCAGCAATTTGGATCATTCCTTCACATACCGTTACTTTTTCTTTCCTGCCATACAGCTCCATGCAGTTTCCAACTTGCAACAATAACACTGCAAAAGCAGAGTTATTTCTGCATTTCTGCTGACTCAGCATAACAAAACTGAGCACAATATACTAGGAGTAATTTCTATAATATCTCTTTATTGTATCTAGCAAATAACATAGGAAGCTGAGCAATTGTGGTTTTTTTTTTTAATTTGCTTTGAGCTCAACAATTTAGATTTAGATCATCATGTTCAATATCTTAAAAATCTGCAAAGACTTGAAAATTTTAGCCAATGCTTAAGATCACTTTTTCTATYAAAAGTAAGACTATGCAATACCACAATAAAGACAATAAAATTAGTAGGCAGATCTCCTAGGCACRGGCCTTTGCCACAGGACACATTTTTTCTGCAGTGGTTAGTCCAGACTCATCTCATGCACCTGCAATGTGATGGCTTCCAAAGCCTCAGTCTGCAGAAGCCCAGAAATGAAGGAGCAGCCAAGATTTCATACTGATTAAACCTAAACATCTTCAATGTCTAATCCACTACTGATATAAAAGACTTTCAACAAAGATATTTTACAGAGCTGAAATATGCCTCCTTATCACATTCAGCTGTTAAGCATGATTTTTCCAGTTTCAGGTCTTCTTTTCTGTCAAGTTATGACCTCCTTGCAGTCATATCATTTACACTTTTTTTTGTTTAAAGAAATTGAATTCTTGAATYATCCTTGCATTTCCATAAAGAGTAACTCCAGTTAGAAAAGTAAATTATTGCCTTACACTTTCTTCTGGTACATCCTGGACAGTGACRCTCAACTCATTAACAATTTACACTGCAATAGGAGAGACACCAGAAGTCCATGGTGGCACAAATTATACAGAAAGTCTGTTTTCTTTCTAAAAGCATGCTTGTGAATTAGAAAAGAACAGCTCAGCAAATGAAAGCTTTGCACTGGAATGTTAAATGCAGAACAGAGATAATTACACATCCACAAGGTATGGGCCAGCACAAAAATCCAGGGAATTTTAAATAGCCACCACCTTATGTGGGGTGATATGGAAAACCCGGGCAGAAAAAAAAACAACAACAACCAAAAATAAAAATCATTAGCTACTTACAACTGTTGCAGGAGAAACTTACATAGCTCTGCTTTATGTATACTTGTGTGTTCCCATTTTTTATGTGTTTACTGAAAATAGACASTGTAATGACAACATTTGCTATTTACACTATTAACTCTGTTTTGTAATAGTATATGCTCCTGACATGGCAGTTGGCTTTTTCTTTGAACCATTAGATTTCTCTCCAGATGCCCTAGAAAAAAAATTACTCAGTTCAATTATAATGTATATAGTTAGGATAAAACAAGTTTTAAAAATGATCTCTTGAGTGTAATGCTCAAATTCAACAAGAGGAAACATTGCCCTTCCTGAATGTTATTAGGCAACACAATCTGCATGCTTCAAGCTAGGCCTTCAAGCTCACTAGTTTAAATATGCCATTAGTTAAACCACTTGCAAGACTTATTCATCAGAACTGAATAAAAGGAATTATTTTCCTTTTATTCAGTTCTGATGAATAAATTTCTTTATTTCTTTATTTCTTTATTCATTTCTTCCTCCTCCAAGAATGAGACTTACCTGTGTAGGCTCACAAAGACAATATAAACATTTAATAAATAAAATTGCACAGAAGATATTAAGAAACAATAAAATCACAGGGTATGAAGCTCAACCATGYATTGCCCTCTTTTGGAAGCATAGGCAGAAGAGAGTAAGCTGAATCTGCAGTGTAGCAGATGACAGCATGGCACACATGGAGCTTGGCAGGAAGAAATACGGACACCCCCTGTGTGGGCACAATCCTTTGTCCACTGAAGTCTAGTGGTTAATAATACCTCTTAATCCTTCACCTAGCCAAAAGACTCAGGAGTTCACAGACGCACACTCTGTTGTTTCTTGGCATACAACTAGCACAAAACAGTAACAAACAAACAAATTATTTGTAAACTCCATTCAGGGAGGAAATGCTCATCACTTGAGTATACTCAGTTTTAGTGCCTTTGAAGCTCCAGTTTCCTAAAGACTGCGCTTGCCTGATCCGAAACTGTAGAGAAATCACCCATCTGGTTAACCCTGWCAACCACCTGCTTGTGAGTATTAAACCCAAGAATGCATAAAATAATATTTGGAACAGCACACTGGTTGCTGGTCTCTGAACTAGTGGAATTGCTGGGGATAGAGAGCAAAATATTCATTGTTGCCTCTGTAGGAACACTTGTATGGACTTCTCAATACAGTCCACATGCCTCTGCTTGCTTTAGCTTTGCTACAGGACAACTTATCATTCACCTAGCATTTTAAAGTAAATACCTTTACTAATGAGGAATGCATTGCCATGCTTGATATCCCTATGTACGCCCCACCTTCAACTTTCAGCCTTCTAGCTTAGACTTCTTAAGGGCATTTATAGCCAAAATGTMAGACAATGAAAGGTATGTGACCTATATAGCTTTTAAATTCCATATAGGACTGTGATATAGAGGTGAAAAAATATTGCTACAAGGATGGAAACACTAAGAAGTGTTGTATGCACTTATTACAAGATTCTCAGTGTAATAAAATATTTTTTTTTTTGTTTACCAAGCCGTAACAGGTAGATCTTGGTCAGAAGTGATGGGATGAGGTATTCAAAGGATTTTGTAAGACTTTGTGGCTATAAGATCTGAAATGTTGATTCTTGGAGGAAGTTGTCTTCTCTGGCAGAAGTCATCCTATCCAGTCTGATGTGTTTTACAGCGGTCACTGTCTTTAAGGGCAAGACTTAAGAACTTAACACTGCTACCCTGTGTCTCAATTAAAGAACTGTTTCACCTAGAGAACAGTATCACTACAAGAACATGAAGGTCCAAGAATGTTTGGTATCATCAGATCTGCTTTTGATGTGAATGCATTAGTCGAAGAGTTGRTCCCCTTAATTCCAAATAACTCAGAAGATGCTAAATGAGGCATTCAGGAGCACAGCAGGGAGATAAGMTTTGCATGTGTTTGTGGAGCTTTCCACAGCAAAGTGAGGTTTAACGACAGTGCTTTAAAAACACACCTCCCCAAAATCCTCCCAGAACAAAATGTAAATAGTAAAGCCTATCTCTCCAGACTAGAGCTCAGCTGCTCTTATGAGCCAGGTGAGACTTCTCAGTCTTATGCTTATCTTGCAAAATTCACAGAACAAGATTATATCATTTAAAACCTCTTACACAACYGAAAACATGGTGTGTGCCCAGCTGGCCAGAAAACCTTGACCAAACTGAGTATTGAGCTTCACATGCATCTATTCAGGTATAATTAAATTTGCAATGAACTAACCTGCCATCTGCAAAAATGCCAGTCTCTTGAAAGTCCAATATGAAACCACTGTGAGGATGATACAGAAATAAGTCAAATGCAAGAAGTACACAAACAGCATAAAAAACTAAAAAAAGCTTACTGTATTATGTATTCATTTTTAATTATTTATGTAATGTATTAACTTTTTTAAAAAGTTTAAAAAAATTTCAAATGCAATCTTGTCTTGGTTTAACTGTATTAAAAATCTACATAAAAAGATGTACTAAGATTTATTCTTGTGTCCTTCAAATAGAAGATACTGAGAAAGTTGCTTCTGATGAAAGCTTTCCCCGAGACCCAGTTTTCCTGGCATGCTGGTGGTGTTCTCTGAAAGCTTTACAACTGCATCCCCAAAGGGAAATTTGCACCAGCAGTCGCACTTCACAGTTTGAATGTCTGAAAATGCCCTCCTGGCTCCTGACTTTTTAGGGACACAGCCCGTAGTCTCGTCTCAGCCTTGGATGGTACAGAAGCATGACACCAACTTTTGTTCAAAAGCCTCACGAAGGAGAAACAATTCTATGGAGCTTGATAAAAGTGTCGTGTGCCACCAGGAACAGTCACCTCAACTCGAAGCCCGGCCTCGGTCCCCCAGCCGCCGAGCGACAGCTGAGTAACGCTGAGGGCAGCTCTAAAAGGGGAAAAGACGGTGGTGAAAAGTGTTAGTGTGTTTTCGCTTCGCACTTACAACCCTGAAGGCTTTTTCCTCCCCTTGCTACCCCAAAAGCCTACAAGGCAGTCCCGGCTCCTCGCGGAGCCAGACCTGCAGCCTCCAACAGCGATCTCAGCTCTTTGCGCCCCCAACGGCGGCACGCGTCGGGCGGTCCCGTTACTCGTCGTTCAGACCGGTGCTCTCAGCAGGCTGGCAAAACCCCGGAGTCCGGCATTTTCCCGTGCCTTCCCCGCCGGGACAAGAAGAGCGCGGCCCCGCAGCCCCTCAGGGCGGCTCCCGCGCCGCAATGGCGCCACCTGGCGGGGCGGGAGCGGAAGAGGAAAGCGCCTCCCGTCATGCAGCCCGGGCTGTCTGAGGGAAATACGGGTCCCTTCCCTGCCCTCGGCATTCCTTGTTTCCCTGCCCACATAAACCCCCCCACTGGCTGAGGGCAGTTGGGCCGCAGCCAGGAGCCAGCAGCTCCCTGCGGCGCTTGCTCCAAGTACTTCGAAGGAGAAAATCTGGAAGCAGGCGAGTCCCTGCTGGCCCACAGGTGCTGRCYGTCCTCCACTMYCGGCTCTCCCAAATATCAGTGCGTYCATCAAAAAAATCAGTGCAACRGCACGGCTTTAACAACGCACCTGAAAAGAGGTAGCTGATTTATTAGCCAATCTTTTTATCTCCCTCTGCCATTTCCCACTGGTGGAAGTGATTTTAAAAAACAAACAAAGTCCCCCCCCCAACTCTGCTAACTATCTATATTAATAAAATATTGCCTTTGCTGCTATGCTATGCTGATTATATATGCTACATCAWAACCTAAGCCAGACTATTAGCATATGATTTGCACTTCAGCTACCGTTTTTGCTGATTTTTATTCAGTTTAGGTACTCACCCCCAGTGTGCTTTGCATACTGAGGACCATAACTTGTGAACTCAGCTTTTGCCCATCAATTGCCGTGTTCATACAGAGTGCTGCTGAAATAAATGCAAATGGTGAACCACCTTTTCTAGAGATCTCCTGCACTATCTCCTCCTAGTCATTTRTGGAGAAATTATATATGTGTAAGTAGATATGAAATGGGAACCTAGCAGTTTATTACTGTCTTGATAATCTCATTATTTTTCTTAATTTAATGCCATAGTTTCCTCTTTTTAAATTTTTGTTGCATTCTGAGTAAATATGGTTCAGTCACAAGCTACCTAAAGGCTAGGAAAACGACGGCCTCTTACACAACACACAGAGATGGGACTCCAGTCTTAACTTTGGCCTCTCAAAGCTCCTAGTTCTAAGCACTGGTGAATTTTCAGACTTCTTTATACAACTCTGTACCCCCTGATTTAGCATTAGCTAGGGCTGTATCTGTAATACAATGTAACCAGGCYAAGGCTGTACATGAATAAAGTGCATTATAACCATAGGCGTAAAGTCTGTCAGCAATAGCACCTGTATTTGCTTAATAGGTCTGACAAGCCTGTAGTTAAAACACTAATTCTAATAAAGGCAGCCCTGGCACTAGTCATTTCTGCCTGCTGTATTSTCTTCAAAGTGTGGCAAATGATGATCTAAGTACAAAAAAAAGGGCAAAACTCAAGTTCTGTCTATGTTGTAGTTGATGCTAGAAAACTGTCAACAATAATCAAAATAGTAGAATCTTTAGTAACAAATGCTATGGCAGGCAACAATAAAAAGAAAAGAAGCCTATGCTACTGTCCAAAAATACTCCCAAAATAATTGGGCTTACAGTTACATGTCCATGAACTTGTAAAATGGTAATATATATGGCATTTGGATCTTCTAAGCATGCTGAGTAACTGTAAGTGATAATTACTATATACATGCATAGTGGAATCAACTTTTGAAAGAGGAAAAGAAGTACGATATGTCTCTAASTCAGCATGCTATTCTTATACTAGAATTCTCTCTGAAAAAAACAAACCAACACAACAAATTAAAAAGCATTTTATACAAAAAATTTGGTCCTAATAAGTCAGTACAGCAATTTTTCTCAAGTCTAACACCAAATTGTCTGCCTGARTTGGTGGATCTGGGGAATCCTCTGAAGTTTTACAGAAAGGAACAAAGTGGCACCCAATTATAGGATCAGACTGCAAGACAGTAACTGATGTTGACAATTCCTGGGATTTCTCTTCAAATCTGTTTGAAAAAAGATTGGCTAGACTTGGAACACAAGGATTCAGTCATGGGCAAAGCTTAATTTCATGCTTCTGTTGCTAGTGAGACTAAAACAAGTAACAACTGTTCCTCTAATAAGGAAGTTACAATAAGTGCCATTGTGCACAGTTTCTTTATCAGAAGTTAGATTAGTCCTTAAATTTTTGCTGAGTTTCCAGTGCCATCCTTCACACAGAGTTACTTACCAAGGAATTAGTATTGAGTTTTCATCTGYTGTGACTTATTACATATTGTTCTTTCTCTAATACCTGCACAACACATGAACTTTGAGATTTGAAGAAGAGCTGGAGAAAAATTTAATGAAGAAACTCCTACAGAAGAAAAACAACTTCAGAAAGCAGGTTAACACTAATTAGACTGTAGTTAAATACAAACAAACCCRTTTAAAAAATCATTATATTTAGATCACTAATGCTACATAATTTCTGTTGAGAGACCACTTTTATGTGAGCTTTACTGCACCAAGTAAGGGAGTAAAAATAGTTTGCATGCATTTTACTGTTATTATTAACATGGCTAAATTCCATGTTCTTAAAAGAGTGGTGCATGTGAGTTTTTTAGGCATCATTACTAATCATACACTTCCTCTCCTAAAACATGACTCTCAAAACCATAAAGTAACACCTTCTATTTCCARGTTAGCAAAAGTCCTAACTTCACTTTGAACTATACTGTTAATGCTAGGTTTTGTGGAAAAGAGAAATACCATCTCAGTTTTTCCAAGGAGAAATATAGGATAATTACATGGGRGAAAAAAGAGGTAAATGCTGCTTTAAGAATAAAATTGTTGTTGTCTTAACAAAAGCCACGCCTAAGATGTGAAGGACACACTACAGACAATCACTTTGTTTCTGCTAGGTGTTTATGCTTGTTGCTAATCTCTTATTGGGCAGTTCCCTGAAGGGGCTGAGCACTTACCTGAAAAGCCTCTTCTAGAAYAGGTAAGAAAATGAATGCCCAATATTAGCAGATTTAGACCCCTGTACAAGGAGTGGGGTTTAGCCTAGCACACAGCATTTCCCTGTGCTAAAACACAGCAGTATTTATCACAAAGTGTGGGAAACCAGGGAGGGTGCTCTGGTCGATTTAAACAGAGGAGCTGTAGTACCCTGGCTCTAGAGAGGTAGACACCAGAAAACTTGCAACGCAGCCACATAATCATAAATAAAGTTCACACACACACACACACACAAAGTAGAAAAGCTTTTCTGGAGCTACTTTTGTATTTGAAAGCTTTAATAAGGGCCATTTCCCTCCCTGTCTTTTTAAGYACATTTTCAGCTATACCTTTCTTCATCCAGTCTATCACAGTAGTACAAAGGCTTCCTCAGTAGAAGGTAGAATAAGTGAAAGTGAGTCAGAGCTTCCTTAGGCACAAGAGGGGAGCTCACACTCTGCCTAAGTTCCCATAAAAAAACCCAAAACTTTTTTTTCCCCTTTACATAATTAATGTGCACAGCAGCGTCTATGGAAGACAAATGCTCTGCTACTTTTTAGAAGTGAAAAAAAATCCACTTAACTCACTACCTTGACACCCAGAGCAGATGCAGCACTTTTCTTGCCTCAGACACGAGCTGCAAACAATTGCTTCTCTGAAAACACCTGAGGTACTTTAATCACTTGAGTTATGTCAGTCAGACACCTCCTTGGCTGATAAGCATGGGCAGACCTAACTCAGGAAAATTAACTCTATCCAGGTTATTTATCACAGCCATGGAAAGTGCTATTGAACCACAAGTAAGCRTCTTCTGCTGTACTAGTTTATAACTCTGCATGTTAAATGCTTCTTGACCTTAGTGTGGCAGACCCTAAGCCACAGCCCTGGAAGTCTGGCTTGTCACAAAGGTTCAGCTTTTTCTGCCACAGAGTTATGATCACTGGAAGAGAGGAAAGAGCAAAATTAAGTTGGCTTTTCCATTTCAGTTCCTCTTGTTTTTCTTGAGTTTATGTACTTATAATGGATAATAAACTGGTTAAGCCAATTACAAATTCTGTAACAGCAAAAGAGCTCMTAATAGAAGTATTAATACTTTTAAGGTTGTTTAAATTTTAAAACTTTAACTATTAGCMTATGTAGACAAGAATGTTACAGGAATTAAAATAGCAGCTCTTTTTTCATTGCAATCAAAACACATACTGAACATTTACAGCTTAATTACACTTACTATAGGGGAAACAAGCAGTAGATTGAATACATAAACCAACTTGTTCTCCTCCTTGGTTTGTCTTCTAAGTGGTAGGGAGAAAAAACCCACCTTAAATAGCTAACTTAATCTTCTTGATGAGAATAAGATACAGAAAGCTACTTGGGTAGTTTATTGAGAAGGGGCAGTGTACTTATTTCAAAGGGAAGCTATTAAAAATGGTTTTTATTACCTCACGTAGGGAGGTTAGAGGGATTTATTTGTTGAAGTGTGGGAGTGGGCTGATTTGTTTGTATCTTTTCTCTTTCCCTAAAAATCAAAATCCTGATTCTGAAGTTTTGCAGCTAAGCATTTTTGATATGCATGCTCTTGTTAATAAAAGATAGAGCTTCTCTACTTCTACTTGAAAGGCGTAATTAGTTCAGGGACAGAGGAAAACACGCTGTGCATGTGTTGAAGAATATGTTGTCCTGCAAGTCCAGTACAGAAAAAAAAGATGGTAATGCTTGCAGTTACTGKGTTATTGGTAGTCTTCTGTGCTGTGCTGCTATGTAGGCTTCTTGCTTGTCACTGATCAAGATGGATGCTTTGKCTCAAAAACAAATGAAGTGACTTACAAAAACTGAGCATGTTAGAAAAATGAACAAGGAAAGGGAAGTACTAAGATTTTCTAGGGAAAGGATTTGTATTCAAGGTAGAAAAAGAGAAAAACCCTTGTGCTATTTAGTGAGCTCTTGTGTAGTTTAATCAGAATGTGGCTTGTGTGATGAGTAAAACAAATTCTGATTAGTACTTTCAATTTAGATTCCTATAGGGACTTGATACAATAGAGTAGGATTTTATTATTAGCTTCAGGGTTTTTTAGTAGATTGCATTGCTCAAGCTGTCTATGTGCTCTGTGTAGTTGTCATGTTTTGCCATCTCTAAAAGCCAAGATGGGACTGTCTGGAGTTGTACATAATGAAACTTTAAGCTCTGACATTTATAGTAAACCTATATGTTAAGAGGAGTAAAAATTAGCTGAGAAAAACTATTTCTCCCTGATGTAAAATAGAGCATTCCACATGGAATTATTGACCTATTTTCAAAGGTGGCATTGTTTTTAACTTAACTGAATATTATTGAATTCTATTACCTGTGAGATAGTACTTCCYGGAGTCTTGAGTTGTTTTGTCCTTTTTCTTTGAAATCTCCATGAAAATAGTGAAAGTRTGATGTAGAAAGTTGYTAMKATTTCTATAGAGGTATCTAGTTCATTATAACATAGGAGAAGTTTAGAGAAACTAGCTTAATTCAAGCAAARCTTGATATCTATTAAAATACARTTATAGTTCAGTTATCAAATGTAATCTTAATAATAAAAAAAGAAGCTATATGGTCCTTGTTTCAGTTACCTACTTTTGGAATAGAGCTGCAACTATACCATGAATTACATGTTCACACCCCTTGTAGAGTTCGAGCTTCGTATATAGGGATTTGCAAAACCAGTGTAACACCTTTTTCACTCCAGATTTYTTATAGACAGGCTTGTCATCTTGAGAGCTGTTTTCTTTTTCTCATGGAGAGTAAGCTGTCACCAAGAGTCATTCTAAGAGTAGTAGGAGTTGGACATTTAGTTACAAATCTGCACTTTTTCTCTGGTGTGTAGTTGTGAGGTGTCTCTTACGGGGATCAGTGAGGTGTCAGACCTCTGGTGTCTCAAGTTTCAGGCTGCCCTGGTGTAGGGACCAGTGCTCAGGTAAGATGCAGAGGTGGCTACTTGAGTTAGCTAGCCCTCAAGAGCTGAGTCTTTTTGCCAAGGTCCAGCTGTCAGTGAAAACTCTATGTAACGCCTGCCTAATTTTTTCTATAACCCTTAAGCCAAAGCACCTCCTCATCTCTTTTTCTGCCTGTTCTGCTGAGGGTCAATTAAGGCAGTTTACAGAGGACAGGTCAGAATGGGTTTTCAGTCTTGGTTATCTGRAGATCCTCGTCCAGTGACCCCAAAGACAGGATGGCTGTTACACTTGTCCATTCAGTCCATCTCATTCTCAGTAGAACTTGTGTGTTCATTCTCTTAAAGGGCTTGCATGCAACTTGTGTTCTGTTCCTTTAAAATAAAACCAAGAAAATCCTGCTGAATAATGCTTATCTGATCGAGAAAAATRAGAGAACAGAACAAATCTTGACATGCACAGTGTAAAAATCTGTTAGAGGCCCCAGTAGCGGTGCATGGGTGTGCTCCAGTTTGCTTTCCCTCCTCCAGCTTTGGAAGTAGATAACCTTTATTTTGRTACAATGTTACTGTGTTAGATGTGAAAAGGTCCCTTGACATCACATGGCTAATTGGGGCTCCTCAGTGAATAGGATCTGGCCTTTTAGCTGTGTTCTGAATGCACTATTGACTTGCTGACAGGAAGCCCTGCAGCGATAACAAAGGAAGAAATGATTCAGCAAACACCGGAAAGCCTCCCTTGATTTCACATCTGCTGGTCCATCTATTTCCATGCTGGTGGAGCTGCCTTCACATGAGTGCAAAGTCTCTCATTGTTCAGCACTTGTTTCCTCTCTTTTTTCTGCTTTCTTTCTTTCTACTTTAAAATGTTGCATTTTCCACAGGCAGTATCAAAACCAAAATAAAACAGCTGCTAGAGTGATGGAGTGTCAAAAAGTATTAAATACTGCTAGCTGTAGCAGAAAATGGATATGYGAAGACAAAGTGCTGCATTATGAATGGCAGAGTGATTTCCAAAATTAACTGAAGAAAGTCCAAGGGATTAGGGTATTGTCTTACTGAACTGTGACAGGCCATTATGTTTCTAGTGTGACTAGACTCCAGCCTTTTAATAGCAAAGGTCCAAATCCTACTTTGGATAAGCTGGTTTTGGTCTGTTACTGTAACAGAGGCAGCATTCAAAGTTTAAAATGCTTTTGCTTTATATTTATTACAGAACTCAGTGTGCCTAAACAACTAAGAAAATATTAGGAGATTATTTTACTTTAAAAGTAAAGCAATAAAGCTAGTTTTTCTGTTGACTCATGCTCCTTGTGAGGATACAGTGTATACCAGCATACTTAGCTTGATTCAGAAAATTCTTTCACTGTATTTGGGCAATATATAAACTASGACATTCTTTTACTTATTTGGATAAGCCTAAAGCATCAGATATTTTGGCCCAGATATTGGAATACAGTCAAGATTAATAAGTACATTAGGAAGTGCATAGAGAGTAACAGTGGTCTAACCCCAATATGTTTTTTTTAAAATGTGTCACACACTGTAAGTGTTACATGTCCTTGTTTTAGTGCAGTTTGTGATGTAGRAACCTCCAAATTACTATAGGATATCAAAGCAGTTGTCCATATACTTTGTAATTTAATCTCCTAATTAAAGAAARAAGTCAGAGATCCCTGAAGTTGTTCTTTGCCCTAATTAAATYGGAGGGAAAGTACAATTTGCTCTGCCTGCTCACAGAGAACAYTGTCTTCTTCCTGAAGCAGCTTATCTTTTTCCACACTGTGACTTGGCTAACTGCTTGCACTACTCCTTYTCTTCCAGCTCTTCTACTTTCCAAGTGTCAGGGTTTTCCATGATGCTGTATTACTGCATGGTTTCTGAGTTTTAGTCTTTGTAATTTAGGCCTCTGGATTAGTTTCCTTTCTGTGAGGGGATGTAGGAGAGGTAAGGGTTGTGTGCTGAGTCATCCTTAAGACCTGGTATGAGATCTTTCTGAAGGCTCAGGGAAAATTCTGGCAGGCTATGTCCTTTTGCAGAGCTGGTRGGAATGCAGTTTKGTGTCAGAGGCACTGGAGCCCAGCCAAGACATGGCAAATTTCTGGCTAATCTTGCCTGGGAAGAACATAAAATGATTATATTCAGAATAACAAAAGTGAGTCTTAACTTTAGGTCATATCTTTGGAAAATGATCATAGTTACTCACCCCTGTAGGATTCTGCGCAGTAGGTTGGAGGTGATCTGGGGAAGGGCAGAGGGCAAAACATTTTGGTCCACAACCTGAACAAGATGTCAGTCTCTGTAAATATTGTCAGGGTTAATATGAAATACGGAGTTAAATGGGTGTTAAATCTACAAGTGACACCGGTGTCCATATTCTCACTCCAAGGCAGCAGTGTCACATCCAGTTATGATCCTTAATGGGATTTTTCTGAAGAGTGCCTATGGACCCAGAAGGCAGGAGGCATTTCCAGTGTTCTTTTGCGGTTCCCAGCAGAACTCTTACAATTGTTTTTTGGGAAGTGTTTTAGGAGTGCTTTAAAATTCTCRCAAGAGTTTTATGGAGGAAAATGTGACTCAGGAACACAAACCCATAGCTAAACGGAATGTCAAGCTTTAATTATGACTTTCTTGCTGTGTATAAAAGGCCAATTTGTATCTTATGGAAATTGGRAATAAAAATAATCATAAAATCTTAGGTGAGGAGTAACAGAGGAGGGAGGGAAGAGGGAGAGRGCATGTATTTACAGAGCAAGATGTTCCTTGTTGATATAAAATTCAGCTGTGAAAATTAAATGGGGACATTAAGCACCACCTTTAACCTGTCAGAACCTTAATTTGTCAGAGATATGAGAATTCTTTGAATTATCAATGTTTCTTCATCACACCTAGCACTACCTTCATGCATTAATTGCTGTATTTTTTGTCCCATGTGCTGATATCTGCAACCAAAAAAAAAGTACAAATGCAYTGTGTGTGTATAAAGGTGCTTTTGTGTGGAACAAGTGTAAATATTTACTTGTACAGGGGAGTGTATATGTAATAAAATTATTTATTGCTGTAGATATATTCATAGAATGCATATAGTTCTGTGATATAGATACAGCTCTATAGATATATTAATAGACTATACCTAGATGTGTATTAATAGACTATACCAAGGATGTACAGAGAGCATGTAGCTCTCTGTACATCCTTGACTGGAGTTCTGTTCCCGGGAAGGACTTGTGCAGCCCGGGAGTCGCCTCTGGCCGGGGCTGAGCGCTGGGGGGCAGCGCTGGCCCGCGGCTCTCCGCTAGAACCTCCCAGCTGGAAAAACCCGTTGGTTTGGAGCTCTAACTGCGCCGAGGGGCTCCCTGTGTCTGCAGGGCAGGCGAACGCAGCCCTGGACAGATGTCCTGCATGATTCACCGTCTTTTTTATTTTAAATGCGTAATCCCGTTTTCCTTGTGCATCCCTCATGCACTCTAACCTGTTAGTAGGGCGGGGGGAGCCTGGAAGCTCTGGGCCGGGCTGTGAGCAGTTCTGAGCCAAATCGTCTTCACAGCCCGTTTTTGCAGAGTTACCGTCTGCCAGGAGACGATGGACCCGTGGAATCACAGCAATCCAGTCCGCAGGCGCCCTAGAAGGCCTGGAGTGTGTGGATTGCACACAGAGAAAAGGAAAAATCAGGGGGATCAGTCTGACTRTCCCAGGCAGTAAAAGCAGTGTCTATGTCCAGTTCTTTATAGGCAATGTGTTATTCCTATATATCTATAGGAATACAGTGATTAGTTTTGTGCTTCTGCATGTTTTATCTTTACATGTCCAGCAGCCCAGTAAATGCTGAAGMGATCCACTACCTTCTGCTGGATTTGAAAGAGTAGTCTCTCACAGGAAGCTGCACATTATGCTCTAATGGAAACACTTTTTTCCCCTCATACTGCTATTTTTTCCATTAGTTCTAAGTGAAAGTTACAGCTCTTCTCTGACTATGTAAAGTATTAGCCAAAGTGACAGAAGTTGTATCCCATATAAAGAAAATTGTTGATCATCAGTGGAATGAAAGTCCATTCTAAAAAAAGCTAAATATCCAGTGAATGCTGCTCCTAACATGAACCTTTTAGCTGTCCTGGGACAAGAGGACAGTAAGCAGTAGTATATAAGCAGTGTTCTATAAAACTGTATATGGCATCCAGCTTTTTTTCTGTCACTGAGGAAGCTCAAATTCTTCTGGAAACATTGTAATTTTTTAAAAATTGTCTCAATTAATGTCTTCATTAATTACTTTGGTTTGCATCACTGGGAAATGATAATTTTTTCTTATCTGCTGTCTTGATGGTTTCATTCCCTGGACTGCATCATGGAATCAGATTCCTTGAGCCTCTATTTGTTAACAAAGCACAGTGATTGCTTATGGGCTTCATATGYCTGTGTAAAGATTGCTCACAGTGCTGATTGCTRTGATCAAGCCATTTCTGTGYGGGTYTCTTACATTGTGATAAATAACATCTCTCACTCCTCTGAGTTTTTAAATGTAGTTCTTATTCCCAAGTGGGAATGTAATGCTGTGAATTAAGTGCATTTACTTGTTTTATTTTCTGATGGAAAAGGTATATAGTCCTTGTTTATTTTCAGGGCATTAAAACCACAAAACCAAAYGGTGAGTGTTTCCTTTGGTTTAGCAATAATGATAATATCTGGTTCTGATATCATGCTGTTGGATAATATTATTTCCATTTCATGTGGGGKATCTGAGCACAGCAAARTGAAATGAATTCCTGGAAAACACCCAAGAAGCACATGGCAGAAGCTGGAAAACAATCAAGTATTCTTGGTACTAGTCATCTGCTTTGTGCACAATGGTTCTCCTTCACTAAAACTGGAAGGATTTTCTTGGGAATGAGGAGGTCAAGCAGTGTGTGAGAGGCATTTAGAATCCAATGTAGCTCCAACTAGCTGAAAAAAGAATTCAACAATCTGCACTTTTGGAAATGTAATTAACTTAAACATTTTACCAAAGATAATTCTATGTAATGGGGGAAAGAGACACTTGGAGATGAGAAGTTAAAGGAAAGGAAGGAAGAAATATCAGTWAAAAAGTGCAACTGCTGTTCCTGTGTTGTTATTACTAACCTGTTCTAAGGGTTTGTAGGCTTAATAGAACTAACCTGTCAAGGCTTCCTTGGCCTATTGAAAGAACACAAAGTTCCAACTAAAATACATTTTATAGGTGCCTGCAGTTTCAGCTTGTCATTGTTCTTCACTTCCATAGTAAACAGAAAGATGGCCTGTCCCATGACTCCCTGCTGTAGGTGGTCCCTCAGCCACAATGTGTTCTGAAAGTGGAAAGACCCTATTTATAGGACAGGTGCCATAAGGCACGTGCTTATCAGCCATGACCAAACACTGCTTYTGATCCTGGCCAGTCCCATTTTTCCTTTGAACCTACAAGCCCGGMAAAGTGCCTTGTGGTGCTGAAACTGCTTCTTACAGAACATCAAACCTCCCACTTTGGACATTGGAAAASAGACTTGCTYGGTCAGACTGGAAATAAACATCCCTCTTCTTCCTTCATCATCCTCTGATCTGGTGCCAGTAGGTCACAGCAAGGGTGATTGTCATTATGATGCTGATGCATCCCACTTCCCTTGTCCTCCTCCCCGCGTGACTCAGCACAGTGTTCTCCAGGACCGCTACCCTTTTTTGTAGCCCTGCAATGATTTTTCAGGGTTGCCAGTATTCCCTCTGACACTTGCTTAGGCCAGGCTAATTTGCCTTTTTGTCCATCATGTGGTGCTTGCTCTGAGCATCTTGTAATCCCCACACAGGGGAGTAGACAGCCAGCTTTCCTCAAATGGAATTTCTACCTGTCTGTGGGTTGACATTTTTGGTATGGGCACTCTGACCAAAGCAATAAGGGTCTGCAAGAGATTCATATTATGGTTTGACCTTAATTCTTTTGAGAAAGAAATTAATTCATCTCCAAATAARYACTTGCTTGAAGGCCACAAAGCTTCAAGATTACTCTGGGAYTACTAAAAAATATTAGCACTTCCATCTCGTGATCCTTCAGAAAGTGAAAAAAATATGGCAGTCCTGGTGGGATTTAGCTAAATACTGGTTAATCTTGAATAACACACAATGCCTATTCACTTGAGAGAGTATGTAAAAGAGAAACTGAAATTTTGTTTTCTTCTCATTGCTGTGATTAAAGTTGGGAGGTATTGTTTGTTATATTAGAGGCCTCCATTCTTTTCCTGTAATGGGTCATRTCATAAAGAAGACTTCGGTAAGAGGAAACTCTCCAGTATTCCAGGATATTATAGGATGATACACAAAGATGTGCATGAGACACTGAAGGCMAGAAGAAGCAATTTCTAAAATTATTTCCTTTTGCAACARGACTTGTTTGTGCTGTTATAGCYCATGTGCAACACTGGCAAGACTAARGAGAAATATTTTTCAAATGGACTCAGGTTGGGACACAACTGATTGGCTGTGCTCAGACAACCAGGAAGTCTGCTGGTTAATACTGGTGTGTCCTAAAGACAGGGAATGGAAGAGAAGGGCTGCCCTGGGGTCTTATATGCTGGAAATGCATGGTAATGTTTGGGAGTTACTAATTGCAAAGGTATGTRCTGCTTTTCCAGGAAAATTGAGCTAGAGATCTATTGTAGTTATTTCTGGTGATCASACGAGTTTGCTRGTTTCTTTGCAATACATYATCATTTARGAATGTAAAAAGATGGCTGTTCTGGTCATTTTAGGAATAACTTGTTCTTYACAATTTCAGTGTTATGTTTCCTATAGACCTTTATTTTGACTGTAAAAATATAGTTGGAAAATAATGTTGGTCCCTTTGGTTTTTCAATGTTTCAAGCATTATGCAGCTCTAATAAAATCCTATAATTTATAAATATTTTTGAACAACCACTGCTGCATAAGAAAAAAAAAATCTCAAGTTCTTAAAGCCACAGTTAAGGGAGCTGTGTGAAGGTTTGACAGAAGACCTGCCTGATAGCAGCTTGAATGTGAATTTTTGAAGGTATAAGCCAGTAGCAATGTAAGCATTCTTGGTTTTAGCTAGTCAGTGTACACACAAAATGCTTAAAAGCTTAACTATTTAAATCAAAATATTGAAAACAGAGTTCTTAACTTTACAAGGAAGGCTTTAAATCAGGTTTGATGAARGAAGAGAAACTGAGGGCTAGAGGTGATAGAAAACACTGCAAAGCCAGGGGYGAGAGCAGGGAGGTGAGGGGAGGGAAGTTGTACCTGGCAGAACACAGTAAGGAAGACTTTGACATTGCCAYTCAGAGGGGCAGGGTGCTTAGAGGCTTATTTTGTGTGTGGGTGCACTAACACACTGAGCCTGGGTGGCACAGGAAGGCTGGAGGTCCAAATGCAGTCAGGAGGATGTGTATGGGTAGACTGTGCAGTGTCATAAGAGTGCTCTCATGCCTCATTCAAAACAGTTTTTAGAGCTGGTTAAGCATGTCCAGGACCTATAGCTCTGTTGGGTTAGTCTGTGTAGGGAAAGGATGCAAGCATTGTTTAAAGCCTTTTCTCCCTGTCTCAGCTTCTAGTACAGCACTGATTTGGGCCAAGGAATCTACTGGATTTCATCCAGATTTCCCTTGTTCTTAGGGCTGTATTTACTAGAGTTCAAATAACAATGAAATGTGAGCTGATTTTGTCWATCTGGCTTTTCTTTAGTTCTCAGACCTCTTTGTCTGCTTCTACTCCTATAAGAAAGAGCCTTTTCCAAAAGTGATGCAACCACAGGTCTGGCAAGCCAGGATGCTGCTTAAATCAGTGCATGTAGGAAGTAAATCTCAGAATGGCAAAACTGCTGACTCCTGGTCAGTGCTAAAGATCCAGCAGTGGAGAGTTGTAGTGTTCTTGCATTGGTATCAATCACTCTGGTTGATGGTTTTTGTGCTCAGACCTCTGCATCCAGAATCTTCCCCAGAGCAGCTGTTGCCTTTGGTGAGCTAGAAGCACAGCCTAAATATAATCTGGCTCTCTACTCTGGGCTAGCTTGGCCAGAGAGCAGCCAGAGTAATAACTCCAGTTCCAGCTCAAGCAAGGCTCCTTCTAAACAACACCAAGAAGCACAGCTCATTTGGRAGAGAGAAAAAACAACTTTTTTGTTACTCAGGTATCAGCTCTGATGAACCAATTAAGAAATATTTGGTGGTGCTTCAAATTTTCCTGCCTACTAATAACCAAGCCCCAGGTCAACTCTAGGGCAGCTCTGGAGAAGTGTTACAGAGCTCATTCTCCTTATGCCCCATGTAGCTGCTGAGATATGTGGGATTTGTACATGTGATGATGTGTGAAGGCAGTGACCAACTGCCTGGAAGAAGAGGTGACAGAAGTTAATAATATGAAGGATGTGAGCTGGGGTGACAATTCCTTTCCAAACACTCTGTGAATGTCCTGTGAGAGTGTCTGAGTATTTGTAGGGTGTTCACATCCTCTTTCCTCTCCAACCAGCTCGCTAACTTGTTCAGAGCATTGGGATCATGTTACAAAACTGACTCTTGGGAACATTCAGTTTGTGGAAGTAACTGTAAATTTTCCTTCACAACCAGAATTTTCCAAACCTAATATCTGCTCTTTTCCTTCCCAGTGTGGGAAAATAAGATGTATTTTTGTCATAGCTGCAACAGTGATAATGTAGTGTAGCTGTCTGGAGGTATCATGTTTTGTGGGAGTCCAGGTGGGAAATCTTYTGTGCAAACATCCTGCCAAAAAATCCTCAAGCCCCCAGAAAGACCTTCCTTGCTTTCAGAAGTTTTCAGTTTAAATAACTAAGACAGAAAGAAAGACAGACATTGAAGTGCCTTGGAATTACTGCATGTTTGGAGAAAGTTTGCTTAAGCTATATACCAATCTATCTCTTAAATGGCTAGAAAAATATAGAACCTAAAAGYATGTATAAATCTATCCTTTCCAWGTTTATAGGGCCTTTCTATGACCTGAGAATACTTTTCCATCCAAACAGACTGCACTAGGGTGAACATTCAGTTCCAACACCTGAGCAACATTTCCTCATTCAGTTAGCACTGCATATGGCTGATGAAAGTGATAAGGAACCTCTATGTCCAAGGAATAGGAATGGCTCTTCTA
>CADDXX010000101.1:497036-519566 GCA_902810485.1 Alauda arvensis
CTCCTCTCCTCTCCTCTCCTCTCCTCTCCTCTCCTCTCCTCTCCATCTCCTCTTAAAATGGTCTTACCTATCCTCTAAAAGGACAGGTATTGTTAAAGTGCTAACTTGTCCCAACCTATTGTAAAATGATTTGGAGTTCCATAAACTCACTGTAAGTTGATGTGTCCAAGTGGGCTATCGGAAAGAGCTGCATTCAACATTGGCAACTAGCACTTTAAACCCTTGATTTCAGTAACTTTTGTTTGGAAATATATGAACTGACATCTGCTGTTTTATTTAGATTTGGAAAGTTTGCCTTTTTAATCTTGTTTCCTCTGCATGGCTYTGAGGATGCCATCCTGGCCCCATTGCAGCCAACAGTAAAACTCTTAYTTGACATTAGTAAGAGCAGGATTGGACTCCCAGTGCTCTGCATCTTGCTTTCAGTGCACACTCAACTTCTCAGCTTTTCAAAAAGTTGGTCTTACTAGAATAAAACTGAAAAGTCAACAGGTTTGGGGACCTCTTGCCTCAGCCAGGTACCTGGAGTCCCAGAGCCATAATTTAGGCAGTGGCTTAACCCCAGAGCTGCAATCCATGGCAATGGCCACAAAACTCTATTCCTCTCTGGGGCAGCAGCACTTTCAGACCATTTCCTCCTTGCATGGAGCTGGGGAGCCTTGGGTGCTCCAGAACTGACAGGAGGGTGGAGGTTGTCACCATGCAGGCTGYTGCATTACAGGAGCTAATGACACAAYGGGCAGTAGTGTCATATTGTGTGAGCACTTTTGCTAACAAACAGTGCCATTCTGCCCCATCTTGTGTATTCCTTGCTCCTCTGGAGTCATGGAGAAAGAATATTTTTGCTTAGGCTGTGTTAAATATTGCAGAATCTTATCCCTTGTATTTGGCCAGGTAMTTCTTTTACATAAGCCTTGCAGTCTTTTTAGTCCACCTTTGTACCTCTGGCCTCCTTGTTAATTCTGCCTTTGCTTTTGGGCTGACTTGAAAGCCAAGGCCATCCCATGCTGTTGTCATTTAAAGATGCAACTCCCCATGCCCTTAAAATTCTTTTAATTCTTTACTTTTGCACTAAAAGCAATAATAGCTTAGAAAGAAAAACAAAAAGAGAGCACTTCATGTAATCCAAACTTCAGCTYCCCTRATCATTGGCTCCACTTTCACAGCTYGTGATGTCAACACAAGTCTTGAAGATTAAGAACTAATATCAAGTTTTACTGGCTGACTTAAAATTACCCTACTGGGAAATGTTGCTTTTCTCTCTGCCAAGTCCCTTTTTCTCTCTGCCAAGTCAAATCTTAGGAAGTTGAATGAATGAATGAATAAATAAATAAATAAATAAATAAATAAATAAGGTCTGAAGAAAAGGCTTCTACTGAAATGAAATGGATATGGGTCTCCAGAGCAGGCTGTACAATCTTCTGGACAGGATTTATCAGCATAGTACCTGCCCACCAGAGGAATTCTGCTGCATCCCATGGTACAGCCACAGCCATCACTTCTGCTCCCTAATCCAGACTTGGACTTCAGGTGTTCTTGGTTCTTGCTTAGTTGCTCTGGGTTTCCACTTTATCCAAAGCTGGGACGTTCTCAGGAGTTTCTTTCGTGTCTTCTTCCCCCCACCCACGAACCATCAAGTAAGAAAATACAAGCTACTACAATGTGTCTCCTTGGGTACTCCTGGGCTTTAATGTTTTGAAATTATTTGGACTGGGTGGAGTATTTGATTTCTCTGAATTCTCTAAATAAATCTGAGCTTTTGAAGATCTAGAAATGAGATTGTGATGAAGTTTAATGCAGAATGGAAGCAGTAGTATGTTTTTGCTTATAATGTGTTTGCATACACCCAAGAACTTTTTTTTTTCCAAGGGAATTTTCTTGAAAGTCCTTCTAATGTGGTGAAGAATAGACCCAATCCTTGCTCTCATGTGCACTCAGCCATGTTGTGGTCAGCAAGTGAGGAAGATCAGTGAGGATGTGTTTTGACAGTGGCACCAAATCTTACAGCTTTGCTATGAACTCACTACTAATCCCACACATTGCTTGTTATCTGCTTGTTCCTATACTTCAGGACAAAAACGGTGCCTTTTGGGGATTAAAACACATGAGGGGAAGGACTAATTTTAAGAGTGATTGGGAGTAAAGGGTCCTGGGACGGTTCCCGCTTTCCCTCTCTGATCAGGCGCTGGCTGACGCTCATGGAGGGGGCAGAGCCTTCGTTCCCTCTTGTATTTGCATCAGATAAGGCAGTAATTTCTGACTTAAGCTTTCCATGGGAGCAAACTTTCACTTCATTAACACTGGCGTCATTAGTGGGATGGGGTAATTCACCGTGTGATCCAGACCCAGCTGTGACCTGCATGGAGCCATCCAGTGGCAGTGCTAATTAGCGTCTTAGTGCCACGTGAACACTTCTCCGCAGTCCCTTGGGCTGAGGTCACGACTAATTTCGCATGAATCACTAAGCAGCCATTGCCTGGTAACTAATGTTGACCTCTAACTGCTTCGGCGAGACCTCCAACCCTGCTGCTGAGGATAAATGACATCCTGTTGTTATCTGTCCTCTGGGCATCTGCTGAATTCCCACAGCAGCTTTGGTTTGCCCTCCCTGTAGAAGGAAAGCGCTCCAGGCATTGCAGCATGTCCCTGAAATGAATGTGAATAACAACTATGATTAGAGGCTGGCTGGGCAGAGACCCGTCAGGCCGTGGTGGCAGAAGCTGAAGCTGGATACTGGAAATATTTCTTCCTTTTAGGTCTAGWTTTTGGATGAAGGGGTAGAGGAGCTGGGAGCAGAAGTGCTGAGGCAGGGCTAACAGCTTTCTCCTGTTCCCAGGATCCACAGCCAACACTTCCATGCATTCAATTCTGCCTGCCATCATTTGGTGTGGCTGTGCAATTCACAGCTATGCGCACAGCGCCGTGAGAAGCTGCAGGGGAAATACCTATGATGAGGGATTGTTTGGAAATGCAGGGGAGGAGAGYRCTGTGTTTTGGCAGGGGTGCAGACRGAGTTTACCCAGGAGATGTAGGAAAGCTAATTTAAACTCTGATGAGCTGAACTTTGTAGCTGAGTAAAGCTTTGGAGTTAGTGGTGTTAAGTGAGCTGGTACCTACAATGAGAAAGCATCTTCTTGACAGGGGTCCAGAATGTTCTCTAGTCTTGTTAAACTRTAGTTTGGTGTCTATCCTCGGGGGTCTTCTAGCAGTTTTCCTAGTRTTTATTGTATTAGACAATTGAGGCAGCCCCTGTTGTCTCAAGAATAGGCCCTATGTGACCAGAGTGAGCTTTAGTTTGTGCAAGCGTGTCCTGAGAGCATGTTCTGACTGCTGGTGTTTCACTGAAACCTGCCACCAGAGTCATCTGTTGACAATGGCTAAGCTAAATGCTGTCTCAGTTAGGCAATATTCTGAATGCCTACTTTTGAAATTTTCCCTGAGGATRTAGTCTCTTTACTGGTGGACTTTTGGTGGTGGGTATTTTCTTCCCTCAAGTGTTTAGCTTGCCTTTCCCCACGAAAAATCAACCCTTTTCCACAGAAAGTTTCAGAATTGCAGTAGGCATTTCAGTAGTAAGTCAAGGGAAGAAAATTAGGCAACTGGAAATYCACAGTATCTTTTACAGACGGATTATCATGTAAAGATATCCACACAGTTCAGTAAGTCTGGATATCTAGCATTCAGGCTGTCAGGTTTCAGCTATGGGACTGTGCTTTACCCTGAGGTAGATGTTTATCTACTGATAAAATGATATTGTGTGGGTTTGAACCTTTGCAGTGAAGCAGAAAATCAAAGCCCTTGACCATTTGCAGTCAGCAAGACTTACATGGCCCTGTTTATAAGGGACTTATTCTGTGATTCAGGATATATTTCGCTCTCGGTTGATGCCTGACCTGCTTAAAATATTTTTCTGTATTTCACTAAAATTGTGCTCTGTCCTTTGCTTTACAAACCATCACTATATACCGTCTAAGCATTCCAAATTGATTAAGCCTAGTGAAGGATGAGGTGATTCCTGTTTGTGTGTGTTTTTCTGAAGCACTGCTAACAAAAGCTATGTAAATGTAACACATGACCGCTGTTTATGGTAGATTAAGCTTGTTCAGCTTTTGTCAGTAACGTTCCCAGTTTGCAAGTAAAATAAAAGGATTTCGTGATGGGGTTGTTTTTCTGATTTGTGTTAATAATTAACRTGATCTGACAAAAACTGTCTGGCAAAAATGGTTAGACTGGACACATACGTGGCAGAAGGCTCCACAGCAGGAAGAAGGTGACCTTTAGAAGAGAACAGCAAAGCCAATATGTTAACTAGCAAGCAGCCTACCTAGATTTTTTTTTCAGCAGTGAAATATAGTTTAAACTGTCACTTCTTCTGTTGTCAGCAGTAAGCTCCCATTTGCAGACCCCTCCAAGAACATAGCTCTGTTTGACAGCATGCAAACTATATTACACAAGCAAATATTTATTATTACAGAATTTGTAGACTCTGGGAAGAAAGCTCTATAACAGCTTTGACCCATGGAATCACACTAAAATTTCTGTGTTTCTGGGCTAATTTTACTTCTGTTTTACCTGCCTAGTTTACTTAAAAAAGGTAAGCTTCATGTGAGAAAGGAAAGCTGCAGTGGTCATTGTCTAGCAGGCTTGTGAGACTAAACTTAGTGAGGAAACCAGTTTGGATCTTGAAGCTACAATGTGAATGGAAAASAAAACAGAGTGCTGTGACTGATGGCACACAAATTGAGAGGAAGAACAACATGTGTGGAGGGATGTCTTGGATTTTTTRGCATTTAACAAAGTCTCCTTGACCTGCCCTTGCATTTTGCCCTTTGTATACAAAAACTAATAATGAAAATAAAAAAGTTATGTTTTTCATTATCAAGGGCAGTGGAAAATCTGAAAAAATTCAGGACTAGAAAAACAAGGCRGATGGAGTTAGTGGGTGGTCTGTGTTCACTGCAACATCTTCTCAAGTGTCTGGACATTGAATATGCTATAATCACTSTCTTTATAAGCATGGAACTGGGTGGGAAGGGAGTGGGGGAAAGAGAAATGTAACAAATTATATTTACTGAGACTATATGTTCCTACCAGTACTGATTTTAAAAAATAGAGATTTTTTTTCTAGAAAGAAAACATGAATCAGTGTCTTGTTAAGAATCACATTGTTTGTATTTTTGTATTACAGTCCAGCCTTTTGTGTCACTGAATTTAGTTTCAGTTTAAACCTTGCTTTTGTTTCAAAATTCAAATGAATTCAAATGAAGCTCATGTGAAAAACTTCCAGTTCCTTTTAAAAATGCTAATCAAGCCCTGGATGCTTCATCTCCTTGTTGGCTAGAAGAGGCAGACTTTGCTGGCCTYTGGGTTTTGGGGAAATGCCTCCATMTGTGGAGGCATAAAATGCATTTGCCAGTAGGCAAGGAGGCTTTTCAGATGCAGAGTGCTGGACACCAGCGGGCAAAGTTTTTTAAACTTTTTTTCTCTCTCTCTTTAAAGAAGAACAACGAAACTTTTTTTTAAAGGAATGGTTGAGAAAGCCATTTTGTATTTAGTGTGTCTGTCCAGGGCTGCATAACAAATATAGTACGGATATCACTTTCCTGTGCCAGGAATGGCTGTCCTCCTGTGGGGTCACTGAGGGTGACCCATGGGTGCCAGGCTCTGTGCAAGGTTATCTGAAGAGACCCTTAGCAAAAAGGTTTTAATCTGATTCTCAGCATGTGAGCCTCGTGCCTGCTCCTGAGCTTGAGTCTGGGTGCAAGTGCTGGACACTCCTCCTGCAGTCATGGGACAAGACCTAGTGAGTATGTCCCTCCTCCTCCTGCATGGGGAAATTCCCTCATGCTGCAGGCTGGGGGACAGCATGGTATTTTCTGTCACACATGYAGTCTAATGTGAGAAGGAGATAAGGCCCTGAAGTGCACAGTTTCTATACACCTGGGTGTATTAGGGCAATCTCTACTGCATGAAATCTTCAGTAAACGTATWTTTACCATGCTTGTAAATATAATGCCACCTTCCCAAACACCTGCTGTATTACATCACTCTCTGCGTTATTGTTGTGACCTTTTTTGGCACTTTCTCAAGGAGGTATTCCTTATTTTTCACTTTTAARCACAGCAAGCTGAACTGTGAAGGTGAAATTGTACTGGGAGTATTTTTGTTCCAAGGTAATCGGGTAGTGCTCTGTATTGCTGATAGCTGAATCTGACTGCCGTGCAAAATCATGCTGTAGGAAGTTCCTCAGACAATGTAATTTTGTTTCCTGTTTCTTCCAAAGCCAAGAGCCAGAATTTTTTTATATCGACATCCTCTGTACTCCTCTTTCCCTTGGCTTACTGGATAAAGCTGARCTCAAGCAGAAAATCTGACTGCTTCGCAGATGGGTGAGGCTTGTAGCAACTCTGACCTAATGCAGAAGCCAATTACATTAGTAAGTTTCCTCCTATGATTGTTTTGTTCCCAACTGCTGCTACTGTGTGCCACCTCAGAGCTGATATAATTCAATTCTCAGACACTTTTGCACACTTTCCTGGTTGGGTTGTTTTTGGTTTCAACAGTAATAAAAGCCCTTTGGTACACACCATGGGGCAAAGCAACTTGCAGGAATATGCACTATGCTGTCCCTGGAGCTGAGTAACCCTCCCCRTCAGTACCAAGGCCATATCCCACTTCTGAAACCGTTTTCTCTGGGGGGGGTTTGCCAAAAATGCAGAAACAGCTTCCAATTTCTTTGAACTACTTCATGTTTTGTGCATGGATGTGTCTACAGCCCATGTCCTTGCATGTGTKCATTAGTCCTGCTGCTTCTGAGAGTGCTGTTTGCAAGCACAAGMGGAGATATTTTCTGCCTGGACAGTTCTCCTTGGGAGAAAACACAGTGGGTGAGGGAGGAACAATCCATATTCTGGATGTAGGACAGAGGTTATTACATCTGAATAAAAATAAATTTAATTTTAGATCAACATTTCATTCTTTGTAAAGGTTAAATGCCTCTTATTTTAACTCAGAGGATTTCAAAATTCAAATGCTTTTAAAGTGTATGAGTGAATTATATGCTGTGTTTTATACCATGCATTATATAACAGCTAATTCAAGGTGTCCCACAGTTTCTCAGGACCAAACAAATGGATGTTTGGGTAAATGGATAAAATGGAGGCCTTTTATCTAAATCTCCTTTYACCACGTGCAGAGTATTATAGAGTTGTTTGGATTTTTGATTTTTTTTGTTCATTTCTTCTTTGTTTTGTTTTTTTTTTAACTAGTGGTGATCTGCCCTTTATATATTATACAGATCCRTGCAGTTCAAGTGTACCTTTTTCAGTTTCTTGAAGGGTTCCTTTCTTGCATGATCTGTGTCAGAACCCAGCCCTTTATATTACCAAAATGGTGCAAAAAGGTCTTAAGATGAATGAAGACTAAAGAAAAAGTTCTTTTGTTGGACTCTACAGGTCTTCCTTCTCTGCATATTACTGACTATAAAAAATTAGGATTTATTTATGAAAAGTTTAGGTGGATTCAAATTCAAACTAGTCTTAGTGCCAAAGCTGTGGATTTAATTGTACAGTATATCCCTACAATTTATAGTAGGAGTTTAGTTAACTGTAGAATTAAATGACTTTGTTTTCCACTGCTGTGGGTCTCTATTGAATTTGGCACAAGTTCAAACGGCCTTGTAGCATCCAGCATTTGCTGGATCATAAAGCAAAGACCCTCCCTAGGARCACAAATGGAATTTCTTTCCACCACTGCAGTGAGATTAATGACAGTTTAGCAGGGTTTTTTTCTCCCCCTTTGTCCTGTAAATCTGAGCTCTATTCGACTGAACTGCTTTTTAAACAAAACAAACTAAAACTCAGGCTGCCCAAGTTCTCCTGAGGCACCATTCAAGGGGCGGTGTTTTGCTCTCCCACCAACCTTTCAAGGCACTGAATTTTGGGCAGAAGATGTAGGATCAGGCATGCTGGCAGAGACTACTGGGGTTTGTAGTTGCAGGCAAAAGGGGCTGCACATCAGCTGATGCTGCTGATGTGGTAATGGATTAGTGGACAGAGAAAGGTTTGCATTGTGCTAAAAATGGAAGGATTAGCAGCTGCCCTTGTTGAGTCAGGCTAGAGGGAGGAGGATGAGGAGGACAGCAACAAACTGTGACACTGGTCTGTATTAAATTGCTATCAGCAGCCTTCTCTACCACTAATCTCCCTCCCCTTTCTTCAGTGAGAAAAATCCTGGAGGACTTCATATCAGAAAAAGAAAATTTTATTTATTCTTTCCTCCTTCTTATGCTTTTTCTTATTTCTCTGCTTCTTGCATTTTAACTGTTCAAATATTTTTAATTCACAGTAATTTCCAGAGAGAAAAGAGTTAGTATTACTATCTTAACTGCAAAGGCAGATCCCAGACTGAAGTAACACCCAGAGACAGTTACGCATATGGATTTATTAAATGCAATAAAGTGTGGCAAGACAGTATATTCCCATGGAGATCTGTTCCTTCTACATGAGGTTTGAATTTAGGTCCATCTCTAAAATGCATAAAACACAACATTTTCTTTTCATGTCCTAAAAAAAAAAAAAAAAAAAAAGAAAAAATTTGGTTGCTATGTTAATTTTTATCACTTAGTTCCTTAGGACCCCTGTTTTGATGCAGATCAGCAATTAAGAGCCTTATGTTTGGCACAAGACCTGTTTCAGTCACTGATAATGTCATCGCTGATGGACTCTGGCAAGAGTCGAGAAGACACCTGCTGCCTCTTGCTCTCTGCTCTCCTCTTTGCTGGGGGCTGCCTCCCACTGAGATTCATCAAGAGCTCACCTGCTGATGCCTGTGTTGGCAGGGGCTGGAGTGGAACCTTAAATAATTTCTGAGGAAGGCTCTGAGCTTGCTTCTTGGGATGTGTATGTGAAAAATCTCCCCTGCTTGCTCYGCCACCAGCCTGCAGACCCTGATCAGGTGGTGGGGTGTGCATTGCACCTTGGACTTCCCAAATCTACTGCAGCTCCCAGGGTTGTGCTTAGGTGCTTTGCTGAACTAGGCTACTGTCCTTTCAAGTAATTCCAATACTTTTGAATGCTACTTGGCCAAAATGAATTGTACTCCTCAAGGAAACAGCTTTTCATCAACCAGACACCTTTGATCTTAGCAGAGAGCTCAATCTAATTGTTGGAGGTGAGTGAAATTCCTTTTTCAGAGTTGCWTTGCAGTCAGTGAAGCTTCTCTGTGATAGAAGAATCTAAAGCTAGGGTTCCTCTGGAGAAATGAAGACTAAAACAGTTAGTTACCTGTTAAGTTACCTGACTGCTGAGTGGTGAGACAATGCAGTGGTCAGAGCACTCACAGGGCTCACTCTTTCTAACCACTGCAGCTCCCCACTAGGTCAGCAGAACACAGAGTGCTCATGAGGAAAGCAGCTTTGTTCAAAAACCCAGAACTTTACTAGGGGCAGCAAAATTTGGCTTGTACTAACACAGGATAATGATTTGTGGTATTTTTTAGAAGCAAAGAGCTTTGTGGATTAATATTGGTRTTTTAGATCTAACTGTAGACAACTTTTAACAAAGAGAAACCTTTGTTTGCTAAAATGTGTTGTGTTTTGGTACAGCAGGACAAATTGATCTGGACAGCTTTGCATTAGCCAGGGTACAAAATCTCTTCACACTTCAGATTTCTTTTAATTTAAGGAAAAATACTACCCTAAACTCAAGTGCTCAAATTCTCAAACWGAAGCACTTAAATAAAAAGCTCTAGTTCATTAATTTCTTTCTTGCTGTATGGGTCAAGTTGCTGAGAGTTCTTCAGAAAACAGGACCATTTTCTTCAGTGTCTCACTGTGAATTAAATGCTTAATTTGGGTTAATCCAGGTGAAAAACCTTGTCTTTACAAGACAGCTTGCTCACGTGAAGAAAATTTTATTGATAGTCAAAGAAAGTAAAATAAGCTTTTTTGAAAATAGCTTGATTGTATAAAATATTGGTGAGGAGAATGAAAAAAATGTGTGTGCTGTTCAAAACAGATGATTCCTCTTGTTTGAAAGTAGAGTCTTCTTACAGTGCTTGGGGGTATTTGCCATGTAGGGTCTGTTCACCTACATCTCTTCTGAGCAAGGACAGAGAAAAATCTGAAGATGAGTACTCCTGGTCATTTGTTAGAATAACGATTTGCTGCCTTAATTTCTGTCACATAATAATGTAGAATATTTAAGATCTCCAGTTGAAAGGAGAAAAAGGCACTGTGGGTGCATGTACTGTTTAGAGAAAATGATAAGAACTTGCCAAGTAAGAAAGCATTTGACCATTTTTCTTCTCAGAAAGTTACTTGGGAAGTTAGGATAGAAGAAGCCTAGGAAGAATTTGGTTATGTCTCCCTTCCAGATTTTGATTTTGACTTTGGGGAAACAAATCCAGTTTAAAAGCAGGAGTGAGAAAGAAGAGTTCACTTCATGTCTTACCTTTCTGTCCTTAGACTGCAAGAATGATTTTTCCCCCACTTCTAAACATTATTGTTGCACARTTGTCATTGTGATGGGCACTGCTCAGAGCTGTAAGGGACATGCCTGAAAGAAAGCCAAAATTCATACTGCAGAACCACCAAATCTTGAAGTCATACAGGTGCTTGTGCCAGGCCTCCAGCACCTTCCTTGAGACAAAAGCAAGGAATTTCTACAACACATAGAGCAAACATGGACACATTACAAGTAGGTACAAGACACCTTTATCTGCAGAGAGGAAGATGATGGAGAAGACCTTTTTTTTTGGCTTTAAATCCCTGTCCTGGTTTAGGGCAATTTCGGGAGAATACTTCCCGAATAAGGGGCTCTCCCTCCTTTCCCCCCCACCCCCAGCCGGTTCGGGAATAATTTCCTTAGAGAGAAGTGGAAAAAAAAATACCTGTTTATTCAACAAATCAAGCCCTCCCCAGCACAATAAATTGAACAATACCCGATGACAAGGACTTTGTGCTGCTCTGGAGAGATGATGAAATTCAGGCAATAGATCCCCCCTGAAGATGGTGGTTGGGGTCTCAGTCTCTCTGGTGCCGGGAGAAGTTGCGGCGCAAGGTGGATCTTGGGGGGTCCCAGGTGTGAGCCCTCTGGCGCTCCCCCGTGTTCTCAGTCCAGAGAGATTAGGAAAAAAAATTCCTGGGAAAGCCAAAAAGGGAAAAAAAAGAAAGTCGAAGAAAAACTACCTAGCTAAGTAAAGAAGCAGAAGCGAAAGCAAAAGCTAAGAGAGAGCAAAAAGCAAAAACCTCTCTGTCTCATACCGCTGTTATTAAAAACTCCAGACTTTCAAGGTTACTCAGAGGAGCAGAACCTTTGAAAAAAAACTGTGCCTCCCCCTCCCCCCAGACCCATCACAACGGTGTACAGAATAAAACATCCCACACAAGTTCAACAGACGATTGGGGATACGAACATCATCATGTCACCCTAGGACAATCCCTAAAACACAAGAAGGTTTTGTAGCCTCAGAAAAAGGGTGAAGTTCATTTTTGAAAACTTATTAGCCTGTTCTCATTGGAATATTTACACCATGTACTTGAAAATGTAAGTTATTTTCATGGTAATATCTCTGTGTTTGTGAAATGTTGTGAGGGCAAAGAACATGATGAGAGTGTGAGGCTTTTCACATACTGCTAAGGAATGGCTTTTGTTGTCACCAAGGAGTAAAACTCATCCATATTAAGTAAATATACCACTTAACCCAAAGTCCATGGAACTTATTGAGGTACTTGAGTGGATATAATGTTAGGGCTACAAGACTCKTTGTTCAATGATTCATTTAAATTAATCCACTTAGAAACCAAAAGAAAGATCAGATATTATCATTTCCTCAGAAAGAGAGGACAATTATTGWGATCACAAAGAGATGTACAGAGTTCCTGTTGCATCCTGATACATGTAATTTTCAGGAAGGTGACTTCAAGAATAAATTTGACAGAAGAACAACAATAAAAAAAATCCTCCAGTTCTCATGGTCAGTAATCTGAGTTGTTTGGAAGATGGATGTGAGAAGTCTTTACAGAAGTTTCTTGTGGGGTCTCAAATTAATTCTTTTCTCTGTTACAGCTCAAACTATTTTGTAAAGTACTCCTGGTGGGGTTTTTTTGTTTGGGTTTGTTTTTTCTTTTAACAGCTCATATCAGCTTAGCATACCTCCTTCCCTTCCAAAGTACAATAAATTTCTCTTTCCCCCTGGAGAAATAGCAAGGGTAAGAAGCCCTGCAGCACACGCTCCCGACTTGCACAAGCTCCTCCCTGTGCTCTGACAGTTCCTCTGCCAGGCTGTGGGAGCAGCTGTTGCCAGCCTCCATGCAGATGGCTGCATCCAGCTGGTGTCTGAGCACATCAGGAGCTTACGCTAAGATTAATCACTTTCTAACATTAATCACTTTCTACCCCTTTAAAATTCTGTGGTGAAGTGTGCTGAATCCTGCTTCCACAACAAGCGTGGTCCCAGCATGACCCTCAGCTGGGCTGGTAGGACAATGACATGGTTTCTCTMGGGCAAGAGGGACCCCCTGAACACACCTGAGTGCTCGGGGTGCTCTGTGAACTGTGTCTCTTAGGCTTGTTTTGGCTACCAGTGCCTTTCAAACAGCTCCAGCATTTGTGCTCCACTGCTGAAAATGCTTATGACATCTTGCATTTCTGCTGACTTCAATGTAAAACTGGCCTTTTAAGCAAGTAAAAGGTTATGYTAACATCTACATTTTATTTCAGTTATATTCCTGTATTATTTCAAGAAGAGTTTGAATTATTTCCACAGCCCAAGATCTACCTGCTGCAAGAAATGCTGAAGATTCCCTGGTGTCGTTTTTTAAGTTCTCAAGGTCATCTGAGAAAATATTCTATGTTTCTGTGTTCTAGAAAGTTTAGATGTGACCTTTTTGAAAAATTGTACTTATGCATAGCCCAGGCACCAAAGCTGCTGGGATTTTATGAACTTTTCTTTCACTTTCAGAACTATAATTTTAAACAATCTTCTTCAATGTATTGATAGCAATAAATTAAATCTTCAGCAATGGATCTCAATTTCTTCTTCTGCAAACAGGTGCTACCTGTTAGGATTACTAGGAAGTTACGAACACAAAAGGCCAATTTATTTGTCAGGAAACAACTTTTCCTGAATAATTTATGGCTAAACTCATAACTGAACAAAGTATGAATCTTCCATTTAGTTTCAGTGATAGTGAGTCACTTCCCTTCCTTTTGTCGGTCATTCAACAGCAAAAGATAAGGAGATATCTTGAAYTCCATGAAGTTTCCAGTTTTTTATTAAATGGGCTTGTGCTTGCCAGTGATCTTTCATCATTAACACTGGACGTGACTCCTGTCTCATGGCACCCTCAAGTTTTTAAATTTGAACTAAATTATCTCCAATACACAATAAAAATGTCATTTGAGAATAAAAAAATTAAAAATAAACTAAACAATGTAAATCTCATGCCATCCAAAAGACTTGCTTTTTCTTTAGCTCCACAAACTGATAAAGGTTCAGCAGTGATATATGTGCATATGTTTCCCATGTGAGATAGACAACCATGGCTAAGTCCAGTTTGTTCTCCTGTAGGGTGGACCACACCCTTATCATTCAAAGCCTCATTTTCCTTCTTCAGATAAATGTATTCTGCAGTTACTATCAAGTACTTTACTCTCAGGCAATGGGAAGTGAGGGGGAAAAATTACAGAGAATTTCTGAAAACCCTCACAATCTGTGGGCCCTTGAACAGACTCACAGATACCATTCAATCAAGTCCMACAGTACAGTGCCACAAAGCTGATGAATTTTTAAAGTGAGGTTACAAAATCTTCAGGAGAATGGCAGAAGATACAATACCTCTGATGATAACACCAAGTCTTAACTTTACTGACATTTGACAACCAGCTCTGGTGGCATTTGAATCTCCCAGCTCTGGACAGCCTCCTTTGAAACAAAAAAAAAGAATACTGTTTGCACAGCATGCCTTGTCTTGCATGGTCTTTCAGAAAGCTCCAGACAAGGCCAGCTCTAACTGAATTCCCACCTCCAGCACCCTGTATTTGCCATGCACATTATCCCCATTACAGCTGGATAAGACCTCTATGACCACTGAGTCAAGCCATTAACCYGGCACCACCTTTTTCACCATTTCCMCAAGTGTCACATCCACATACCTTTTGAGCACCTCCCTGGACAACTTCTTCCAATGCTTGATCACCCTTTCARTCAGCAATTTTTCCTAATATCCGATCTAAACCTTCCCTGGCACAACTTGAGGCTATTTCCTCTGGTCAGGCTGCTTGTTAATTGGGAGAAGYGATCAACTCCAACCTGGCTACAGCTTCCTGTCAGGTACTGTAGAGAGTGATAAGGTGAGCCTTATCACCTCCTGAGCCTCCTTTTCTCCAGTCTAAACAACCCCAGCTCCCTCAGCTGCTCCTCAAAAGGCTTGTGCTCCAGACTCTTCACCAACTTCCTTTCACTTCTCTGAACATTCTTCAGTGCCTCARTGTCTTTCTTTTGGGCCCAAAACTGAACACAGGTTTTGAGATGTGCCCTCACCAGTGCCAAGTACAAGGGAATGAAAGAGTACATGCTTTCCTTGTGTTGTGCTCATGCAAAAATGATCTCACCAAGTTCAGTGGATTCTCTGCTCTGCAAGAAAGTTTCCTCCAGAAAAAATGTCCTACTCATGTGGGATAGGCACATGTTGAAAAGTTTTTTTCTAGCTTGGGACCATGGAAGGAGTGCAAACAGATTTAACTTTGTCTAGCCAAGATGTGCAATAAGTGTACTTTAGATAAAGATTTGGGAAGAAACATGAGAGAACAGTGGAGAAAGAAAATGCAACAAATATGCTAGAGACCTGATAGAGCTTGTGATCCCATCCAAGTATAACAAAAGAAATTATCCTCTTTATTTCTGTGCATCYGTGGTTAGAACTAAATGAGCCTTTGATAGGAGTCAGGCTAAACTGAACMTAGATAAACCAGCTGCTTCATAAAAAGGCAGCACATTAATGCCTTTCATTTATTAAAACGTGCCATTGATACATGAAGTAGACAAATGTTGAACAAAAAGTCTGTCTTATAAATACAGAAAAGAAGTGTGCAGCCTGATATGTTACCAAAGATTTAAAGCTGGAGATTGTTCTCTATTTGTAYTAATGATATGTCTCAACACTAACATGCTTTCAGGAGAGCTTAGTTCAAATGCTCTTTGGGATCTGGAGATGGTAGCTAGCTCTAGTGAGCAATGCTACTGCAGGAATCTGGCTCAGATTCAGGTATGCAGGAACTTAAGACTGTTTATCCAAAAGCTTGAATCACCCTCACTTGCATCTGAGCAGTCTTGGCTGGCAATCAATCAGGAAAGCAGAATTCTTCATCAGCACAATGCTAGAGGCAGGGATGTGTTTTACGGATAGGGAGGATGCAAGATATCATTGCTGAACTGGGAGGAAAGGAAGCTGTTGCTATGATGAAGGAATAGAAACAATTTGTCTTTGAAGATAACAGCATGACTGTGAACYTAGACATGTCTCCAACCTGGGAAATGCTGCAGTTGTCCTTCTGGCAGCTTTATTAGTTTATTACTGCTTACTTGTGTTCTGGGGAGTCTGTTCTCCCTAGGGTTGCTTGTCCCCCTGCAAGTCACCAAACAAAATTGTTGCTAAGGGGATAGAATTTGTGTGAACCCAGATGTCATTCAGATCTGGAAAAAGAAATTAATATTGGATGTCTGCTGGAGTTAAAGTTACTTTGATCTATGGAGACTGCAAAACTGCAATGCACCAAGTTCTTCAAAGCTCCTTGGCAGCCCAAGGACTGGATTTGCTGGGCACAAGGGTCAAAAGACTTCAATAACCTTCCTTTCTATATTTTTTAGTAAAGGAGGGGTTTGAGTAGTGGTCACAGTGTGGAAAGAGAGGTGAAGTATAAAAGAGGAGAGGAATACATTTGGGTTTCAAAACTGAATTCAAGCATCAGAAGGCAGTTTTGGCTCAGCACTTGACTTGTTGTGTGGCCTTGGACAGCCTGGTTTATAAAGCAGAGAGGGAAAACTGGCACAGGAACATTTGAGGATTAAAAGATGTTTACAGAGTGCTTTGTACTTGCATCATTTTATCCTTTCTAAGTGTTTATTATTTTGGACTAGTCTCTTATGCCACTGTAATAGTACTGAACTTCCCTCAAACAGATCTGTTTCTTTACAAAAAACCTTGCATGGACATGAACAAGACAGAGCACTCTGCACAAGTTCTAACCAGTTGAAAGTCTTACTGTCATCATCTTGTAGGTATTCAGCGTTGAAAAAGATTGGAATCCCAAGAAGGAGAAAAAGACTTTATGGTATAGCTGTCTCATGAATGCTTTCTTATGTCTGCATTTCTTAACTGCTCAGTTAAGGACATATTAATTGAACTGAGAAATATACCTTATGCATTTTCTTAGCTGTCTACCATTTTATTTTATAGTAATTTTGTGACATCTTCTGTGGCACAAAGTCCCAAGAGTATTACAGTGGATGTTTCTGAACATCCAAACCTTATTTTTCTGTATGAGAATGAAGTGAAAGCAAGTGCTAGTAGATCATACTACCCACAGGCATTGCTATGCTTGTTTTGAGAGGTAAGAAGCCATGTGTTAATCATCTTTTAATATGGAACTACTAGCTGAAGTAAATTTCAGGATATGTGCAGAAGGATTCCCCTAAACCCATTTGGCTCCATGGCTTGTCTGTGTTCTCTGGGAGACACTGGCTCTGTAGAGCCACTGAGGTAAGTTAGCCTGTGAAGAGCATATGWAAGGGAGGAGGAAAACAATTCTGAAGTAATGCTAATTATTGGTATTATGGTGAACAAAATGYARWGAGTCAAGGGGCTGAAAAAATGCAGARTCAGATGTCATGAATATATGCTAKGAATACTCAAGAAAAAYGGGATTCAGTCATAAAGGAAAATATGAAAAACATGAAGAGAACAAAGATTGTGAGCAGTTGCACAAACAGAGCCTATCCAGGTACAGGAGATCCCATGTGTTGCATGCATGCATTGAAAGCCTGGAGTTCTATGTACAGTAGCTGTAATGTAAACATTTCTGTGCTTGTTTTAATGGCTGATGGGGTTCAGGAGCTCAGGAGCTATAAATGTCTAAAGTGGTAGCTAATATCTGCCGCTGCTAATTGCATTGTACTACTATTTGCTTTAGGAAAGCAGCTCTGAATATACAAGCAGTCACGTGGCATGTGTTTGGGATGGCTGGAGCCCTTGGGAGGTGTGTGGTACCTACTTGCAATTCACTGATTACTGAACTGCAGGTACATTTTCAATAAGCTTGGGAAGCAAACTAGCAAGGTCAGGGAATGAACAGGTACACCTGGTTCCCACCCTTGAATTTTTCAGGTGTGGAGTCATGAGAGAAACCCCTTCAGACTCAAGTACCTTGGGTCAGAGACACACATTCATTGTCAATGTTTAGAGATAAGCAGTCTGATTTGGCAAGAGGCACAGCAAACTACAGGCACAGTGAGATTTGTGTAACAATCAGCAACTCTGAAAACCTGGCCCCTGGTATTAAGTGCTTACCACCAGRCACCTAATCTTGAAAATGTTGGCCAGATGCTACAAAACTGTGCTCCTTTATGAAAACAGAAGCTGAAGATTTTTTTTTAAACTCTGTAGTACTAGATCCTTGTAAACAATCTCAGATATTTCTGCTATAACATTAATGAGTGAGTCATTTAATGATGGAGAAACAAATTGGCTTAGTTTTTCTCTCATTGCCCTTTCTGCTGAGGTCAAGGTTGAAACACTAGAGCTGAAATGATTACTAAAGGAAGAATGTTCTCTGCTTCTGCCTTTCCAGCTAAAAACCTTGTAAGACAAAGACTTTTTCACTCCTGGCTCTCATTCCTGGGGGTTAGGCAGTTCTCCCCCCAAAATGTTTTTCTATTTGCTTGAAGTGCTTCCCTTGTACATTTTTATTAAGAGCCTATGTACAATTATAATTAAATMTTTTCATAGGTAGTAAATGCAGGTTGCAGGGTATGACATCTTCATGGTCTAATGGTATTCAAACACAGACTGAGTGAGATTATTATGCAGGAAGCATACAGCRCTTGTGCTGAAAAATGCTGCTCTATCACACTGTCTGTTACCTTGTGGTATCTCAAACCACCCCTAAACTTCTAAAGCCTTTTTCCCACTTTCAAAATATTTCTTCAGGAGTAAAATAAAATGAGAGTGGGATGGAGCATAGCACTCCCAGTGGATATATGTGTTTGGTTTCTCTAGTGGGCTATGTCTTTGACTGTTTCTTTTTGTCCAATAGTCTCTAGTAAAGTTTAAAAATTTGCTTCAAAACTTTCTCCTAGTTTCAGGTGCCTTGGTATTTTTCAGTTGTATAATCACCTCATTATTCGCTGAAATGATTACAGAAGATTAAAAGATTTATTAACTAAAGATTGACAGGAATGCCAATGGATGTGTGGGAGAGCTATGGAATTTCATGTAGCAGAATTTAGACATGGAAATTGAGAATGAACATTTATTCACTTTCTTGCTGCATCCCATGGAGACCTTCTGAATCTTGATCTTGCCTGCAAACTGATGAAATGCTCACGTATTACTTTCTAGCACTGCTGTAGGCCTGAACAATACTCGCACTGCCACAGAGCAAGTGATCCAGAGATGTCTTTGCAGGAGAAATATATTCTGACATATAGCACTAGATGGTCCAATAGCTGGGCTTTATGATCCTGTAAGACTTAAACAGGTRTGCAATTTTTTGTCTTAACATGTGGAACTAAACCCCTCTGCAAAGCTAATTGCAAAGCTAATTTCTTTGTAGTTTTGAGTGTAGAAGCTCTAACTTGACAAGAAATTTGAGGTATACATGTSTGATGCTTGCCACCAGCTCAGTAATGTCAGCAATATCTTTGTCTTAGCAAAGCTCTCTGAAGAYATTCTAGGCATGCTGTTGTCAGGGTCCTCAGTTTTCATTGCCCACAAATGTCCAGCACTTGGCAGGGCAGATCAGGGAGTCAAGACAAAGGAATGAGGAAAGCTTTTCTGGCCAAGAAAAGGAGAAAACTTGCAAATGGAAGCCTGAARGTCAGCCACCAAAAKGTAACTTGAGCATTAATTCTTTGGGATCTCCYGTGAAAGGACAGATTAATGACTTGAAAGGCAGGAGGASKAAAGTCCCCAGAGATTTTCCTTTTCTTGCCTTGCATTTWTTTTGTATTGACCACTACAGGGGAAGGCTTTCGTGGGCAAGGATATTTTAGTAGAACAAGAAAAGAAATGCAGAAGCAAACCCTTGCCTGGACACTTGTCCTTTCAGAGCCAGCACTGCACAAAGAAATCTGAGTGTAACTTCTGATTTGCCAGCATACTAGAAACAGGCACACACTAGTTTATATCCAGGAGCTATTTTCCTCAGCTTTTTTCTTCCCCTGAAGCATCTACCTCAGGGGCYCACTTTGCTTCATAAGGCAGACGTTGTGATGAAACAAGCCACGCTCTATGTATTCCTCTGGCTAACACACTGTCATTTTTTTTCTCAGAGAGATCATTCTTTTCTATCCTTTATGTCCCAACACAAAATAAATGCAAGGCAAAAAAAGGAAAATCTCTGGGGACTTTCCTCCTCCTGCCTTTTAAGTCATTAATCTGTCCTTTCACGGGAGATCCCAAAGAATTAATGCTCAAGTTACCTTTTGGTGGCTGACCTTCAGGCTTCCATTGGGGTTAACAATATTTTAGTCCCTGCCTGCTAKTTATTTATTATTTATTGATAGTCTTACCCAGACAAAGCAGGTTTGGGCCTATCAGGCTGTTCTCAGATAGGAGGTAGAAGGAAGTGCCAATGATTAGGGGTAATATAGAAGGTTGAAGATGAACACCTCACCCATATACCACAAATGTAGAACCTCCAACTGGGAGCCTTACTATACAACAGAAGGACCTTGGAATTGAGACAAATAGGAACAAACAAAGCTGTGAGGGAAAAAGGGCCTGAGGTATTTTGAGGCAGAGCTGAGGACAGCAGGTCACAGAAAAAACAGAAATAGGGCTTGGGAAGCTGAAAAGTGGGAGTGCRTTAGGCCAGCAAGGAGAATAAAATAGGTTATACAGGGGAGTGAGCTTGGACCTGGATGGGTTGGCAACAGAAGAGTTTTGGAGATGGTGAGGTTGTATATGGGAGGAACATTGGAAGAAAAGGAGYACAAGGTTGGATATTCAGCTTGGAAATACTGGGAAATTCTGAAAGAAAGAGCAGTGATGACATTCCATCTCTTGGGCACTCTGGAGTATSAGAAGCTGGAGACAGAATCTGTGAGGCAGGAGCATTGTGACTGGCCTCTGTGGAAGGTTAGGGACTTGCAGTTTGGAGAGGACCAAGGATACTCTGACAAATTTCTCTTCAACCTCTGCTGAGATGGAAGGGACGTCCATTGAAGTGTCCTTTATGGGTTCTCTCAGTTATGATACTGCCCAACACCATCTYCTTGAATGTTCCCTACTGTCATTGTGATGGTCCAGTTAATTTTCAATCATGTAACATCCTATGGCTAGAAGAATGCTGTCTTTCCTGGAAAGAGTTAGAGGTACATTTTAGCTGCTAATTATGAAATATAATGTAATGTAGCATGTACAATRATCCAAATGTATTTTAACTATACCGTTTAGCAGCTGGAAACAAAAAGCAAAAGTTCCACTCCTTTCTGTAGTGGAACAGAAATCCTTCTTCWCCTTCCCCAGACTGTCTATAAGCTGTGGAGGAGGGTCTGTCGTGACACAGAGTCCCCAGGCAGGTGCAAAGGAGAGCTGCTTTATTGGAAAAACCAGGCCTTTCTGAGCACTTAGCCCATTATCAGATACATGKTTTTATAGCATAGCAAACGTAATTCAAACAACCACCACAYATCAGGATGTGAACATGGGATGGTTACATAACTTGTTTCTCTACCCTTAATTCAGCTGAGTCTCTTTCCCACAGTYCTTTTCTACCTAGCCAAAGTAACAGGCCAGAGCCATGGTTTTACAGGGCCTTCCTTTTGTAAGGCTTTACCTRTATGCAACAACAAGCAATCTAAGGAAATTGTAAAAGTTAGTCTCTATTTCACTGGAAATAAAATTGCGGGCCAATGCCCTACATTCAAAGAGATCCCTACAAATAAAACTGAGCCCATGGAAGCAGAAATTCCATTTTATAGGCACATGTGAAACCGTATTGGGGTCACYTCCTACTCTGTGGAGAGACCACCTATTGTCCAATGACACTACCTGAGGAGATAATGGCAAGYAATATGAAACCTGATTGGTTTTCAGCAGATTTTTCCGGTTTTGATGAAGSCAGTATCACTCAGAGAAGAAAGTTTTGTAGCTCTGTCAATTGGCATTTTTTTGAAGAGCATTTCCCTTCCCAGAGACTGGGAGCCAGTTTCCTTACAGCAGTGGCAACGCTGTCTCTATTCTAGAGGAATGAAGCTCACCCTGAAGGAGCAGTTTRGAACCCAGCTTCTGAACTCTGCCAGTGGTAGCTGGAATGCTGCTGAGGCAAATGCGCTGGCGAGCACGTGGGCGAGCACATCATCATCCTGCCACCACCCCGCCTGTAACCAGTGTGTGCTCCTCTTCTTTTGCCTAATTTGTAGTCTCCTCACCTCAGCTTTGTTTGTWGTGAACAAGTAGATTTATTACCTGTTCTTACTTTGCTTACAGTTTGTTTGCATCCAGGTTCCACCAGGCTCACTGGCAAATCAYACTGAAATTGTGATCTTCATATAATTAACTGAATTGTTAATGTGTAGTTTGCTATCTGTTTACAAAATTGACAGCATAATTTTTTGATATTATGCAGGTGCCAATGAGGTGTTTTAATCAGGTTCAAAATGTGCATGAACTGGGCCTTATTTGGCTAAGCTCTTGATCAGACTGTCTTGCTGGAGGAATAAAGAAATGGGCTATATATTTTAAGTGGAGAGAAAATGAATAATTCAAAAGTAAGGGTCAACTCATCCTGCCAAGAAAAACCTACTGAAAAGGAAGTACACTGAGTTATAGCTATTYGCATTGTAGATAATAATATCAATTATAGTTCCCAGCTGGAATCAAGCCTCCATATTTTGGCTTCTGTACAGCCCCGGAATAACCATTCCAGTCACAACAAGTTTCAGCCAAATAAAGACAAAGCTCAATTAGCAAAACAACACAAATTTGCAGAAGCATATGCTTGAAAAATAAGAGACTGATGTTTGGACATAGTTACATATGGCAGTTCAGTGACAACTAGCAGCTCTAATAATTTGTAATTAATGTCATTTTGCAAACAMAAAGTTTTAACACTTCCCAAAAGCTGTATCAAAGAAAATCACTTATTGGGCCCATTAGAAACCATCTGTGTAGGTTTAAGTCTGTGGTCTAAGTGAAACTGCCAGTCCTTTAGGCTTTGCTGTAAATGTTGTACTATCAGCTTATTGTAAAAGCCCCAGCTTTTGAAATCCAGTTATTAAAGAAAAATAACATTTTTCTTTAAAAAA
>CADDXX010000101.1:519625-766371 GCA_902810485.1 Alauda arvensis
TGCTGCCATGGCAGACTGATGGGGTGGCAGAGAGCACTGAAAGCCAAACACTGCTGTTGTCCCAGCAAAATATCAGGGGATCTAGGGTAGCAGTAATGTAAAAAGGGTTAACCTCACCTCCACAAYCTCTATGACAACAGGAGAAGCCATCTTGGCTTTCTGAGCTTCTACTTTACTTGTCTTTTCCTAATTTTCATCTAGTTTCCCTATGTGTTCTGAGTTTTTCACYACACCTCTTCCCCCTCCATAGAAGTAGCTTTGGCCCCTCCCACTTAGGGTTGCAAAATTTGTGTTTGCCTACAGAACTGARAAGCTTCATGCAGTTTGCTGTCCCAGATGAGGGGACTAACTTTTCTRTGGGATTGAGTAGAGAGGCCCTCACAGAATTTAGAAGGCACAGAGCTGGCTGAAAACCAGCAGCCTCCYTTCTGTAAATGAAAACATTGAGGGAGGACATCAACCTCCCTGGTGAGACACAAAGCATTCTTACATGTCACTGATCTCCATGGAAATGGCAAAAGTCTTGGCACTTCTTGTACCATTGCTTGRTAGAAATAATCTTCATATACTTGTAATGGCTGTGATGGTTCAACCATCCCACACAGAGTTCCTCAGGTCCTGGGAAAACCCAAGTGTGTGTCACTAATGGAACAGAAGAACATACCAGGAAAAGGAGAGAAATAACTTTACTTGTTCCTATGGAAGTACATAGAACTGTGGTCAGTTATCTGTAGTAGTTAGACATGACATCATTTTTGACAACTTTTTTTTTTTAAATTTTATTTTATTTTATTTCAAGGCAAACTCAGCAAATTCTAAAAGGTGGAATCAGTGGAGCAGACAGGGCAGGGGCTTTCTGCCTTCTTGTGTCACCTGTCCCTGCCCATTGCATAGTGTGCTGGCTGATTTGCACCATGCTGATTCTTCTTCAGACGCCCTGTGTTGCTGACACCTGCAAAAGCTACTTTTCTAGGACAATAATCCATGATGTAAACACAATGGATTGTCATTTTAATAGCTAATTGACAGATGAATAGAAACACCTCTTTATGCCTTCCTTTCTAGCTTGTAGAAGACAAAGTCTTCTCTTCAACTTCCCATCTTTTAAGAAGAGGAAACCTTTTTCTTTTCTTGCCTAAAGAGACGCCCTTCTACTTTCCCAACAGCAGTTGTGGTCATCCAGAAAGGTGACCTATTTTTGTCTCCCATTAAGGCAACCTTTGGGAGACAGATGATCCTGGCTATCTCGTCCCTCCTGGGGGAATCACACATGCTCCCAACTTCAGATTACATCTCAAGGCTTCAACTTTCCTGCTTAGCAGCAAGGTTAACTCAGCAGGCCCAACTGGATTTGGCACATACACACCCTTTATCTCTATTGTGACAGCAGTTAATTAAAGTGACTCAGGAAACAGCTTCTCCAAAACAAAGTCGTGTTTATTTGCCAAAGATGTACCCAAAGAAGTGGCCTAAACAGCAAAGCCTTGGCTTAGCTTGACCTGCTTGTGGGTCTGGCTCTGTCCCAGATTGGTAGGGAAGCCTGCTACCTGCTACCCCACCTGAATGCCCAGAGCTCCTCTCTGGTCACTGCTAGTGGCAGCTCATCCCTCTTCCTTGCCTTTAATCTGTGAAGTCCACTGTGATGTCAGCTCTTGGCCTGAAGAAGCACCAGCTGAGAARAGCAAGCCTGGAGTAAACCTCTTTTCTTCAGAGGCATGGTCTTTCTTACTTCCTTTCCATTAAGAGTTTAATTGATTTTATTTTGGTTAGTTTGTATCTCAGCAAGACTAAATACTAGTGATGTGCAAAGCTCTAAATCTGGGTAACTGACTGTCACAATTTTGGCCATCATTAATGAGCATAGGAACTGAAAATTAACATCTCATCTTTGATTAGGAAGGTGGTGTGCAATTCCTAATCTCTGAACAAATAAAACTAATCATAGCACAAAAAATGCAGTTGCTTAAAGAAAACATACCATTTCCTCCACATGAAGAAATTAGGTCTGGAAACTCATGAAGGTATTGCTGAAATTSCTTTGATGATTGTAACTTCCACACATTGCGAAGCAAGCAGGTCAGAGGCTGTGGCTTAAAATAAACAGACTTGAGCTGAAAAATAAAACCCAAAAAACTTCTTTAAGCTCCTCTTGCAATGCCTATCTAGTCTTGTAAAGCTTTGGAACAGAAACCTGTAGGACCAATCCTTAGAATMATTTTCAAACTTATAAAAGAAAACAGTAAGACTTGTGTTTTCTGCTCTCTTTATTCAATATGATAACCAAATATGATGTATGAAGAAAGACATAGAGAGACAAAAAATAAAGCAATATCTTTCAGGTCACCGAGAAAGAAATAATATTGGAATATAGCAACTTACCAGTGGTACTACATTTGAAGTCCAAAGAAAATTTTTATGTTTTATAAATGATTGATGCATGTTAATGAAATAATAAGTCATTAAGGAACTGTTTTCTTCCTTAAGGAACTATTCTCTTTTTCCTTCTCTTACATAGTTTCCTTGGATATTTGGCTCATAAATTTGTAGAGGAAATGCTTCACCCATATTAAAAACCTTACTTCATTTATTAAAAGGAAAAAACAGTGTTTTTTTTTTTAGCATTTGCCTTTTCATTCTTTTTATTTTTCTTGGCATATTTTCATTACTTACACTTAAAGCTTTCAAGCATTAATGTCAGACTATGAAAGCAAATATTCTTTTTATATTCCAGTAGCTTAAAAAATACAGTTTATTTATTTCCTTTTCATTATTATTTTTTTTCATTATTCAGTTTTGGCACTGAGTGTATGAAAACCTTTGAGTGTCTCAGGCATTTTAGTGTTCCTGATATAGTCATATAGAGAGAGCATAATTCTGTAYGTTCACTGTTAAAATAAAGGTTGATATTTGTGACGTTCACAGTACTACTTTCTTCAAGTTGGGAATTCCTGAATCATGATTTTATTTTTGGTCATACTTTCACCCTGGCAYTTTAAAAGTCTGAAACCCCTTACTTTGTTGATGGATCGATGAATTGGGGGATGCTCAGAATCTCTTAGAGTGATTTAATTGCCCTGTGGCAATTAAAATCCACTGGGGACATGGTAACACTACAAGAAYGGATAAGTTTAAGAAAAAAACCCCAACATTATGGAATAATAATTTTTGGCTGTGAAAGAGATTGCATACATTGACTTGTAGACAGCAATTGCTCTATAACAGGTTTGCTATGCCTGGTTTGAACCTCAAAGCAGTGTTTGGCCATAGGGTAATGAAGCACATTGCAGGATCATGAGCTAATTTCAGCTGTAGTTTCTGAAGCAAGGATTTAAGTAATTAGCTTCTTGGAACTGAAGTAGGTTTTGGAAAGCAATGTTTTAATCTATTTTTTACAGCTTGCTCTTCTACTAAAATGTAACTAAAGTTCGTACCCTAAGGGAATACTGTTGAATATTAGCTCCTGATTGCCCCCTAGTTCTAAAGAAAYTACTTTCTAATACTGGTTTGCTGTTCAGGAATCTGCTGGCCTTTATGAAATGATGTAATTTGTCTGAGAAGAAAATAATTCTTACCTGAACTGTGACATGGAAAGTGCTTGGCTTAGAACACTATGAGTTTTATGTATGGACTTTATTTTCATGTTGACTATTTTAAAAAGAAGAAAACAATGACAGAAGTAACAAATAAAATCAATATTTATATTATAGTTTATAAGAAATACCTTTTCTAGGAATTAAACACAGAATTCAAAGTTACTCTATATGGTKATCAACAAATACTGATTCTTCAATGACCCTACCCTCAAAAKGAAAAAAAGAGAAGCAAAGCAGAATAGAGATGTCTTTAGTCCCTTAACTAACATTTTATGTTCAAATTACCAAAATTTAGTTTGTCTTTTTGACAGAGAAAGAAGACACCCTTCTTTTGTATCTTGTGTTGCACAGTGTTTCATGTCAGGACAGCTCCTCTGTGCAGGTCAGCAAACAACATTAATTGTTCTCAGCATGTAGTCCAGATTCAAGTAAGTTARTAGACTTGCTACATTTTAAAATCACCTAAAAGTGAAATAAGGAAAACATTTTTGCATGAGATGTCCTGATCTTCATTTTCTTCTTCCCTAATTCTGAATAATTTATGTTTCCTGATGGTCCAAACATTATCTCCAAACCTTAGCAAAGCTGTTGGGATTTAAGCACCTTGGACATCTATGGAGATGTCTGGGCTTCTGTACAATTCCTCTGTAAYGTGGGGGTCATGGGGCACAAGATGGGAGACATGCAGTAGTGAATGAAGCTCTTCTCAAATATTCTTAATAATTTTTAGCGATGAGTATTGCTCAGTTTGTGTCCATGCTTGTATGTTCATGTGTCTGTATAGATGTATACATTAAATTTTATTTATATATTAAATATTTCTCACTTTGCTGTGATGTGCAGTGCCAAATCAGCACAGTACAGGATTTTTCTTTCAGAATTTATTGATGGTCTAAAACCATTATTGGTAATTGGAGGATGATGCCATTCTTCTGATMTTTACAAATGTCCTTTGCAGTCTACTGTGGATTAAATTACTTATGGTTATGGCTGATAGCTAAATGCTATACTTAATCACTTAATTTATATGGCAGACAGTGACAGATGTAAAAAGGTTTCCTTCCCTTCTTGTGGCAGGAAACCTCTCTGTCAATTGCTTTAAATAATATTTCTGAAAGAGAACATAAGCAAAACATCATCTTTGCAATAGCAGACCTAACAGTTAAACTTAGCAGATGTTTCTTATGAAATTTTTCTCTTTGCCAACTTCAAACTTTCTTTCCACCAGATACCACTGGGACAACATCTCAGTGACATTTTAGTTTTTTATTTGTTTGCTTATTTATTTAATTACTTTCTCTTTACTGAAAAAAAATACAGTGAAATCTGTTTAGCAGGAATATAATTTAAAGGAAGTATTTTTTCCTTATCAATTAAGAGGTAAGCCAATTTCAGTTTTTCATTATTATTTTTAAGGTACACTCTAATCAGAAGGTGGGCTTTTAGAAATTAGTTATTTTATGTGAGAAAATTGCATAAAACTGATTAGTTTTACTTGTCTTTCAGTAAAGGTATGTCAGAACTGAGATACAAGAGCTGCTGTTCATTGTCTCTAAAGAGAAATATTTTTCTAGCAAATTGCATTCACTGCTAGTGTAAGGATTAAGCCAGAAACAGCTTCCCCCCCCTCCACCACACCAGTACTGTTAGCACTGGAAGCAGTAACATAGACCAAGTTCAGRTGGTTTCTAGTGCTTGACTTAAAACATTGCCAATATGCTGTGTAGATGGGCAGCTCACCACTGGCAAACAATCCTTCTTTTATGCCTGTTAAGTAAAAGAATTATGTGTTGGATATCCATTTGTAATGATCTAAGTCTGGTTATGTTTCACTACAACATTTTTCAGTGACAGAATTTAGAGCATTTTAGATATTGATCCAACCTCATTAGAAAAGAGTGAGATTTTGCATCTTCACTTAGTGCCTACCTATGCATCTGTTTTGGGTTAAATCTCCAAAGCCATGCTTATGTCACTCACTTATGTGAGGATCCTGACTAGAAAGGGAAGAATTTGGGACATACTACAAACTCTGCAATAGATAAAACTCATTTCTGATCCTGTAGTGTTCTTAAATTTAGATTAATGAGATTACTGAATATTAGGTGGAGAAATCCCTTACCATAAGATTAGGTAACTAACTAAAATGCAGGGAAGTATTTGCAGGGCAGGGAGAGTGGTTTGGTTGTTTCTGGGAGGCTCTATTGAAATCACCATCCTACAGCTCCTACAGCTCCYCTAGTCTTCAGGCATCCCTCAAAACACAGAGGAAAGATTTCCATTTCCAGGGAACTGATATGCCCCATTTTTTTCTGTCAACAGATGTGACATTTGTGGGATTTAGCCACGTGCTGCAGTACTGTTTGTTCTAGAAATATTTTGTTTCTAGGGTTCAACATTATTGACAAAGCATGTTTATGCTTTGCTGTCTTTATGGAAGCTTGAAAATATATTACAAAAAACATGTCACAACCTTTACGAAAGACTTGAGTGCATTATTATGATTGCACTAGCACTGTCCCTGTCCCTGCCTGTTCTTGAACTATGTCAAGTGATGGTGACAAGTGCCAAAGGCCTGAGAGGACTCAGAGTGCTCTCAGCTGGTGAGTGGCTCCAAGCTGTCCCCCAGAAGGAAGGAGCCTAGCTTTGTGCTGATGAGCTGTCAGGAGAAACTTGGTTGCTGAAAGCCTTTTTTTCAAAATAAAATCTACTGTAATTTGTGACTCCTTGGTTTACCATGGAGACAAGTGTCAGCTGAGGGATATTGGAATGGAACACCAGCCTCATTCCACARTTTGTCCTACACCTTCATTTGCAAAGACGTTTTGAGAAGCACATATAGACACCTGCAAATCCTAGAGGGACAATGAAAAATGCAGTGAGTCAGACTTACTTGTGCTCTAGTGGAACTTGGAGACTCCAGGCATTGGGTATTGCCAATTTTATGATACTCACGCCTGTTGTCAAGGTACTGGTGCACAAAGAGGTGCTTCCCACGGCTGAGTGAGGTAATAAGTTCTGTGAGGAAGAGCAGGACATTGTGGGAAAATATGTGCCATGTCACATACCTAACACTTGGCAAGTCTGAGGGAATAGTAATGCCTAAGATAACAGCAGTGAATTCAGTGGAAATAGGTAGAGCATGCAAAATAATCACTATGCCCTGGGGTCACTGAACACTACTGTGACTGCCCAYAGATACGCCCTCTCTCAGATCAAATAAGGATTAGAGGAAAGATATAGATGGCACACGGATCAAAAAGGATAAAAACTCCAACCAAAATAGAAGAAAACCCAGCCCTGAACCTACTGAGTTAAGAAACAGAGGGAAATAAAAATATCAAACTGAAACTCTTCCAAAAAGGACAGGTGTGTGAGTAGTTCCTGCTGAAGGGAGGTATAATGTTGTTTACATTGCTGCTCTTAAGCAAGACTTCACTTCAGCACCTCCCAGAGCATAAATATTGAGATTTTTAATGAAAGCAGCTGCAGGACATTTAATAATAACGACARTATCTTTGTATCAGAATATATTGACACAGGCTATGTTAACCCTGTTAAAGAAGTAGCATTCTTTTTCTGTTTCTCTCCTCAACAGCAGGGTTTAKGAAGGCAGGAATATTTTAGGCTTTTGTCCTATATGTAATTCCCTCCACATTCTGATCCCTTAAAATAGATGCAAATAAGTAGTTGATATTGTGGTATGAAATGTCCAGCTGAATAATTTGGCAAAGCTTATTTGTAATTAGGTCCCCTATTTCACCAAAATGGGCAAATATGGACAAATCTTCTCTAGAGAATAATGACAACAAACTGGGTACTGTAATTTTAGTAAGGGGTCCAGTTAATCAAACATAAAAAACTTCTTGAGGAGAAGCCTCTTAAGGAAGTATTGAGAAGCTGCAGTTTTATGCCGTGAATGCTATAAGAGATTGCATTTTTAAATGGATAAATACAGTGAACTTGTAAAAACAGAGAAATTAATTTCTGTGCATCTTCATCCACTATTTGCAAGGTGAAATATCCAGAATGGTAATATGGAAAATAGTTCATACATGAAACCATCTGGGATAACTACTAATATTGCAATACAGTACCAATACAGTTGAATTTTACCAAGTTGCTTACAGAACCTGCTGTCCCAACCAGTCTCAGCCCATCCTTGCTCCCAGTGAGGGGTCCAGCACCTGGAGCTGTGGCTGGAGCTGCTTTGGTGCCTGTGGATGCTTGCTCCTGGCTGGGTCAATGGGATGGGTCCTGSCTGCTGGGTCCTGCCTGGCTGCCCCATGGGGAGCTGCCACAGTTCCCGACAACCCCTCTCGTGAAACACCCTGGTGTCAGACCAGTGTTACCTTTGCTATGTAGGAAAGGAACAAACAAGGTAACCCAGTACAAGCTACCAGAAATGTCCAAAAGAGATGAGAACTCAGTGCACTTGCAGCCCCATGCATCTAGGCAGCCACCTCCATTATTTGTAACCCAAGAGCCATTCCCTACTCAGAGACAATAATGATGTTCCCAGTTATCCTCTAGTCCTAAGTAGGGAAGTATGTTAAATAGAGTGCTTGAAAAGGTATGAAAGTGGAATTTTATTYAGTTGCTTGTATCAGTTCCTGAGGTAATGAAATGCTTGTGCTGGCCCTTCTGTATGCCAAATCACTTGCCAGTGATGAACAGGGAATGAGCACTCCCTCGCTTACACACATCACTACACAGCTGGCATTAGCAGGGCAGAAGAGGACTTGACTTCATCTRCAGCAGATCACACAGATCTGACAAGAGATTGACAAAGGCAAATATTAGGCAAGAAGGACCAGTGACTGCACCCACTACAGCATGGCCCAATTTTTGTAGTCTAATTTACATACCTACCTCATGGAGGAAAAAAATAGACTATATCAGCTAAACTAACACTGAAATCAAACAGTAGCTCTTGCTTGGTTATGTGTCCTGAAGGCATGGCATAGGCACTGTTTAATGGTAGCTCCCTGGGATACCTGACAAGCATGAACTACATCTCAGTAAAAAAGTGACATAACAGAATTTTGTTTTTCCTAAAACATACATGTTAATATAATTTTTAAGCCAAGGGCATGAACTGGGTGGAACATTTAAACTCAAGGCTTCCAAATTCAATACGATTATTACTTTTCTCTTTTTTGCTGTATTCCTCAGTGGCCTTCTAAAACTTTCAAACCATTCCAACCACTTTGAAAAAAGGTTTGAAGACCTCAGAGGCATGAAACTTCCACACACTTAGGGAAAGCCAGTGTTTGGAGTTTGGAATAAAACYGAGAGGGGTTTCCCTGATGAGGAGGAGCCTGGAGTATAAGGGTGTCCATTGGGCAGTGGTGATGGTGGTAGCAGCTGGCTGGCCAGCACAGAGACAGTGCACAGCCAGACATGGTACCTCCTGCCCCCTCCACAGTTATTAATGACAAAACACAGTGTGGAAGCTGAGGGCTTTCTGAGGTGTGGGGAAGTTAAATTTTAATGGAGAGGGCAAGCTGTAAAAAGTTGTCTTGGAAAAATGYAAATTTAAAAGGAAAAAATTGATTTGGCAGTTTTCTCTTCATGGAATAATTACTTGTTGATGTATAAAATTTTCACAGCACAGGATTAATAAAATATTCTCTATCTGATAGTGTAGCACATTATCATGCTAGTGTAGCATCATTACCATGATGCCTTAGTGAGCAAAAAAAAATATTTTTTGAACTACTGGAGGATTCAGAGGACCATAATTCACACGGCCTGAAACACAGCTCAATTTATTTCTGAAAGGAGCCTTTCTCACAAGATTCCTGGCACCTCTTGGGTACAGCTGGATCAGAAATAAAACACAAATAGCCTCTATTTGAATTCAGTGTTCCTTCTCTGGCCACAATGTCAATTAAGAAGTCAGCAAGGGTGTGTACGTGTGTGGGTAGATAAATGAATAAGTAAGATTGCTTGAGTTGTTCCCATAGATTTAACTGCCACCTCTGTGATGATGACTCTAAAAATCTATTTCCAGCCTCTCCCATTTTCTTATATAATAGTAGACGTGTCATYGGTGTCTTCCTCAATCAAACCTTCTTTATCTTATTCTTCCCTGGGCTCCTGCCAGGTCACATCGCTTCATAAAAGTCCTGAAATCCATTCCCACAGCCACCGATCTGATTCATCCAGTGACTCGTTTTTATCTCGGCTGTTGCAAGTTCATTGTTTCTATTTGCAGGCTGTAAAGCCTGCACTTGCACAACTAGTCATGTTGGTTGTAGGCACTAGTAAAATCCCGTCCTTTCACTGACACCTGAGGAAGGAACTGAGTGCAATGAAATTGCTAGTTTATTGTTTTTTCACCTTTGAGATTCTAGTCATTTTTGTTCATTCTGATTTTCTTAATTAATACAGCTTAGATAGTCAGAACATGAACAAGATCATTTGGCCTCTTCATATTTTTATAATAGCTGGTCAGTTTTGGGAAACTCAGATTTACTTCCCATCTGATGGCAGTGCCCCRTGGGGCTCTGATACCACTTTGAGTGGCAGAGGATGGAAGACAGGATTCAGGGGTGCTATGCTTGATAGTATATAGCTATAAGGAACAAATAGATTTTAATTTATTCCCAACCTCCAGCTATCTAATAACTCTCTTTTTTTCCCTTGCTGGACATCCACAAAGTGAAAGCACATTCACTCAGGTCATCCTAACTGAAGTGAAATGTCCAATAGAGACTCTTCTGTCTGTTTCTTTAGGTAGTATTTGGGAATGGTTTTCAAAAGTGTTACTAGTCATAATACAGAGTTTGCTGAAGATGCTGATGAAGACCCTATTGTGTTCAACAGTGTTCATATTTCCAGTATCTCTGACAAACTTGCCAAATCAGACAGAAACACAAAGAGCTGAAGGGCACTGCTGAGTCAAGTACACCCCATGGCTGACAATCCTGATGAGGGAAAACATGATAATCCAAATCTCAGTTCCTGGATTTTTCCTCCGGCTCAATATCATTGACAGACACTATGGTTTACAAATCCCCTTTAAAAAGAGAGAGAGAGAGAGGGCAAATGCATTTCAAAACAAGCCTATAGTAACATTTTCCAGGCTTGCCCTTCTAATTGTCCTCTTACACTTGCATGGTTAAAAGACAAGAAAATATAATTACTACAGAAAAAGAAACATTGTAGCATTTGCATTCAGATGATGATTTTGGGTAGGGCTCAGGAAATAGACCAYAACTGCCAAGCTGTGAATGCATCTTTTTTTTTCTTGCCTGTTTCCTGCAGGAGAACACTGGGGGTGGGATAGCAAACTGTGGAGTGTGCAGACCTTGGACTCAAGCATGGCACTCCCAAATTAAGCTGCTTGCTGTTTTTATCTGGAAGTRTCTCATTGCTCTGAAAGGGTTATAGTCCTCTGCAGTCACTGAGCCCAAAGACTTGGCTTGGCTGCAGATCAAGCGCGTGAAGAACGTGTGACCTTCTCAACACAGAAAACCTTTGTCGTGCAATGAACTCAAGTAGCAACACAGAAATTTGTACTGGGAATAACTCGTGCCTCTCTCCTTCTTCTGTGAAGGGATATATAGTTCAGCCAGCGTTTCTCACAGGCAATTGTTACTTTGTTAACCTACATTTTCCTGGGCTCTTCCTGAGTCCTTGGGTTAAACAGCTATCACCACAGAAAGAGGATGCTCAACTGTTCGCACACAGGGAACCAAGGGAGGAATTAATTGTTTCTTGTTATCTGCTTCCAAAGGCAGGCTCTCCCCTCASTGAATGAGGCAGGAAATAATGTTATAACCTCATAATTTGAAAGGGTAAGGGCATAAACCTTACTATTTGGATGATCCTCTCTTGCCCCTCTAATGTGACTGCAAACATCTTCTTCTATTTTCTTCCTCTCTAATGAGACAGGTTCTGCAAAGGAGAATAACTTCGGTGCTATAAAAATATTGACCTGGAAAAGGCCTGTCTGAAAATCTTCTGTATGAAATTCTAAAACCTGGTTACAAACATTAATGAAAAGTGTTTCACAACTTTCTTGTCAGACAGGTAATTGTTTATTATCACCATTTGATGTCTTGCATGAACTGGGACAAAGACTATGTGAGTTGCTCAAAGTGACAGAGATGAGAACAGCATCCAGCTCCCAGTGTCATAAACACACAAAACATGGCAGTTCCCCAATCCAATTAATTTAATGAACAAAGCATATTAATGTAAAGATGAGTATAAAAATCAGTTTTAATCTGTGGTGACATGGATAACATTATTTTCAGCAGGAATTGTGTGAGAGATGCCTCAGAGAAGTCACAGCCGAGACAATGGGTGATGTGTCTTGTGCTGTGCCCTTGTGTAAGTGGGGACACTGAGACACTGGGCTTCTATTTCTGTGTCCTGTGTTGATCTGGTGAAAGCCAGTGCTTAGCTGTACAAGGGTACACTATTGCTTGACCCTTACAATTGCTGGAAATATTAAAAACAAGTCTGTTTCCAAGCTACTGACRAACTTGCTTGGGCTGGTACTGTCCTTTTTCCAGTATATAGCAAAAGATAGCAAGACATGGTTGCTTTATCCACACCTGAATTTTCTTGCAGCAGAAGTGAGAAGTTGTTCTATTCCCATGTAACAATCATCATGTTTTACTTCACCTAGAAAGAAATGGGTGAAGTTTCTTCAGATACTAGGCAAGTTGCATCACRATGGATTAAAATGACAGCTTGTTCTACAAATCCTTAAGGATTAAGAACATTTATTTCTAAACACTAAATCCCAGCAAAAGGACAGGAGGAATTTGTTTTTGATTTGGAGTAGTATCACATCTAAAAGCAGAGACACCAAGATTATAGTGGACAAAGCTAGGAAAATGTATAAAAGTATAATTCAATTTATTTCTTATTTAATTTATTTTTACTTTCTCTTGTGCAAGAGGTTATTGCATTGCTATATATTTATAGCAAAGAGTAAAAGTTATACCTTTATTTTTTATTTCAAAAATACTTCATATTTTGTTTTGAGTTTATTAAGAAGAAAATTATGGGTGGAAATTTCTAAATATYGCATCTATTTGGTACGTATTTTTCAAGTATTGTTATGTATGTATGTATGTATATATGTATTGTTATCAAGTATTTGTAGTTCAGGAAAATCTGGTATATTAAGAAATTACTCAGTAGGCAGCAGAGAAAGGGCAATGAAACCTAATTGTGGAAACTTCTGGCTATGCACAGTCATTGTGCCTCTAGCAGAAGTCCTCTTCCATGGCGATGTTGTATGGCTGGGAGATTGCAATGTTCYGGATACACAACACTTACCCACAGTGTTTCATTTGCCTGCAAGCACTCTGGTGTGGTAGTGAAAGAATTCCAGTGTCTCCAGCTGATGAGATTTCAGGTGTGTTGCTGCACCAGCTTATTCAATTTCCTTAGATTTTAATGTAACTCTACAGCTTCTGTATGGCCCTGCCTGGTGTGATRTGACAGCACCCACAAAGCACGGATGTAGATGTTCAGTATTTAGYAGCTACTGCAAGTATCACCTGCTGGCACGGAAGACATTACATTTGCAAACCATATGTATCCCACAACCTGCCCTGTCACCTTCCTGTGGTTCTCGCAGTTACCCTGCTGTGTTTTACTTGGGGAAGAGGTGGCAGGAGGTAAATAACTTGGCAATGATTGATTTGCCAGAGGGGTTGTTCTGGGTATTGAGGAATTGCTGCTCACACCCTTTGAGTGTCAACACTGATGTACTTTAACGAGACTCTTGTACTTTGACAGTTTGYTTCTGAGGTTAAGAGCYTTTCCAAATGATCAGATTATGCTTAGACTGTGAGAGAGACATTCATGGCACCTCAATGTCTTGGGTTTTTTGGCTGTCCCAATTGTCCATCACTGTTTTGCCACTTGTACTTGTGGTGGTTATTACTACAGACACAGCTGAGCTGTAAGCAAGCCATTGCAGGAAAATTCACATTCTCACTCTACACAGACACTCCTCTATCAGATGGCTCCTGAGGGATACAGTCTCTACTCCACTTGTGTTTGTGCCTGTCCTGTGCAGTTGCTTTTGTGCAGCTCTACCACTCCTACTGTACACAGACCAATCAGTCCTCTTCACAGAAATAATCAGGCATCATCAWATTATCTTTGCTAAATTAGCTATGCTTTTACATTTCTTGTGGAGACTRTTGAAAGTCCTGAAGACTTATAAAGGCAAAATTGAGATGGTGCAACTTAGCCCCATTCTGTGAATCACAATAGATATGTCTTCCAAATACAGATGGAACCTCTCTGCTGCACAGAAGTACCTTTCTGGCCTTTAAACACAAAGCAGTCACGGGGCTGGATGTTTTTSCCTGTCTTCCTGTACATCAGCATGTTGACATTTCATTGGTGACATGAATTTTCCGTGTGACTTCTATTTAGTCACTAAAACCTGCCTGCATGTAACTGTGTCAAYGTTATCAGCTCTCAGAGTCATTATTATGCTTTAAAATGCTTGCAACTGTGAAAACCCATGGACAGATGTTTCCTAGTGAACAGTGTGTGCCATGGCTACTTGCATGTGAACAGCAGAAATATGAAGTTTTCAAAACAATACACATTTTGTGGTTGGATTTCTCCAAACCAGTTAGTGTCCACACCAAAAGCAGTTTCCTGGCAGAACATAAGAGTACAGCAGCTGTCTGAGCAAAAAACAAGCCACCCTGTTGCTGGGGTGGTTTTGTGTCTCCTCAATAGATTTTTTAAACTACCCAAATTCACACTGCAAATTCATAAGCAACAAGCAGAAAAGGATCCTTCATATGCACTAGGTCTGCGATATCACTACATATTTCAGTATGCTAGACTTCTTGTTTAGAAAGCTGAGTAAAAAGTTACCCATCTGTGAGTCAGGTACATTTATCAGAGGTAAAGATGCTTTTCTGAGTCCATGCTTCCTTAGAAGAGTAAGCCTGACTTTGGAGGGCTACATATATTCAGATCCCACTGAATGAACTAGAAATATTTATCATCTCTGCTTATTCTCTYTATAAAAGCAAGACAACTAGAAGTGGCTATTTCTGTCAAAGAGGTATGTTTTTAAGAGACAGTTTTTGTTTGTGTGCCAGTAGCAACATAAATATATTATCATTACATAAAAGAATTTCAAATTCATTTCACCCATCATTAATTATGTTCCTTGCCCATGTGTTTGTCTTACTGCCTGTATTTATCTCACAAGATTAACAGAGTCAATGTACTACATGGGATGCTTCACTGACCAGCAGCATTTTCCTATTATTAATTAATTTACTTTTCTTGGTAAACAGGAGAAGACATGCACCATGATGGTACTATGATGTTCTAAAATGCTGGCTGAAGCCATTCCTGGATATACCAGAATTTTTTGTATTTGTTTGGTTCCACTTAGAACAGAGGCTTTGGAGTTTATTTTTATATAAGAAGTGAAAGACATGTATTTGTTTGTCTTCTGTATTCTAGGAGGAACATAAGGAGGAAAATAGATTTTAAAAATAGTCATTATGCTTCCAAGTATATTTAATRTGTGTGCACTTGGATGCATATTATTAAGTTTTATATTTTATTACTTGCTTTCCAGAACAAAGAAACTCACGAAGATCCAAGCCAAAGAAATAGCGTGTGAGAGTGTGCATCTGCACACAATAATTTATATACTAACTACATTACGTAGTAACATGAACTATCCAGCAAGCTATGCTCCCCTGCTTCATTATACTGTGCACAGAAAAATTGAGCCTTATGCTAGAGATCTTGTTGCATTCACTGCCATCTGAGTCTTATGCCTCTTTCATTGTTCTGCTCATCTCAATTTAAAATGCAGTCCTGATTTTGATCTCAGAGTACTATAAATCCAAAATAAGTCTAACAGCTTCAAAGAAGTTTATTTCTGCTTTACATAGTTATAACTAAGATAAAAATCTGGCCCATAGGCACATTCATTTTATAGCAAGTTAAAACATGTGCCCTTACTGTTGGCAAATCCTCAAGATTAACAGACATACATGTGTTGCTAGAATAGCAGCTATGGAGCTGCTTTCTTGATTTTTTTTTTTTTTTTTTTTGCATCCAGTGCTATTTTTGGTTCCTTCCCCTTTGACACACATTCCTGGTAACAATTAAAAGCAGCTCTTCTTAGTACAAAATCAAAGCTGATAGCTGAACACCTTATGTATCAAATACATTTTCTGTACTGTGTTTTAAATACATTAGATGCTGATTGTTGTACATGGAATAGAAATGGGAAGTTAGATTGTCCTTTTAATTGCAGTGGTGTAAACCAGCAGAGTGAAAGATGGATAGAAAAATTATTCTGGGGATCTGTTGATGTTTGGTGCTTGGCTGTCAAAAGAAGCAAGTGGTGCAGAAATAGGGATTGCTTGTGCTTTTGTGAGCTCTGAATTATCCCTGTCCCTGCCTGTGGAAAGTCTTTCTGGAGTGAAAAGCCATGCACAAGGTCATTCACATCTTTGCCCTCTTGAAGGAGCCAGAGCTGGCACTGCAGGGCATTACACCAGTGGGTGTAATGCTACTTGCTATAGGGGGCTGCTCCCATTGTCACACTGGARTTAAAGGACCTGTCTTCCTTTTGACACAGCTCTGTCCTTGCAGGTTGAGATGGACTTGGTGTCTGCTCTGTCTGTGGACAGACTCTACACCAGAGGTGTAGAGGAGAAGTGGATAACCTTGTCCATCAAAAATTCCCACAGCCTTACTTCCCATGTGCTCTTGCTGACATTAACTACTGGATGTCCCTGCATCTAACTGATTTTCTCCAGAAAAGTATTCCAGTACTTTTGGAGTGAGTCTTGGAACCTGTCATATGACAGGGGCTGGCCCATGATATTTCCCTGGATGGTTTTAGGCTTACTCTCCGATTTGAATTCCAGGTGCTGCAACAAAATGTTCTTAGTGGAAAGTCCCTGAGATGCTAACTCATTTCCTCTTTTTTACCATTGGGGTCCAAATTTTCTGACTTCCAGTGTGCACAGCCAGAAATACTTACTTATTTTAGTATTCCTTGTGTCAGCATTCCTGGAAAAATTCCAAGAATTTATTGTATCAGTGGGTGGGGTGGGCAGATGGTGGCGTGGGTCAGAGCTTTTACCACTTTTCTTTACTTGTGCACTTTGCCTGCACTTGGCATATGATAACAGGGGCAAATAGCCATGAGTAGGATGAAGGGGATCAGCTTCTAAAGGAGAGCTCCATTATGGTGAAAGGATGTTAAACTCACAGCCCATGGTCACCTGCAGGGACYCCATGCAGCCTATTACCCCAGTGATCACTGCAAGTTGGGTAAWACATCAAACCCTTGCTCAGGAAAGGTTTTTTCTAAGGGTAGCATGAAGGCTTTAAGTCAGTGGGATTTAAGTTTATATCCTGAAGCAAAATTTTGCTATGTTTCATTCCTTCTAGCTAAACCACAGCATTGCTGTCTAATCTTCAGAAAGAATAGGCAACCAGTTTTCCCTGAGACTTGCACCCAGAGTYGCTGGGTTTCCAAAAAGACATTTGGAAATGGACAAAAATATGGGAAAAGGGTCCTGTTTCCAGGACAGTTGCTGTGATGAATGCTGACRAGTGTGGTCACCGAAAGATAAAGAAGATTTGCTGTCATCTTGTGCTGTTTTGCCAAACATATAGTTCAATGCAAGAGYATAGGTACTATATAGTTAAGAATATAAGAATTATTTRTTTATTTATTTATTTACATGGCTTSTTTTCTGAGTGCTGCAGGAGCTGTGATCATAAGTCCTGTAATAGTCCAGATCATAAATACTTGGTTCCATAAATGTAACCAACACTGTCTGCTGCAGCTGAACCTCGTGTTTGCCTCATCGTGGTTGGATTCATTCATTCTATTTTGAAGAGACAAGCCTTCTGATTAAGTTTTATCTCTCACTACAGACTCTGTTTGAGTGAATCCCATCATGCCCCTTGTCACACAGTCAGGTGATGGGTGCTTTGCTTCACTGGAGATATTGTAAAACCACAATGTCCCGTGCAGCCCAAACACACTAAGGTGCTTAGTCCAGATAGCACTAGGAGGCTGTCTGCCATAGGAAAGAAAACCAATGCAGCTAACTTACTTAAAATGAAACATCTCAAATCAGCAACAAATAATACTATTTTCCTCAGAAAATTACATTTAAATATAATGTTCCTCTGGAAACGAATAGCTTTATGGGAACTGCATTTTCTGTTGGAAAGATATTGCAATGAGAGAGCCTCCAATAATTTAAGCACTGCAGCTTTATGGGGTGTTATTATTGACTCTGGCAAATAAGAAAATATGTCCTTTGCTCCCTTTTTTTTTTTTTTTTTTTTTACCCGCAGTGCCCTTTCTCCACTTYTATTGCAATGGCCCCAAACCGCTGACTAGACAAACAGACCATCTGACCTCACCCATCTAGTTTATTTTCAGCTAATTACTTTGTGCACCCCACCCCCAAGCAATTTTCATGTAAACATATTTCAGGAAATACGTTTCATTGTGGGTAATTCCCCTGCCACCCTCAAGTTCAGGCAGGTGTTTTATTTGGTTTTGTACAGRCTCTTATTCTCTATCATTAGACTTTGCAAGTCATTATTCTTGTTTTAACTGCTTTGATCTATTCACTAACTTCAAAATAGTTTAAGTAAAAGTTCACTCCTGTATGTTTTCAGTGATTGATTTTCATATTATAATAGTGTTCCTAAACACTGTTTAGCTTCATGCAGCTTTTCATCTGTGCTCTRATAAATGAGAGTTCTGCCACAAATAGGACCTGCAGACCTTTCTTTCCCACAAGAAGAAATGCAGATGATCACATGGCATCAGCTCTTAGGTAAAACCCCAGCCTACATCCCACTGGGGATGCATGAACTGTATGATGCAGGAGAGCTCCTRTGTCTCTGCAGGATGTTCAGCTGCAGCAGGTCATGCTGCAGGGGTCCAGATGTTGTAGAAGAACATCTAAGATGTCCAGAGTGGCAAACTTYAGTTTCCACAAGGGAGAGAAATGGGCTTAGGTGAAACCAATTTATGACCTGAAATCTTTCTTACCTTTCATCTCTCATYCCCAGCTGTGACTAAGCTTGGTTTATCTTTAAAATAAGTGATGTTACTTGATGAYTATATTAATGCATGTAATTACCTCTCAGTATTCTTCAGAAGATGCAGTAGGTCATGTTCCTGTTTTCTGATAAGTAGTTCTAAAAATTACACAATCCTAGAGAACAGGGAGGGCCTTTTGTTATACATATTTTATGAAGACAAGAGGGTAARTACACCACCTAAAATGTAGATCATCAGATACTAAATCAAAATATGACAACATAGACTACAGGGCAGTAGTTTGTTGAGGTAGCCAGTAAACAGTGAGTGTTCTTTTCCAACAAATGTGTCAAAACATTTCTGAATTAGTTGGAGTTTTATATTCGATTCACGCAAAGTCCCTTTAAAAAGAGAAATAAAATAATGTTCATTTCTCTGAAACTTCTGAATGGAAGGTGTTGAGCTGCAATATTCCCAAATTTTATTGTGTTTAGTGAGGAAAGTGAAAAAAGGATAAAAAAATCAATGAGGGAAAGAATAGTATCTATCTAAATAAAGCCTTTCATATTACACCTGGCCTGGTCAGGTATACACAAGCCTGTATTGATGCCATTGTGCTTGTTCTTCCTGGAATGAGCCAGGTGGGACTTTTCCTGTTTGTAAAAGAGAAGCACAGGAGAATGCTTAGGATGGGAATTCTCCATCATAACTCATACTAGTAGCATCTTCATGGACCTCTGGKGGGAAATCCCTTCAGTTCTTTGTAGAAATCTTCAGCTGGATGAGACACTGAAGGTTTCCAAGACTCGSCTGCCAAATGCAGTTAGTATAAGGCTATAATTTTGAATTTCCTCTCTAGGGTTTCCTGGTAAAGAATCTAATGCAGAGCGTGGCTTAGGGAACCCACATTCTCCCCAGGGAGATAAAACAAACRCACCCTACAGTCAGAAAAATAATCTGTTCTCATTTCTAGCTTGTTTTCCAACCAGCTGGGATTTCAACACTGTGAAACTTGGATCCATATGGAAATGATGGCATACTGCTCTGACCTTAATTTTACTTTCAAACTTTAGAGTTTTGTCCACCTCAGGGAATAGTGCAAAATGGAAACAGGATGGACCTGGAGGAATAAACAAATTTGTGCAACACATTTGCCTTCACTGTTACGCATTCTTGCTGCTAAACTCAGTCAGCAAGTCATTCATGGTTTTCATGGGAACTTTTGCCTCTCAGTGAAAGGATAAATGAATGCAAATATTTCTTGCTTCCCAGAAAGAGAAGTTATGTGGGCATGATTTGGCTTGACAGTAAAAACAGTGTTGACCTAGCTGTACCACCAGGGTCTAATGGGCTAAAGTTTTCATTCATTAAGTCCTCATGTCAGCTTGACTTTCCTTTCCAGCTGTTGTGAAGACAGAACTACTCATCTAGTTTCTTATGCCAGCCTAGTCAATGTGCCCTTTGTATGAACATAGCAGACTCCAAAGTAGAGCAGTACATATTTTGTTATTGCTGCCTTCAGGTTAGWTCAAAAATGGAACTTTGATGTCTTCTGCTCCTTTGTCTTGATTCTATATAGTTTGTCGGGGTAGGTTCTGACTTTTTTTTAATAGGATGCAGGTGTGTCTTTCACAGCATAGCAACTCTCTTCTCAAAGCTTAATATAATGTACTGTCATCACTGTTTGTAAGCACWGGAATAGTAGAGCAATACATTTCTGTAGCTATGATATTTACAGATATAAGAGGATACTTTTATCAGTGCTTTGAAAGTGCTTTAGGAGTAGGTAGAAGAGCCTACTTCTACGTCACACAAATTAACCTTTTCTTGCAATGCTTATTCCTGTTTSTTAGAAACCATAGAAAAATACCTACATAAATTCATCTCTATTTGGGATTTTAGTTTACTTCCTTCCCTAGGTTTCTGAAACTAACTAGGACTTAAATAATTGTTAAATAAGGGGCCCCTTCTCTTTCTCCTCAACTTGCCAATCAGACAATAGAGTGGAAACATAGTAATATTACTTTCATTATCTATTTTTCCCCTTGAAATCTAGTTCCCCAGGGCTTACAAATCTGGAGCAAATTGTCTGGTGATATTTTTCAATTATTTGTTGATGGAAACATGTGTAAAATGATCCATGTTACTGAGTAAGTTTTAAAATAAGTCTTCCATGACATGCAAAGCCCTGCTTTGTCTTCACGGAATTAGCTTGTTCTTGTAAACAGGCAGTGCTTAAGAGAACRTGAATATTTTTTTAAAGTGTATTTTATTAGCATTATAGTGTAGTGTTGTAAGGTCATAGCATCAGAGAGTTGCTTCAATTTACTCCATATGTTGCTGAAAAAAAAACCCAATAAAAAACAACCAAAAACCTACTGATTTTTTTGATGAATAGTTGAAAATAMAGTACAGATTAAGAGAAGTACTTTTGAAAATGCAACTCTGTGTTATAAACTTCTTATCAAGGTGTAAARTTATTTGGCACAGTATAGGAAAATTTGTGCTCCTAATTGAGGGAAGTTTCTATAAAYGAACTCAATTCAACTCAAATAAAAACCAGCCACTATAAAATGCCACCTGGGAGACAGATGATGGAATTCAGAAACATTCTGATCAGACACTGCACTTGGTTACAGAGGCAATAAATCACATATCAGTACAGAGACATAAGAAACTRACCTTCACAGCTCCAGCTAGTCTCTTTCATTTACATGAACTCTGGCATACTGTTCAAATATTATTTTGGTAAAAGCAGAACAAAACTGAAGAGTTTACAGCAAAGTTAAAACAAGATAGTTGTATAGGATGCTRGATATCTAGAACACTATTTAGCCCATTTTTATTGACTTTTTTTTTAACAATATGAAACCTATAGAACATCTTGTCCGGCAYTTGTGGGACTCTGACTAGTTTCCAAGTGTCCAATCTTCACTTGAGAGTCTGCCCAATGCCTTGCACTGAATGRATCTGTTTCCCCTTCTGTTTCCCCCCACCAGCTGCCCACTACACCTTTCTGCTGGAGCTYATCTAATGTGAATGTGCTGAGTTGCTGTGCAGCCTGAGAGCTTGAGCCAGGGCTGTCCTGGTGTGCACAGATAAACAAGGCTTCAGCTAGGGCTCAGGTGAATTTCAATGTCCTAATTTAAACCATTTCACCTATGGTCATCAGCAGATGGTGGCCACTCTCATGAAATAAAGATGATTTGTCTTCTTCAGTCTCTTGAAGTCTCGACTGTGTTTGGATGAGGCCAGAGACTGAGCATTTTTGTTTGCTCACTGAATGGGTGCAGAAGTCCATTGCAGTGCAAGGTCCACCAAGTTTCCTAGAAACAAAGTTAGATCATGATTCAGAAATGAGCTTAGGTATTTTCTCTACTTCGAGCACCTGAGTAGTGCTCAAAATGAACCTTGACGCTCAAGCCAGGCATAATCTGAGTGTGCCCATGAATCAGTAACATGACTCTTGCTGCAGTCAGAAAATGTGAGCTCTGGGCCTTTCTCTGCTATTGATTTTTGAATCACTGTGCATAAATCAGTCAATGTTTATCATGTCCTGTATTCTCTGAGACTCACTAAGTGATTTTTGAACTTTCTTGGACTCCTTGGATGAAAGTCTATGCAAGGACAAACAAGTCAAAATACAGTATCATGATGTAATTCAGTGAAAAGAACATATTCCTCCTCCTATGCAGATATGTGTGAACTTCCTTGAACTCCTCAGATAAAAGTTTATGCAAGGAYTAATCAAAATATACTATAATGATGTAATTCAGTGAAAGGAACATATTCCTTCTGCTCATCTCTGTCTCATAATGTCATCATTGTATTTTTCCTTTCCTTTAGAAACCAGACCTTTGCTAATGTCAGTGTGATTTCAAAGTGTCTTTTGCAGTAATGTTTTTGAAATAACTGCTAGTAATAAAAATAAAGTTGATGGTCTGCTAAAATGATTGGTTTCAGCAGATGATCCTCATGTTTGTAATATCATGATAACACAAATGAATGAGTCCTCTTTTCACTTTATTAAAATACTTGTAACATTGAGATATATATGAATCTTCTTTCTTCTCATGGCCAAAGATCATGAAAAACACTTTATTTCTATTATCTGCTTGGTCACAAAACAATTCTCCTTTTGATTTCTCTGATCCCCTTTCTTCGTCTGTAGAAATATTCTTTTCACATATTTTCAGAATTATGGGATGTAATCCAAATGGCTGTCTTGCTCACTCCTCATATGCATGACTCATATACGTGAGTGGGGTCTTTCTGGGGTCCAACATTTACATTATCTCTTTTCTTGGGACCTGGATGACAACGGGTGGCTACTGGGAGGCACAAAAGTTTAAGCTGCCACAAAGTAGGCATTGCAGGCTGGCTGCTCAGTTGTCCTGCTAGATATTATTAGTGTACTCTGCAGTATTTCTGGCTTTATTTACATGCTTTGCTTTTTTCACTATTTGATATGTTGGGCCTGGAAGCTCTTTTCCCTAAAGTTTCTCCATTCCTCTATCCTGGTGTCCCTGGCAGCCAGAACACSCTCCTGCCATGATCACTTACCCCTTGAGCCTTCACCTTCCTTCTCCAAAACACAGGGGTGTTGCAAGRTTAGTACCAGCTCCAGTGTACTGCTAACCCAAACTGAACAACCCTGCCTTCTCTGCACACCCCCACATTCAGGAAAACCTGACTTGTCCACTGCAATGCCAGGCAGGTTCTTGCAGTTTGGGGTTATCTTGGTCTGGTTAGAAGACAAACTCCTTGAGGCACTAAGGCTAYCATCTGTATCAGCCCCAGTGCACCACTGGCACACAGCTCCAGGGAAAAAACACGAGACCAGCCCACAAAAACCAGGAGCTGTTATGGTGTTAAAATCTTTTCAAGTTGTGAGTTTCAAAAGTGCTTAAGGAATTGTGAGTCATATTGAAGGAAGAGGAATAAATCAAATTTAATAGATTAACATGCATTGAGAAAACATTTTAAAAATTCATATAKATTCATTCAAATTCTCAGAGATGACTAAAAATTGAATATATAGTCTGCTCTGATTGATTCATTGACAGACTTTGCTGCCTCAAGTTCTTTCTTTTTCYTCCTCAGAAGTGTGTAAATAGCCAGGTAGACAAATAAAAACAGATCAATCCTTTATAGTYCTTTGAATAAGTTGAACATACYRGTACTGYRCRWGAACTGTCTGGATAGAGATGCTGTYACTTGTAAAAGTCCTAAAAAAGATCTGCCACRTCAYTGCKGAAGCTACCAAGAAGACTGAGGTAATTATTGWAACCTCCTGTTTTAAGCAAATTCTGTAGAACTGTTAAAACCCCAAAACCAATACATCATATGCAAAGTGAACCCAAAATCTCAATAGATTTGGAAGCTCTTAATATCAGCTATTGGCCAGTTTTCAGTAGACTGAGGAGTTAAATAGAGTTAAATAGTAGCTAAAGATCCCTAAAATATTCAGAGGCTCCATTTAGTTAAATTTATAGCTTGGTTATTTGGCCATACCTACCTATTGAAGTCCAAAGTGCTGAATCTAATTTTATTTATATTGAAATCAGTGGGAGATCATTCACTATTTTCCCATACAAACCATTSTTTTGTGTCAATAGAGGCTACTATGAAATATCCTTACTTAAGCATTTGAAAACGTGATGCATATGTTGCCACAAATTGTGACAGCAAATGTCACAATCACTACTTACCACTTCAACTGAATTTCATCAGATTTTGGCAAATAACAAGACCAACATGGGATGTCTGAAATTAGCACCAAACGTGGCTTAGTTTGTTTAAATATATTCAAATAAGACCATTGATCTTTAGGAGCAGTGGTTGCTTAGGATTTTAATGAGGGTCTGTATACCCCAGAGAGTTTGCACAGAAGTTGTCATAAATCTCAAAGCTGCCTGTATAAGCACAAGAACATTGGATGTTTTAATGGAGTACAGGAAAATGTAATGCAGTGATACATATCCAGGGCAAAATTCATCTGAGTTTCAGCAGATTATATCTTATTTCTGTTGGATTAAACAGTTAAAGATGTCAACAAGAAGTCATTCAAAGGTTCCAAATATCTTAAAGACTTCATACCTTAATGTGTAAGCAAATCTCCTGAAACACAATTTTCAAACTTAAAAAAAAAAATCACAAAAAAAGACGGTGGAAAAAACAAAAAGAAAGAAAATTTTATTGCTCTGCTGCCATAAAAAGAAAGAAATCAAACGTGAATAAATGGGAAAAAAAAATTACACTAGCTCCATGAACATGTTCCTGCACCTCTGGGGTTTTTTGAGAGAGATTTGTGAAAATAGCCCCTAACTGCAGACATTAGAGACTTTTGTTTACTCAGCAGAGGAAGACAGTATTATTTAAACTGGGAGCTTTTTGTTTGGTTTGGGCTTTTTGTCTGTTTGTTTGTTTGGTTGTTACTGGTATTGTTGAAGTTTTTCACCTGCCCTTTTTGTTCCTGCACTTACAGTGTTTGGAAGAGCTACTTATTGTAAATGGCATTCATGGAAAAAGCATATGGACTGACGAAGAGCTGAGAATGCCTTGCCTGTTTTAAGTTTCTGAAATGTTTTGTATAGAAAACTAAATACTAAAAGTAAAATGTCTGCTTGAGCCTAATAAATTTTGTAACCATTCTCAAATGCTGTGTTAAGAATTGTTCACACAAGCTGTGCCAGCTGCTTAATGGTTAAAGACTTTACCTTCACATTGAAGCAGCAGTGAAGACAACACATAGAGTAGGAACTTGCTGTTAGGAGCAGCATAATAGACCATCTAAAGACAGACTGGAAAATTTGCCTGCTGGTGGAGAAACTCCTGATGAATGTTTCAGTCTGTTAAGTGCTGAACAGACTGAAACATTCATCAGGAGTTTCTCCACCAGCAGGCAAATTTTCCACCCAACTCTACACTATGCTTACAGAAATCATGGACTTAGGGGTAAATTATCAGTCATCAGTACTTTCTGCTTGATCTTCCTTTCATTTAAAGCCATGGATCTACATTTTCAGAATTGTTTGTTCACTTGAAGTTTGCTATATTCATTAATYAACCATGTTTCACATTAGAGAGACTGTACATAAGAAGTTAATAAGACATCTCTTATTYACATTAGCAGTTTTTATTTCTGCTTGTGGGTTTGCATCTTCTTACATCTCATATTAATGATATTACTGAGGTTTGAGCTTCTTGACTTACAATGGTAGAGCCAACTAAGAGAAACTCATCTTTGGAATTTTAACAAATGCRGCTATTTGACGACTTGCCAGGAAATGGAAATATTTTTTCACATAATATGGTATTTTCCCTTAAATGAGTCATCTCAGTTTAACCCACAGAATTAAGGTTTCATTCTGCAAAGCACTTAAACACAAGTGCAGTTTTAAACATATGACTAGTGGTACTGTTTCAAAAATAGCTCCATCTGTCATGCCCCSAAATTTGCAAATTCTGAAAGACCTTGTTGAATCAGCAGCTTAAGTAAAACTGGCAGATTTGTGTCTGGATCACAGTTTTTGTTTTTATAGCATAGGTCTTCAAAACAAGAAAACCAATGGGAAAAACCCATGATTTAACTGACAGTAAACAGAAAGTATAGTCATAAACAGTCAAATATACTGTGAAATTCTGTCTATTAGTAGACGATTACACATAGAAGTAGAAAAAGACTTAAGCATCATCAGGCAAGTAGCCCATTTCTAAACCTATTTTGTTCAAAAACATTCAGCAACCTTATTTGGAGACTGAGATACCAATCATATAATAGTGCAATAAAACCAGAGCAATTGGTCACAATAAAGCCAGAATTTTGTCAAAAGATAGTAAAAGATTGCCATATAAAAGAATTTTTCAGTGCAATAACACTGAATGAAAAGGGAGTCACGAAGCCTTTGGGATATGTATTTTATTTTTCCATTGAATTTGGCTCCTTTCAGAAAATAGACAAAGGATGTACAGGGCTGCCTGGCTCGTCGCTACTTTTCCAGGGAGAAAGGTTTCTGTTGATTGCTTTCATGWGCAGAGTACGTGTTCGCCTTTTTGAGAAGAGATTCACGCTTTGACACAAACAGGGCAGAGGAAATTGCCAGGGATCCAAAGGATGCAGGCTTTGTATAAGCCTGCTCTATGCAGTGAGTTAGGAATCTATTCATGTTAGTGTCATTAGGCCTTTATGGGGCAAATCCTGACCACAAAAAGGTTCAGTGAGTGGAGAAGCTGCTCCTGTGGCTTTCACAGCTGGAATCCACCCTGGAAAGCTGATGGGAATTCCTCATGGAAATGTGCCCTTTCTACTTCAGGTCTTTAATTCTTGTAGTATCTTCTTAGGTCATGGTTAAAATTACATCTGATTTTGTCCCATGAGACCTGAAGGTCTTCACCTTTGAGATTTCTGCCCACTTTTTCTGTTTTCAGCCATGGAAGGCAAAATAAACAATACAAGAACTTACAGGAACACTGATTTCTCTCCCTTCTTGCACAAATTTGTATCAAAATCTCTTTAATCCTCCCTCTGAACCACCATAAAATGTMCCAAATCAAGGTGTAAATTAAAAGRCAAATATTTCRAGAACACTGGAAGGTCTGAAGTGAATAAATCTTGATCATGGTAGACAGGAGCTTCACATATAAACCAGTGGAGGAGAAATTCATTCCACTCCCTTCCCAACAGAGCACATTTTCATTCTGATGATCTCTCCTCTTGACTTCAGAAAGGGAGGGAAGCCATGAAGAAAGGCTGACCATAAGTGAGATCTGTCTTCCTCTTGTACTTCTTTTGCATACTGATGATCAGATGCTCACATGGGATTTGGTATTAAAACAAGCATCTCCCAGTGGCTGTGCCAATTCCCTTCTGCTTTCTTGTGAAGGTACATCATTTGGGGAAAACAAAAGCAGAGGTCCTTACAAATAATTGTCTGTACATAGCAGAACTGCTRTGCTTTGGCAAGGCTGTGTAGTGAAAACAGCATTGACATGAGCCTGCACCAAAAGCCACTGCTGCTAATGTGCTCAGCATACCACACCTTTCTGTGCTTTGCTCAGTTAGTTTTTGGTCTCTACATCTTCCCATGACCATGAAAAATAGATTGTTTCATAAACTAAACCAAAATCACAATTAAAAAACAGTAGATCCAAACAAGAATGTTGCAAATACATCTCTGTCTGTGTGGTAGGGATGGATAATTGAGAGCCAAATGAGGATTTGGAACTCCCACCAGATCCTTGTACTGTTGTTTCTCTTTCAAGGAGCATGTGAGAGGTGCCAGCTTTCCCATGAAACACTAAATATTTAAAAACAACAACTCCACTCATCTGGTGGTTGGGTCTGAAGAACAAACATCAGCCCATTGTCTGGTTTCTGCCGTCATCTTGTACACACAAAAAGCCAAAGACTCCAAATAATTTTGTTGCCCCAGGCATCAACAACAAACAGTGTATATTTGATGTATTGGCCTAATTTCTGTCCACTGAATATGCTGTTTTAGATGTTTCATATTGTTAATTCATATTGTTTACATGACTGTTTTGTTTTTTGGTTTTGTTTTGTTTTACAGTCAAGTCTTTATATGCCCTGGGATTTTATTTTTTTTTTAACTTTCTCAAATTTTCCTGCTTCATTAKGATATTTTTGCTGAGGAAGAGGTGACCAAAGTGCTCTTTTAATAAAAACTTGATTCTTGCAGAAACTTGCTATTGTAGTCTGATAAACTTCTTGCCTGTTGCTACACTTCTAATTAAATTATCAAATGTTGAGGAAAAAGTCCTGAAAGTGGGGGGAAAGGACACATAATTATCCATGTAGTGGAGACAAAGAATACTCACTGAATGCAGTTTCTAAAGCTTTTTGCCAGACTTCTGCTATGAAAATTATTGTCCAGAAGGGAGGCTGTAAACCTGTTTTTGAAGATCAGTATGTTTCAAAAAGGACTATTGTACTTCAGATAATTGTTTTAACCTTTCTCATATGATTTACAAGGTCTTCCAACACTTGTGGTACCAACATTTGTTTGTGACTTTTATTGCTCTCAGAGCAGTCATTGATTCAAAGGACAGACCTAGTCTTTGGTCTCTGCAAAGCCATGTTTTCAGGGGATTAAATGACCACTTTTTCCTCTCCATTCCTCAGAGCTTCTCTTCCCTGGGGCTTTACTTTGTATCCCAGGCTCAACACAACCAGTGAGTCAACTCTTTACAGAAGCAATAGTAATATACARTCTAAGGAGGAATTATGTATAATGCAGTAATTTATTAAAGGGAAAAGCTTATGATGAATGTACAGGAAATATTTCAATGTTGCTCATTGAAGAAAGGTTTGACAGGTATACACTTCTCAGCAACAATGACAAAAAAGCTGCAATTGTCCAAGCAAATTGTTGTGTGTGGTTTATCATTTCATTTTCATGCTGTGTTTTACAATAGCGGTACYTTGCCAGCACCAGCAGCGCTTGCTGTCAGGGCGAGGGCCACAGAGGCGTGTGCTTTCTCCTCAGATTGCACAGGCAACACCTGAGGAAACCCTGGCCACATAAAGGGTATAAACCACAAAATCTAAAAAGCTTTGGAGGAACTAGCTGAGCCAGTCTGTTGAGAGTATTGCTGGGGCTGGACTAGGGAGTGAAACCYATACCTGTACACAGCCCCGGGAAGCAAATTGGAATCCTGTGGGGCAGAGAGGGGAGCTGAACTGAGATGCCCCACAGCCTGAGGCTCACCCAGGTGCTGGGTGAAGCCCCAATGTTTTCACCCAACTRGTTTGATCAGACCTACTCTGAATATGCCTATTATTTCAGGATCCCCACGTGCCACTGAGAAGTGAACAAAGTTAGCACCTGAACACAGAAGAGCCCTTGGTCCAAAAATAATCATTGCTCTGTAGCACTGAGCCTGGACCAAGGGCCTGGGCAGATGAATGCCAAGACARCTGTGGCAGTAGTTAAAAAAGCATGCTTTATGATATTATTGCTTTTTCTCCTACCCCTGCTCTATTTCTTAGAGTAGACCCTCAGCTACAGATCCTCCCTTTGCAAGGGAGTACACGGAATTATTTTTGGATTCTCCTCAGGTGCTCCAATGGACAGTYGGAGGTGAGGCAGCTGCAGGATGGTTGTTTGGACTTTGAACACAAAGATATCCTTAAATYCCCTTAATATGGAAACATTTAGGCACATTTTTCTCACTGAATTTAACARAATTACTCTCATCCCTAATCATAAAGCATTTCAGGATCAGTCTTAATCTTGTATGAGCTGGGCTGTGACAGAGCAAGGCTTTGAATGTCTTTCTTYTGAAACTCTGTTGGGCTGTTTTAACCACAGCTATTTTGAGAGGTACTTTGAGAGACTGCTCCCTAATGTTTGCAGCATTTTAATGTTTGAAGATCTGAAGATTTGAGAATTCTGTAGAAGATACTATAATAGTAATTGGCTTTCTAGAGAAACTGTTGCTTATGCTACTGGGGATTTTAATTCCTGAAAAGGTGGATTTCTACAATAACTAGTTGTGATACTGCTGCCAATTCTACTTAAAAACTTTAAATAAATGACAGTTACTGAAAAAACCCTTAAAAAATCAAATCTTCTCTGATTTAAGTATTATTTTTAAAGCTAAACAGATATTCAAATGAATTGTTTGAATTACTATTACACTTTTTGCCCTCCAAAAAATAACTTCCATTTGCAAAAAAAGCTCCAGCAGGTASAGTTAATGCACCTTTCTTACATTTCAGAGTCTGCAGATAAATTTAGATCTCAATAGATAAATGGATTAATTAAAATACTTGTATATCTAACTTCCTTTACAAAGGAGGAGCAAGAAGACTGCGAAAGTGAGTAAAACATTTTCTTGTCAAGGTCACATAGCTTTTTAAAAAAAATTTTTCTAGCTTGTGGTTCTACTGTTTTAGCCAGCCTGGCCTTAAACCCCTTTGGCTGTTCTTTTCTGATGTCTGAAGACTTAAATAGAAAGGGGAGGAAGAGTTGGTGTGATTTAGGCAGAACACAGGCTTCTTGAATCAAGGTCTTCAAATAAAAATAGACAATATTCCTACATGCTCCATGCAGGAAGAACTCTGGTTTTCCTTCCATAAATTTATCTCAGACCTCATTTTGAGCAAGTTTCCAGGCAAATATGGCACAGGCTGTGCAGACAGTACCACTGATATGTCATATGTCTTCTCTGCCTTGGCCCATAGATATCCCTTTAGCAGGAGGAGGTTTCCATCATCTGTGTGGGGCTTCAGGGTGGTGGGGACATCCCATCTGCTCCAGAACCCCTTTTCCTCCTCCACCAGCTGCCCATTGCACCCTCATTCCTCACACCCAAAGCAGGGTGGTGCTTGAAAGGAGCTGAATGGTATAATTCAGCCCCCTCCTCTGGTCCTGAGCCAGGAACTTGGCTGTGCCACACCTGYCTCACCTGCACTGCGCCACGTCTCACTCCCTCCGCCCCTCCAGGCACCAGTTAGGATTGGGTCCCACTCTGCTTCTGTGTGCCTGTGATAAATGACTGCTGGACAAACATCCACAGCTGGTCAGGCAGACACTGCTCCTGGCAGTTTTGCAAAGTGGTTTCCCTGCTCCAGCAGCATAAATGTCTCCTTGCTAATGCTAAACTCCCAGAAGTTGTTTCCTTTCCATTTGGGAATGTAAATCTTCTGTAGCCAAGCTAACTCACTGACCAAGTATGTTCAAGACACATCTTTCCTCGTCTGTGCCTTTTGGGCAGGGAAATGAAGACCAAATAAAATAATTTTTCTATTGCTCTATACAAAGGTGGTGTCATTTGACTTWAATTTTCACTTCAAACGTTGATATTGGTGAGTTTCGTACTTTTCCACAAATTTTCCACAAAAACAAATCACTTTTGTGTTTTGTTTACCTGAGAGTCAGATGGTTTCATAGCCAGGAAAAGGGACCTAAGGTGGACCAAAATTAATTTACAACCTAATTTCTAATAATTATGAAATACATTTTTAATACATTTTTATTTTGCACAACAAGTTTGTGATCCTCTTGTTAAACATGCTACCTTAGCACAAGGTGCAGTGGAGGAAATTATTTCTATGCAGGGATTTGAGATCTGCTTACTAAAACCACCTAGGGAATTAAAAAGACTGATATATGGCAATTCAGGTCCTGTATCTGCATTCTTGAAGGAAAAAAAATATACTTGTTAAAGTTTATAGGATATTGCCGGAGGAAGAACTTCAGGAAGACCTTTCTCCTTATGGCCTGTCAGTTTTGTGCAGAGTCATCTGTGTACACACACACACACACACACATTTTTATGCAGACATAATGTACACCTGTTGCAGGAGGCAGTGGCTACTTTCACCCAAGTAGGAACTTTGTGCAGGCAATTTTAAAGCTGAATGGAAGAAAACAAGGACATTCCTTGCCAGGAATACAGGACTCCTATCCTGAGGAAATAAGTAGTGCAGGAACTTTATTATGGGAAAAATAAATCTGACAGATCCATTATAAATACAGGCATATATGTAGGTCTTCCTGAGCTAACTTTGGTTACTGATAAACCAAGTATAACCTTGTATTCAAAACAGCACTAGGCAGACCTATTTCTCTCATCAGGCTACACCAAGATCTCCCACACTGTCATGTACAGAAGAGATCCATCATTAACAGTACTGGTATCAAAGTGAGAAATAGGATGTTGATTCTTATGCAACAACAATTTCCCCACTAGTATGAGGTTTTTTAATTACATGCTCATAGAACCAAACCCAGTTCTGAATTTGACTCACACTGACTCAGTTAAGTTACCTGTTGCAATTTCCAAAAGAACTTTAATACTTACTGATCTTAGTGGCGAGTTCTCAGTTCCAGTTACACAGAGTGAAATTTTTTTCTTGTTGTRCAAAAAGTCCTACTGACTTCTGTGACCAGTGTGTGTGTGACTGAGAAAAGGTATTTTTTTTCTGTTGTGACAGTAGTTGAGGTGGTCTCTGAAGCATTATGAATAACAAAAGGTCAGGGATGAGCACCTAATTGCACTTCCGTGGATTGTCAATAGAAGCAAACAGTGGCTTTTCTACCCATATACTGGCTTTTGTTCTGCATAYTTTTTATTTGTCAATTTTCACAGCTTTCAGCTATGAATATGAAATAAATAAATCTTGAATAATGTAATTAAAATGTAATGTAATGTAAAACTTTAGACGGTGCTTTGGCAAACAGAAACATCCTTTCCACTCAAAAATAAAAACTGCAATATGCTGATGCCCCTAAAAATTATCCAGTAAGAAAATTAGCTTTTTGTGGCCCTGAACAAAACTCACACTTTTTGAACTTGTTATGTKACTTTTGGCTAAGCAGTTGTTTATTCATCCCCCTAGAGATGMGTAGCAGCAGTTACCTCTCTTAGAGAAAGGAGCTGCTGTCTGTGCAGATCTGCACAACGCCAAGGGACATGAGGCATAGCTCTGGGGGGTGGCACTAAGTCTGGCAACAGACAGACTGTGATGCAGCAGCCAGGGCACAGAAGAAGCAATGTGATGTGAAGAGATAACCCGGTCCAAACTCACTTCATTCTCAACTGTTCAAGGAATTTTGGTTCTCTCTGCTTCWGCAGGTATTTGTGCCAGATCATCTGTTACCTCTCACCCTCATGCTAGTTAAAACTTGAATGCCATCTTTGTTGTCCACTTTAGTTTCTTTGTCAAGCATGTGACCATCTATATGTAAAAAAGAAAAATTGGGTCCAGACAGGTAACCTGGTAGCTCACAGATTTGGTATGGAAAACTAAGGCCTAGAGGCAGGGTCAACCAGACCGTGTTTAGAAAAAATGATAAATGCACTGTTAAGCCAGAGTACAGCCAATATAGCTGATGGACTGATGCTAAGCTTTTTCAATTATCCAAATACACTTTTTTTTTTTGAAGGGATAACTTATCCCCACAGACATCATGTTGTTGAGAGTCATCTGCCCTCTCCTTGCTGATCAGCTGCCGGGAGAGAAACATGAGGGTGACAAACGCTGTGTAGCTTCTTCTGCCATCTTGACTGGGTGTGGCTGTGGGTTCAGATAAAAGACTCTTTTGTCTTTCCTCTGGGGTGATGGGAGGATTCATATTGCTGTGCCTAGGACTGTGAAACCAAGATCATGGTCCATACTGAGCTCTATGTTGTCAGGCAAACTAACCTGAGAGCCCTTTAAAAAACTGGCCTGCAAGAGGAAATAAAAAGGAAGAAAATAAACAAAGCAGGGAATCAGCAARCAATTGGTCTGAATCATCTTCTCAAATCAAATCACTTTTACCACTGGAAAATGGTAATATAAGAAAAAACTGTGCACTTCTGGAGAGCTGGTAGCCTGGTCCTTGGCAAAGCAAGGAATTCCATGCAAGGCTACAAGCAGAGAAAAAGAATGGGCATTGTTCCTAATACCTGATACTATTAGGAAATTAATAAACTAACCTATAGAGCATCTGAAGACATTCTCAATGACACACGAGAAGTATTATTTTTTAATCCGGCATTGCTAGAAATCAGAGTTGTTTTTGGTGGGGTTTTAAAAAAATTATTATGACTTATTTTGGCAATGAGTATTTTTTTWAACAAAAGGACCTTATTCTATAGGCAGAACTTCTAATTGTGTCATGCCAGCAGGCTGCTAGTTAATCTCATCTCAAATAAAGATCACATTAAGGTGATGCAATCATGAGAAAGATCAACTCAAAGRCAGCTGCAATCTGGGCTTGAAGAGAGTAGCACGGGTAAGCAATGTGGCTATGATCCTTTTGAAAACAGGAGATATGATGCCTTCCCCTGTCAGCCCCATTTCATTTGTCCAGAGCAGCCTGTAAAGCAGCTGATATTGGGGGACATCATGTAGTAAAAGAACAGAGAGTCACTGCAATGTTGTCCTGCTTAAAAAAATAAATTAATAAATTTGTCACCTTGAAAATAACAAAAATTACTAAATATTAATAATGGATTTGTTGGGTTGGCAATCTGCTAGCAAGTGACCATTTCTGCATGCCTTCCTCACAAAATGTGTTACTCATCTGGCCCAAATGAGGCAGAGGGACTGGCTCAAGAAGAGACCAGCCTGTGACAAAGAAGGATGACAGCAGATGAGTGTTCTAAACACCAAGGGCGAGAGACATTTGCTATCCTGCCTGCAACCTAGGGAAGCATCTGTGTAGTTAAAACAAGTGCTGTTACATTAACCCATGTGAAACCATTAGCACGGCACACAGCAAGGTCCATCTGTTTACTCAGGCCTCTGCAGGGAGGGGGGGAGCTGCTGTTTTGTTGTTTTTTAAGCATGAATGGCACATGATTCAATAGGGAATCAGGAAATTTTTGGTTGTTGCACCAATATTAAAGCTGTGAAGAACTGCATTTTAATCTTTCAAGCAAGGCAGACAGGTTACCTGACAGCTGTTACATTTCACAAACTAGGAAATCAGCTAGAATGAGTTAACCTAATAATAAAGAACTAAAAGTATACCTTCAGGTAACAACAACAACAAAAAAGAACAAATTATACTTTTTAGATACACATGCACACTCCCCTTTTTTAAAACTACTGGTTCCCCAGACTAGAACTAGAACTAAAACTCTTCCTGATTCTGATAGGGGTCTGCAGCAGTGCGTGCCAGAAGGCAGCTGTTTGTGCCGTGGTGGGAAAGCTGGGCACTGCACAGCTGGGCRCTGCACAGCCATGCATGGAACTGACAGCCCCTGTCCCAAAGAGCTTACATTTCATCTGCACAACGGGATAACAGATGGGTCGAGATGGGAGACAGTGAAAACAGTGGGATACTGGACAGTCTCAAATCCCAGCTGCTTACCCACTCAAATATTGCCAAGTTAAAATTTCTGACTTATTGTCACAGTAGAGTTTACTCTGTTTCTTTCTCACAGAGGAAGAGGAGCAGTGGGACATTTGTGCRTGCTACAAAAGGGCTTCAGGCTGGAATTTGCTGCTGAACCAGATAGTATTGTGATAGACACAGTAAAAACTCCTGTTTTCTTCATGTTTCCTTGCTGCATGGGAAAGTGTTTGCAAGGCCGAGTGATGTGCTCAGTGCTAGGGAATAGCCGGGATGCTGGGCACACAGTTCTGTAGGTCAGCCCTTTAACCTCTGAGAAGAGACTGACACTCAGTAGGGGTTTACATAGGCTTCGGGAGGCGGCCAGGACACAAGCGACACATTTCTCGTGAGGAAAGGGAGTCTGAGGTGTAGCTGATGACTTAATGCATCTCCCAAGAGAAGGCAGCGAAATACAAGTAAACTGTTGTCGTGAAACAGCCTCCACACCCAAGGACGCTTTTAAGCGAGGGATTCAGAAACAGAAACCCCAAATGCCAATACGGGGACAAGCGTGGTTGAAGGCACTCTGCAGTTGCTGCTAGAATTGCCCCAAGGCTGTGACTCACAGTGAGCCACCACCGAAGCGGGGTGCAGCGCCCGGCCGCCGCTCCACCCCGCGGCCCGCCCGCCGCTCCCGGGGAAGGATGCCGGGCGGCTCCCGAATCGCCGTCTCTCCGGACCTGTCGGAGCTGGAACCCCAGGAACTTCTTTCCCGGCACTTTCCCAAGCACGAGGCCGGCCCGGCCCGGGCGGGACACGGCACCTGGGGGCGGAGCGGCAGCGGGGCGGGCCCGGCCGTGGCCGGCGGGAGGAGCCGGGCCGGGGAGGGGGCGGCCCGGAGCGGCGCTGCCGGGATGGGAGCGTGAGAGGGGGCGAGTCCGCGGCCCGAGGAGCTGCGGTGTGTCGCGGGGGTGCTGCCGGCGGGCTCGGACCCGCCATGGAGCCGGTGACCAAGTGGAGCCCGAAGCAAGTGGTGGACTGGACTAAGGGTAAGAGGGAGTCGGCCCTGCCGTCTGGGCGCTGGAGGAACTTTCCGGCGGCGCGCTGGGGGTGGGTGCCCCGCTGCCGCCGTGGCTCCTCTGCCCGGCGGGGCGGCTGCGCGGGCGGCGGAGGGAGCGCGGCCTGGGGCATCGCCGGCCCCGGCCGAGCCCCGGGGCTCCCCGGCGTGGGGCTCGGGAGCTGGCGGCTTCCCGCGCCCTCCTGCCGGCGCTCCTGCGTGCCTGCTTGTGCCTGCTTCGCCTTGCGGGGTTTTCGGTGTTGTTTTGTTTTTTTCTTTTCCTGATACTGGGAAAGAGAAAGTTTTGCAGCGAGACTGGCTGTCTCGAGGTCCGTGTATATCTATATATCTCTATATATATCTGCAGTGGGGTCTCTCCCCATGGCTCGGACCCCTTCTCCCTGTGTCCGTCCTGGCCAGCCTGATTGCGTGGGAGGGGGTTACCGTGCTCCTTGAGGCAGGTACGATATCGTGGAATCTCAGAGTCGTTCAGGTCGGAAAAGTCCGCGAAAGTTAACTTACAGCTTCTTAAGCGAAAGCCATTCGCGGTTCGAAGTAACTTCAGGTTTGTAAGTTAAGCAAGAAGTTTTTAAACTAGCACGACTAAGCAAGAGCTCTTTATCCAGTTCAGCGGTGATGAGACTGAAGCGCCGGGCTCCCGCTCGGAGARGTGAATAGCGGCCCCTTCGTCCACCAGTCTGTCCGTCCATCCCTCCCACCCCTCATCTCTAGGGTTTGTGCTTGTGTCTCGTTCTCTCCCGCCAGCAAAAACATCCTCCTCTGCTCGGAGGTTTGTTCGCTGCGCTGACAGCAGCGAAAGCCTCGGCGGGACCGCGSTGTTTCGCCCGCCTGCCCCTGCCCCAGCCCCGGGGGGCTCCGGGGGCGGAATGGCTGCGGGCATTTCGGCAGCGCTGGGTGTTACCGGGGCTTCCTCTGAGGGCAGGTTCAGCCTCGTATTGTCATACTCCGCTTGGACCCTGGGAGTGCTTCCCGAATGCCGACCGGGGTGTTGCTGTCGCAGTTCCCGCTCTGCAGGGAATGAATCAAAAGGGAAGTGGAGCTATGGGTTAGGTGAGGGATTTATGACTTTTGGAGTGCACGTCTCTCTTTTTTTTTTTTTTTCTTGCAGCATTACGTTTTAGTGTGATCCTCTTTGGTTACATAAAGTGTTTTCACAGGCTTAGCTGGAGTTTGAGTTGATGAGAAGTTCGGAATGTTTGGAGAGGTAGGAGTTTGCCCGGATTAGGAGCGGCGCTGGCTCCCAGCAGCCATTACCGCCGTGTCCCAGCGCCACAGCGCTGGTYGCACTGCGTGCCTGGCTGTGGTCAGCGCTTGGCTGCAGCGCGGCTCAGAAYTGAGCCGAATTTGGAAAGCAGACTCGTGTTTTCAGACAGCCAGAGATGGATACTCCCAGCCCTCCTGAGCGTGAGCATGTGCCTGAAGGGGCCGGTGCCAGTGAGGGACTGTCCAAGCAGCCTTTGTGAGGAGAGAATTCCACAGAAACGTGCTGTGAAGTTATGCGTTAACATATAAATGATTTCCCAGAAAGATCTCTCTTTTTTTTAATGCTTGGTATTGGTTTAAACAGGAGTGCATTGTTCCAATGAAATAAGCCTTTTGCTTTGGCATGTGGAATATTTATATAAAGCTTTTCTCTCATTGTGATTTTTCTCTTGGGTGCTGAAAGTTTGTTACCTTGCCAGATGAAAGRGTAATCCAGCTAATCATTTTAAAAGCCTTTATTATTCTTAAGCATGCTTGGCTTCCTTTCTTGCATAATTTATTTCACTTGCAGGTTCCTTGAACAGGTAACTCTCCAGCTGGACTCTCAATTAGTGTTATGCAGAATAATCTGAGGGCTGGCTRTAGTTGGGAGGTGGATCTTCTGACTAATGCAAACACGTGTACTTTGAAATGTAAAGGAATAGATTAAAGGATGCTGGTGACTTTTGTTTGYGCTGTTGTTTTTCAGTTTCTAGGTRAGCGTTTGACTTGTTTAGTACACAGAGTCATTTTATGTCACTCCCTGCATGACAAGACTGTAATAAAGAAATGAGACGTGGAAAATTTTTCTTTATGGTTATACTTTTATCTCTGCACATGAAAATAGACACTTTAATAGCTGGCTGACAGCCTTATTAGCACAATGTTTCATAGTTTATTTTCAATCTGAAATAGTTATTTAYTGTGTAGTTCACAACCACTGGGTTTCAAGTTTGACCAAGACCAATTTAATTTTACCTTATGAATATTATATTTAATTATCAAGGTTAATTTTGTGAAGCAAGTGATTGGAGGGGAGCTTATGCTCTTTATTTCCTTGCACGTGTCTTCTGTGAGAAGTTATGCCAGTTCAATTGAGCTGGTTGAACTCTGGGAAAAATKATTTGTCTGGTGATATCTGCTGCCAGTAGTTAGTGCTGTGGTGCCATGGAGATGTATTTTAGGAGCATGACATAAAAAACTGCTGGGAGATGCCAGCTCTCAGTGGGGAGATTGGTTTTGCAGATAATGATTCTTAGTTATCATGCAATGATAAAAAATATCTTGGCAAAATGTAGAGGTTGGTGGAAGTAAGTGGTCTGACTCAGTCCATTTTAATGTTCAGTGTGAAACTGAGAATATTTGTTCAGGAACATTTTCCTTTTCTCTTTCTCCCTGCCCCCCCTCCCCACCCTTCAATCAAACTTTGATAAATTAAAAATTTTAGTGACTTTTTCAAACCAAAAGGAATCATGGAAACTTGCCTTTTTCCATGAAACACACCTAAAAGCAAAATCCCAAAGTGGGCTGTATGACCACTGCTGGACAGCTTATTTGCTCTTAGTCAACTTACTTTTTTTGGTTTGGTGGTTTTTCTGTTTGTTTGTTTTTGTTTTTTTTTAAATTTTTTTTATTGCATCGAAGTAACTTTTTTAACAAGGTAACTCTTGTTCTGAAGAGTTTTGCTCTGAGATTTTGAGTTGTTCAGTCCTTGGTAAATACTGTAAGAAGCATTTATCTAGAATTTAAAATAGAACCTATCAAAAATAGTAAGTGGAACATAAATATTTTTAGATATTTGCAGTCAGGTTTTAAATAAAAAGTGCTCTGTTCATTGTTACCAACTACAGCTGATATAAAACGCAGTTGCTTGTCTGCTCTTGCTAATTCAGACTAGAATGCTGCTATTTTTTGTGAACAAGGGTGTTTTTTCTGGCACAGGGTGCTGCACTGGCAATAGCAGGCTGTGCAGCTAATAAGAGCTGGTCTAGTTGAACTGAAGCTGCAGCAGAAGACTTGTGCTTTCATTGCTAGCAATTTTCTGTGTTTGTGAAGCATTTCTCAAGCTTTGACCAAGGATGTGATAACTTTTAGCTACACCTTCAGTGTCTGAAAAGGATCTGATTTTTTTCTGTAAGCATCACCTTGATTGCTGTCCGGAAGAAGTGATGGTGTAGTTTAAGGTTTGTCTTAGTGCACAATGAATTCAGATAGCATTTAGGGTCTGTATTCAGCCATGAAAAGGTATGTATTTGCCTAAGATGCTGTGTTGATTTATTTGTGCCTGGCCTGGCATTGAGTTTATGCTCTGTGAACAATATTGTCTGCACTGTTTCCTAGCTCTGCTGAGAAGATGTGTTTTGGATTTGTTTCTCTGGGCTGTTTTGAGTTGATCCTTGTTGGGGTACAGACTAACATCTGGRTAGTGTTGTACTTGACCTGTGATCTTGCTTTTGTGCAGTGTAAGATGCTTGGGGGCTCAAAGTCCTCACCTGTATATCGCAGCACTCTCTTGTGTGCCTGAATTTCTTGGGAGCTCCTCAAGTATTTCTAGAGTTATTCAACTTGTTGCAGGGCAGGTCAGTGGCCATAGAAGTTGCAGCACATTTGCAATGCACTGTATTAAAGTGACTTAATTTTACTGGCAAACAACAGTTGATGGTATGGTGAAACTTCTTCTGGTCTCAAAAGCCCCTGGCTACTGGAAACCCCTCAGCTAAGGTCCTTCCTCAAAAGATGTGAGGAAGAGGAAAGCAGCATTTGGCATAGAGCGTCTGTGTGAGAAATGTCACTGTCCTCTTAGAGAGCATCACTGTGCCTCCTCTTTGTTTGCTGTAGCCTGATCTGTCTCTTCCCCCTTTCCCCAGGCTTCACATGCTTGTGTGAGTTGTGACTTCMAGCAAAATTTTACACGGTAAACACAGTTTGACATGCTTGTGGTTAGAAGGCTCTGTTGTTGTGAGGCTCCCATCACAGTCTGGCCTTTGTCACTGGAGCTGTAGCCTCAGCTGGCTGGGGATCAYGCGTCTGCTGTGGGCTCATTATTGCACTCCAGGTTTTTATTCCCTTTCTCAGTAGTTCATGGACATTACTTACTCCTGCATATGTCATGAAATASTCAGATTTCCATTCCTGGTAAAGCTGTTGGGCAACTACATTTATAGGTATGTCTGGGAGAAGAGGGAGAAATATGCTAATTTATTAATAGTTAGCAATTAATCGTGAGGGCCTGGTGTTCTGTTTTTAGAGCTATCTTGCTTTCCCWGGGAGATTTCAACAAGGTCAGTCATGTTAACTGTGTGTGCTAGGAGCTGCAAACCGGAGCTGGATTTTAGAACAAATTATGAGTGATGCTTAGAAYTGGAGTTATTTTTTAGCTTTTCCTTTTGGGCACTCTCTAGTGAATGTGGTTGTGTTCAAGTTATTTGGGAAAATCTAACACTAAGAAACCCCTAGTTATTTTGTAAGACAGGAGAATTCTGCTTTCAGTAAGGAATAGCAGGAAGAACTGCCCATGCCTGGGATACAGAAGAATCTTTTTCCTCTTCTCTAACCTTTTCTTGATTACGTAAAAACACTCTGTATGAATATTTGTTAATTAGATCAGAAAATGGTATTGARTAGCGATTTTTGCACATCCCAGCTTGCCCATAATGTTTTACTAGCAGAAGGTGGAATATACTAAATACGTCTATTTATGTTTATTAGTGGGCTGAAACAAGGTTAGAACTTGCACAACAAGTTCGTGCTACTGCAGTCTTCAAGTTATCCATTTGTTGTTGCTGAGTGAATACATATGAAAATATAAATCAAAGTTGGCCCATGTGTTCATGTGTTTAGATCACATTTTCATGGTTTTTGCTGTGTTGCACTTTCTTGAGCTGCTTGTGGTTGTGATTTTTTTCCCCTTTATCTTTTCATATTCACAGTCAGCTCTGTTTATTTGCCATTAAATTGCTGTTCAAACTACTATAACCAAACATCAGAAAGTCTAAGAGTTGAATGCTGTCAGCATAATGTCTGGAAAAGCAACATTTTAAAAGCTAAAATCACAACCAGCATTAGTGGAAAGTTGATTGTAACTTTATAGAATGTAGTGAAACTGCCTYGTTAAAGTGCAGAGATTGGCCACTGTGCAGGCTGCTTTTCTCCTTCTTTCTTTAAGGAAAGTAAAGGAAGTTCTCCTTTTTTCTTGAGGGTCAGGAARTAATTTGTATCTGTTGGAGACTTCTATAGGAAAAACCTCATTTTTGGTGAAATATTGTTTGGGCTCCAGGTTTTCAGAATTCTTGTTATGTGTTCCTTCCTTGCACTTCTTGCCTGCAACCCTGTGTTTTCAGCATGCAAAACTTCTTGTTTTGCAAAGACTCATGCTTCTCCTTGTGTTTGTAGCACAAGCACATTAGCACATTGCAAGAGCTACAGGAAGACAAAGTACTGGATAAAAATGTATGTTGAAATTTGATGATTTGTTTCTTCAGTAAAAGACCCCAAYAAAAAGCTGTTACTCAACATGTGCTACAGGATGAATTGCAGTTATGATTGATGTGTGACTATAACCTTTTATCAAGTACTCAGTAGTATGTGTGGGTTTTTGGGTAGTGTTTGTTTGTTCCTTTTTGCCTCTTAAATAAAAATTTCTGAATTGCCTGGTTTAAGTCATGGGGCTCCTTCCAAGCATGTCTGACAGATGATGACTTGTCATGGTTAGGGAATTGCAGAAGAGGTGGCAAGACTGCTCAGTTTTTGGTTGGCTCTGTCATCTTAGGACAAGATTTTCACTGATGCTTCACACAGAGGGCATGTYAATGAATAAGTCTAAACAGTGTCTCTGTGAATTAAGTGAAAGATTAATTTCCATTGTATATTTTCCATATAAATGATTATATTGTTCTGAATTTGCACCTTGTCTGCCTAATTACGTAGTCAAGTCTTGCCTTCCTAGAGGAATGGTGTACCTGCAATATTTCTCCTTGCTCTGTCCTCCACACACCCCAAATAAGTCCTGTCAAATGGAGGAGGTAGTGAGGTWCTGATGATGGCAAGGCACATTTGAGGAGAGGAAAGGAAGGATGGAGAGSAGTTAATTGAACTGGGGTCGCTATAGCAACCTCTCACACATTTATGGGAGTTCTTCAGGCCTCAGTTGCTTGTGGTGGKGGGGTAGCTCAAGATTTTAGTATGTTTGTTCACAAGGCTGCAGGAAGAGATAGGAGATTCAAATAAAAATGCTGTTTGACRGTGGGTCTCTGATATTAGACCTGGTATAGAGTCCTTGTATCATTTGGGCTCTCATTACCACAGTGCGATAACTTTGGAGTCTGAGTCCCTGGGCCACGCTTCCTTTGCATGAGGAAATTGCCTGTGGGTTTCCATATGCCTGCCTCCATCTTTTCAGAGTACAAGCAGTAACACTTCACAGCTTGGAGGATCTGCAGGAGGTGCTCTGAATCAGACCAATCTGTTTTGCTGGCTTTAAACATTCATTACCTATTAAAATAGATATTTATGGTATTGTGAAATGTAGCTAATTTTCATCACATGCASGACAAAACCAAGCATCTGTGTTTGATTTGGTGATCACTGACCTCTGTAACTCTGGTCTGCAGTCCTGGGTTCAGCACCTGGCTGAATTYTGTTATAATACTGTATCAGTGTTGTGTTAGTTTCTTATATGTGCTTTTCTAGACACCTTTTGAATGAAGAATGTTCTTTGTCRCTGTACTGACAAAATATTTCTTTGGACTGTTTCTTACACTGGTAGTTAGGTGTAGGTAAGCAAAGTGCATGGTGTGCTGCTGCACTCAAAGCTTTGTGGCATAAATGTGATCTTATCTTRAACATTGATCAAAGGAAAGAACTTAATTGGAGCTCATCAAGGACTAAGGCTTCTGCTAAGCAAGTGTTGGTACATGCTTCTGGGCTAATCATCCTGGTGTCTCTGGCTTGGGTGTGCARAATGAATGTTGCTTAGGTTGCCATCCTTTTATCATTGTGTGTGTTTATCTCACAGTCTTGTTTTAGTAAAATGAAGTTGGCTGGCTGAATACTTTATTAAAAGCTCCACAATAAGCCCATTTTGTCATTAAATAAAAGAGACCTTCTCTGGTAMAGGTGCTTTTCAAGCCAGAAGAGAAGAACTCAAAGTTTTGCAGGAGGCAGAACGCTGTACCTGAGCAGGTGTCTCAGCACTGCASTGCTGAGGTGTGTGCTTGGCCATGCAGGTGGGGAGGGAGAGGGGAACAAAAAAGGGATGGAGACTTACTTCCCTAGTCTGCCCCCCCCGCCCCCTTAACAGAATTTGCCCTAAGCAGAGGGCTCCAAGAACAAGTTCAGACATGCCTTGAAGAATGTGGCCTGAAAAACATGTGTAGGGGATGGAGATGTGCCCAGAGAATATTGCAGAGGAAAAGTGGGAATCTAGTGAAATACAGATACCTGCTCTGACATGAAACTTTTTTTCCTCCCTCCCTGTCTGGTTCTAGTCAAGATATGTATTCACTGCTTCRCTTGCATCCTTTGCAAGGTGCTGGATTATGTTTGTGTTCTGTCAATTTCATGAAACAGAATTATAGAAGGATTATGGCAAAAGTTACACATAGTAATTGTTGACATTCCTAAGGCGAGCTGTAATGGAAACTTTGGAAGAAARAGGAGACAAAAGATAAATATGCTATAAATTCTGTACATTTACACAATGTACATTCTGTACATCTGTAGTCTTTTTCATCAAAATTTGTAGTATTTCTTGTGGTATTTGGACTTTGTTTTTACCAGAGGGTGTAATGTTATACCTCTTGTGAAATATAATCCCTGTGTCAACATAAAAGCATTGTAGTMGTTTCCTTGTATTTCAAAACAGTTCATCTTTTTTCATAGCTATACCTACATCACACTGTTTCAGACAATAAAATTTGATTAATAATTCTGTATGTAATTGAAACAAGGACTTGGAAATCAAACCTACCAATAACATTTCTATGTCTTGCTRGTTGTGATTYTATCTCCTCATAACACATCGTTTTAGACCACAGCATGGTGTATAAGTTCCAAGCTAGCTAGCATCTTTGGTGTATAAAATTATCTCTTCAAACAAGGCAATTGGATAATCCCGTTGGATGTGGCCATGGTACCAACAATATGTGCCAGTTTTTATTGTAGTAAGATTATTACTGTCTTCTCAAGGTGACTTATTTGGAGAGGAATTCCAGCTTCCAGTAGAGTCAGTTGTGTCCTAGACATGTTTGTAGACTTTTGTTGAGCTGCCTTTCACAGAAATGGTAATTTCCGGGATTGTCAGATTGTATGCACACTTGCAGGTTTGCTCAAATTAACATGGCCTGYTTGCTGCAGAATACTGAATGGACTTTGTGGTTTGTAACACATGTATAATTGAGCATAATGCATGTAAATTTTATTGTCCAGTATCATCCTCAATTTTCCAAGGGTTAAGAGAGCGTTGAAATGATAGTTGGAAACTTAATTATCTTTTGTGGCTTTACTGAATTATATTTTGCTCTTTATTATTCTTCCCTGACGTTGGGTGTTCTCAAAAATGTGTTAACTTCTGAAARCTAATTTTCTGTTAAGATTTAAACTATTTTCATTCTGCCCATTATCCCCCTAGCAGCTTTGATAGCCATGTATGCATGGGCCTTCCCTTGAGATGCTTCTTGCACCTAGGAATTATGCACTGTCTGGAAGTTGCACCAAAAGGAATTGTACTCTGCAACACATTTTTTCCAGAAAAGTCCTGAAACAAACCCAAACCAAACCAAATTTCACTGTGAGAGAGTGGCAAATAGCCATCAATTAAATTGTCTGACTTCCCGACAAATATCTGGTGGTGCTTTGCTGGGGCTTAAAAGTATCAGGGAGCCTTGTCTGGAGCTTCAGCAGAGGGTCAGAATTATCTTGACACTRCCCCACTAGGAGGGTAGAATATCTGCTCACACTCTTACCTCTTCATCATCACGAAAAATGAGGATGTCAGATGGACTGGCTGAGGCACTTGTAGGACTCTTCCCTGCCCTGTCCTGTTCTACKTTTTGTCTAGGAAGGTGGTAGGTCTCTTGGTCAGTTGAGTGGTATTTTGGACTTGTCTATGATTCAGACAGGGCCATCAGCTTTGCCACCAATGATCTTAAGATATCTTTGGCTTTATTATGGTTGGGGTGTTGCACTTGAACTCTGGGGTCTCTGCTATTTTAGAAAGTAGCATCACAACTAGGGCTGAAAGATAAGAAATAATGAAAGGGTCAGGTAGCTAATTGTTTTCAGCAATTGCTTTAGATGTGTAAAGTGTTTAAAAATTATGGAGAAGCTCAAAGATTTGATGTTCGACTGCTCAGTTGATATACCTTGTTTTTTGATCCAGTTGTGATGTGCTTTACAATGCCTGTTTTATTGGGTTCCTCAAGACAGTAAATCCTGGTTCATGGAAGGTACTCTGAGGGCTGGGTAAAATAATACAAGGATTAACTTTTGAGAAGATAGAAATCCTGGTGGAAGTGTTGAGGGGCTTTTAAAAACGAAGTAATTTATGCATCCAAGTAATGACAGCATCTCCTAGGAGAATCCAGTAGTGACTCCTGGGGATCTGTCCGTGATGGAAAGGTGCACCATCAGCATCTTTCTGGTAATGTTGTGTCATTCAGCTTGTCATTCATCAGCTGGTGCTGATGGCTGCTGATTCTCATGTGCCTGTACTTATTCCTCCCTGGTGACTGTCAGACTGTAAGGTGCAAGGCATCCGCGTTTCGTGACCGAGCAGGAGGTTGTCATCCCAAAGCTTGGCTGTCTGGCAGCTGCATCAGCTGTTGCCTTGCAGCAGGCTGCTCCCCGACTTGCTCATGGGTGGAACAGTAATCACAGGCTTTGCAAGGGTGCACACACAAAGGAGAGGCAGATGTGAGTAATGGACCTTGCTGCARTCAGCCAAAGCAGTTCCACGCCATGCTGCGGGAACCACCAAACCAGATTAAAGGGATCACCCCTGTTCTTCTCGGGAGACGAGAGGCGGGCAGTTTTGCAATGTTTCTTTTTGTTTCCACTGTGGGAACAGGCAACAGAGTGTTAATTGCCTGAGTTCAAGAAAAGGCGCTCTTGTGACTAATGAACTAGTCCTTCAGCCACAAAAACCTTGTAACTTTTAAAAGGCAAGCTCTTAATTGTGTGGTGGCTGTAGGGCATGAGGGGTTGTTGCTCCCWATTAAGTGCACTAAGTTATCGGGCACACAGGGTTCATGTGCTAGACACACAAACACGTAATTTAGAGCGTACTGTTGCTGCTTCTGGCAAATGAAATCACTTTGTGCTTGACCTGTTAAAAGATAGCATTTATTTTTAGGGCCARCAAAGACCAATAATGAGTATAAAATTTATTTTTGCTGGTAAGATCTTGACTTACTTTCCTCGTGGAAGGGCCATAACCTATAACAGCTGACAAGGCATGGAAGCAGTCACCTTAGGAGGCATGCTTTGAAGGGGACAGTGCTTTTGTTACCTGCAGTCATTGTGTAAATACTGTGATTAATTTTAATATTGCATGTGATTGAATTCTGTGCTTGTACTTACTTTCATTTTATTACTTTGGAAGTGTAATTCTTTATACTGCTGTGAAGTTCTTTGCAACAATAAAACAGATGGGCAGAGGCCTGGTGATGAAATGTGTGTAGAGGCTGATGGAAGCCCAGCTCCAGATAAAATGGACTGAATATTGATTTTTGTCTCCACGTGGGATGAGTTGTTTGTTTTTCAAGTTGAGTTTTGCTTTGCTAGGAATTTTTGCTGTTCAGTTATCCCTAAAGGTTTCCTTTGCTGGAGGTTTTGGCATGGAGGTGGGTGGGGGCCTGGCCTCTCCCCTCTATCCATAAGCTCTCCGGGTCTGAGCAGTTTTACCATCTAGGAACAGTGCTTGAGGAGCTGCTTTTAGCTCTGGCTTGCAAGTAAATACATGCTTTTGGTTTCTGTGGCTCTCATTCCAGCATCTTTTCAGCAGGACTCGTGTGTGTGCATGTGACGGGTAACAGCAGCTGAAGTTTAGTGTCTGCAGACCAAGAGGTTGATGACAGTTTTATATCTCTTAGAATTGAAAACATTGGGCTAAAATAAATGTCTTTCATCTTTCACATGAGTGGGGTGGGATGTCTAGAGAGAGTAGCTTTGGGATAAGAAGACTTCTATGTTGCCCTGTTTATTATAAGCTTGTAATGTTCTCCTGTGGCTTGCTCGCTTTTGAGATACTGCTACTTCTGTAGATTTGAAATAAACATTAAGAGGAAAATAACACAAAGAATTCTTTGTGCTTCCTGCAGTTAAACAGTGTGGCTGTCTAAAGGTCTGTTAAATGGTTGCTTTGGGGTGAATGTCTACAATGAAAACTTTCAGTAGTAATTTCTCATCAACTTTACTCTTTTGGCTGTACTTTCYTTTATTCCTTGTATTTTCCTGTTAATGTGATCTTTCCTAGATGATGCTCTGTCACATTGGTCTTACTTGAGTAACTTGTCATTTACTTATCATAACTTATTGTCTCCTGGCTGTTTTACAACAGTTCTCAGAGGTATTTGGACTTCTTTCCCCCATTGCAAAGAAGATGATTGTCTGTGTGATGAAAGGTAGCAAGCTGCCTTTTTTTTTTTTTTTAATTTAATTGTTTTAGCCCTTGTACAGAGAGCCCTCATTCTTTTCCAGCTAATGGTAAGCAGAAGACAAGAGTTCTTGGTGGCTTCTGTGATGACAGCTTGCAAATACGTTGTTCACAACTTTCTGCTTAGGGGTCTCTATTACTGGTGCAGAGGGCACTGCTGGAGTTGTGGGTTTCCTGGAAGTTTCAGTAGAGAGAACATGGGAAAGGTGTTACTCTCAGTAGCAGTCTTGATTTGGGGATGTGAAGTCAAGTCTGCATAAACAGAGATTGAGTGTGAGACATTTTCTTTGCTGTTTCAGTAACTTCTAAATATCAATAATGCCTTTAATTTAGAAAATAAACCCTCCTCGTTCCACATCTGCCTCCCCTTCTCTTCCCTCCCCCCACCATTCCCCATCTCGTGGAAGGACCTAATGATTAACTTGGGTGTAAATAAGGTCACTACAGTACCGGTAAGAGAAGGCTAAAGAGTGATCAAACAAGCTTCCATAAATCACCATCTTGAAAGTTCATTTCCATTAAGTTAACAAGTAAGGGCACTCTCAGGGGTTAAAGAGATTCAGCCTCACTGCAGGTTCTGTCTTCCCCAGAAGTACCCACCCAAGTAGTACTTTTGAATTTGTGTTTCCAAGTACTTTAGGCTCAGTGAGCAATTTCTTATGATTTGGATGCTTGAAAAGTCAGTCACTGACTGGAGGTTGCCACACAGAACTGACCATATGGCAGATTGACTTGCAGAAGTCCAATCTGAGGACTTGAAGAGGTTGTTTAATCCCATTTAGGTAGCTCAGAAATAAGGCTCTGTCATGCATGAGATACAATATGGATCCAGGAGAGAGGCTGCTCAGACAACTTGAAGTTGGTCAAAACAAACAAATAGCTGCATTGAAATAAAACTTTTGTTATTTCTAGATTGGATGTAATATCTTTTTATTAAATGGGCAAACATCTGCTGCTGAGTTTTTGCACCTTCCAGTTTCAAACAGCCCTTATACCCAACAATGTAAATGTTAGGAATAAGTGTCCTGGCTTCTTCCAGATCAGTACCTCAGGGACAAGAAAAGCATTTAAAATTTTACAATGCTCATGAAATATAACCTAATTCTTCTTTCTACTCCATTCTTCAAGTATAATGTTAGTCACATATAAGACACTCAATTTCACATGGAACCTTGCGTTTACTGCTTCTCATTACATATATGCTTTGCCAAAAAATCTGAGCACTGAGAGGATGCTTTTTGTGTTTCTTTARACTTAATGCTATTTGAAATGTAAGTGCAGCAGTAAATAGAAGAAAAAAAGAAAATGTCTAGGTAACCCTGGGAATAGAAACTGGGGAGGGAGTATATTGTGTTAAATAAACAGGTGTAAAAATTATTGCAACCATTATTTTTAGGACAGCATCTGTATGTTTCTAGCCTGTTTTCCACCTCTTTAATGCAGCAGGATGACAGTAAGTAATTTTTGGTGTTTAAAGTAATGTTACACGTTCAGATTGCATGCAATCTTCCACATGCATTGCATGCAMGCATGTAGAGTGCTCCCAAACAACTGATTTGTGTCAAACATTACGAACACAAACCATTTATGGGATTTTCATMTCTTCATGCATCTGTTTTGCAAATACAGAACTCAAAGTTTTAAGGGAAGGTTGTCCACTTAAAAATCTCTTGGAAGAGAGGCTCTTAAGTGGTTATGTACCACTTTCACAAATGTTATCTGATCCATTCAGCTTTATTTAAAATCCAATTTCGAAACTCCTTCCCCTTGGTTACTATACAGCAGTGAAGTGGCATAACTGAAATAGAGAATAATTGTTTTTAGGATGCAGGAGAAATATGGTGCTTACAAGGTGGATCAGCCCCTGGGGTAGACACTTTCTCCATGAATGGCTTGAGGGTTTTAGCAGGTATCTGCCAGTTTGTTCCTCTTTTAAAAAAAAAAGAGCTTCCTTTATCTACCAGTTCATGTTCTTTCAGCTATTGTCATGGGAATGAAGTTTTTTGTTTTTTTTAAWAACTTGATTAATTAGTTTGGTATGAAAACCATTCCTAATTAAAAAAGTTAACCAWCAGAGAAAATGATGTTTTGCTAAAACAAGCTCTAAACGTAACATTGTTCTTAAAATAAGAAAAACCAAACAAAAAAACTCCCACAAAATCATACAAAACAAGCAAATAAACCCCACCCAGCTGTGTAGTGGCACAGAAAAATCTCAGTATGAGAAAAAAATTGATTATTCATAAGAATTCAGTGATGCTGTGTAGACAAAGAGAATAGTTAAATGCATGAAAATAATGAACTGGAGAAGCACTGCTTTGAAGTGTCATCAGGTGAAAGATAATATAGGTGGAAATACAGGTGACTGTTCTACTGAGGTTACCTCTCTGTGAAGMAGAAACACTTCCTCTTTCAGACACCTTTGAATTTTTGACTCCTTGAAGTTTCAGCTTGTGGTGGTGCTGGTGTAAACTGCGTGTTACTGTGAATGCATTAACATGACAATTGAAATTCCAAGACTCTGTAAGGGAAAAGGCTCATTAAGTTGCCACGAGTRTTCCTATGTCTGCTTTTGTGAAAATTGTTTGAATTTGATTGTGAATAACTTTATAGTAATAMTGAAGTTAGGTAAACTGGAAAAGTACAATGGTAGGAAGCTGCCTTTTTGTAAATTTAACTTCATATGCCTGCTGCTTGGAAAACTGGATTAAGGAGATATGTGAGGTTTGGAGTGAAACCTRCCAAAGGACTTACCCTATTGTAAGGAGTTCAGTGTTTTTTTCCAAATGTTTTTTTTTGCAAGCAGTACAACCCTAAGTCCTATGCCACACTGTATTCCTCATTGTCCTCTCTTTTGTAGCATTCACTGTCTTTTGTCCAATGTCCTATCAATTATTAAAGAGCCTTATATTCCTTAAATCCATGGTGCCAAGTGGAGTCCTGCATTTCACTCCCCCCTGCGTGTCACCTATCGTTCCCCAAAGCTGTGCCTAAACCTGTGCCTTGCATGGTGTCATTTGCTGCCAGGTGGTGCCCTTGTGTGCSAGGGATGGGGAATGTTGGTCCAGCTTGCTATTTGCAGCATTTCTKTGGTGCCCTGGCATGCCWCCCAGRATATGCTCAGATACAGCCAGAGCACATGGTGAGAYCCCCTCATCACCTGTAGTTTTTCATCACCTCACTTTTGCTATGGTCCTGGAAGGATTTTTGGCAAGGGGCAGGYAGTACGGTGCAGGGTGGTTGGATCAGGAGACCCCACTGAGGTGCCTTCCAACTTTACTGTTTTGTGATTCAGAGATGAGRAAGAAGGGGACCAGGGGTGTTGGAGAGAGGAGTGAAACAGGCAATGGGAAGAATGAGACTGAAGAGGTGGTCTTCAGCCATACATCATCAACTACAGACTGAGTCCAAATTCCATAATTTCCACAGCTTCTAGAGGTTTTGCCTCTGGAAACTGAAACAATKTCCTATTCCTGCTATGGATTAAGCTGCAATATGTATTCCACTGGAMCAATAAAATTAAATTGTTTCCCTTAAACAAAAGAGAAAGATCTGGTTCTTGTAATCTCATGAATGACTCCATAGCTAACATTGGAACTATTTTATGTTCAGTGCTATTAGACTTCTGCAAGCAAAATGGTAGTGTTTTAAAGACTTGTTTTGAGTAAAAATTCTCCTGTAGAATGTGTGTGTTAGAATAGTGGCATTAAAAAGAAACCACACAACAAATTCAGCATAGTTGTGTGAGCTGGAAAATTCTGGGAAATGTATTTCCTCTGYGGTTGCATTGATTTAGTGAAAACATCTGTATCTGTTAGTAGCAGCAGTAAGATTTCTTTTGGGCTTCTCTTTGGAGCTGTTAATGGGTGTGAGGAAATACACGTCTCTAAGTGGGGTCTGCAGCCAGCCTGGTGAGGAGCATGTGGGGGGTCTCACAATGCTCGAGTCAGGTCTCAGATAGAGAAGCTCTCCTGCTCACAGCTGTGCCGTTTTCTGCTGTCTGCCTCCCACCCCCTGCATCTTTCTAACCTTGTGTTTTCCACAGCAGAGATGGCTGGGAACAACCCCACACTGGGTTGTGCCCTCCTATGTGTTTTTCCAATTTGCAGCACATTATACTGGCTGAAGCTGTTGCTGCTGAGCTTCTAAAGCTCTGTTGTGGTAGTCGAGGCACAGACATCCTCATCATGGCTTGCCTTCTGCTTGCAAGATGTTGTTGATGTTACRTGGCTGGGCCAAGTCTCTCTGGTGGTGTGGGGCAGCTTTACCTCAGTTTTTGGTAAAAGTGAGTTGGCATAGCCAGCTGTACATCTCTTTGTGCTGTCTGGGATCCTGTGAATCTTTTGAGAAAAATTAAYACTGGAATCATCTAGTTTTCTCCACTTTTTGCTTYTGATTTTACCAYTTGKTTTTTTGGTTTTTTTCCCTGCTGGAGAAAGACTTAGTGGTTTTTTGAGTTGTTGGGGAACAACTTGTGGGTATTTAAGAGGAGTGGGGTTTTCAAACCCAGGGTGGAACAGACTCCCCACATYGAAACTTTGGTGAAAGTTTTGTTGTCAGAGTTCTGGCACAGTACCTGAGGATGATGTGYTGTGTCACTAACAGTCCACAGGACRTATTAAAATATTCTGATGTATGTGGAACAGTTCTACACTCAGTGTGTGAGTGAAATAAATGAAGCTGCTGTGTGCTGGTGTAATAAAGTAATTCACTTTTGGTCATGTCTGTTTAAGCAACATCTTTTGTTTAGTCACCAAATCAGTTGCAAACCACTGAAGAWGATCATTCTTTAGGGTGTAGGAAGAAGCTGGCAGTATTTTAAGTCCTGTTGCATCTCTCTCAGTACAAGTATTTGGTTGTCTTTCYTGCCTCACATAATGTATGCAACTGTAAAGTCACACCAAGTGATTATCCTTCTTCTGTGCTAAAAGCTCTGTATTTGCTGACACTGTCAGTCACCAGCAAAATAATTTTTTAGTGTTAGTTTCTGACAAACACTAGGCCTGATTCACTGGCATGATGGCTATCAAAAGTTTACATTAATTAGTTCAAGAACAAWATTTTTTTTGTTTAAAACCCCCTTAATTTTTATTAAAATATGCATTTTTTTTTTCTGTCATTGCAATAGTCTACCACAATATGCTGTGCCAATCTCTGTGGGTTTAAAATATTTGGTTTTTTTTTTGGGGGGGAGGCGTATAAGTTGGTTGCTAGATGTAATGGTAAAGAATTAGGGTGAGAAAGAATAACAAGAACTGGGTCATGTTGGCTGAAGTGCTTGTGTGTCAGTTGAGAGCCATTCTAAACCCTTTTAACARCCACTGTTTTAAATGCAACCAACAGACACATAGGCACACCTTTGTATGTGTGAGTATATTGGGAAAAAAAAAGATGTTTTCTTGTTTCAGTTTGAAGTTTATAGTAGTTCTTAAGTGATACTGGAGCAACAAATATTGCCTAAATAAAAGGGCCTAATTACAGCTACAACATATTGGCATGGTATTTGGTTCATATTCCTTGCTTGTGCTGCACCCAGCAGATGAATACAACTTGCACCTTGCCACAAGTAGGATATTGTTTTTTCTATTAAGTGGGGGAGGATGTTGTCAGAAGTGTCAGTAAAGACATCCTGTGGCATTAGCTAGGAAGCTATTTAGGCTTGTCTGCCTAAAGCAGGTGTGTTCTCTATTTTAATGATGTGTTTGCATGCATTTGCTGAGTGTTGGCTTTCATCACGTATTCTGTTGAAACTAAGTGCCAGGTCTGTCTGCACAGAACATATGGATCTGCTCTGCTTCCATCTCATTCATGTAATGTGCCAAACAAAATCTGTTAAAGCATGGATTGATTTTGCTAAACATAGCTGGTCAGTGAATGATGGAGTTGATTCTTAAAAGAGAAAACCAAAGCATGGATATTGCTCTGTGTGAGCTGCTGCATCATATGGAACTTAATCCCTGATGCATACAGAACATAAACCAAGATCAGCAGGAAAAAATAATGTGCGTCAGTTATCTTCTTTTTTCATCCTTCATCTTTCTCTGGTGGTCCTTTTTCTGGTGGTGGCTGGGATTAGCAAAGAGCTACAGCTGAAATGCTGGCAGCAAGATACCATGCTGCTGGGTGTTTGAGTATGAACCCTTGTTCATTGTTCCTGTCCTTTCTTGGAAACCCTTTTTTTCCCAGGATGAGTATTTGGGGTAGCACTGTGGAGTCAGGCTGCCTGGGGTTGAGTGCTAACTCCTGAACAATAGGGTGTCTCATCTCTTCCCTCTTTCTCCCAGGGAGATTCACCCCTTGAAKCCAAATGATACTTGATGGCTGAATATTCACAGAGGAGTCAGTCTCTTAGGGACACCAGTGAGTGTGGGCACCAAAGCCACACGCTGTTATGGCCTAGGGCCCCACAGCTCTGCACAGATATCCAGTCCATTTCTGGTGGTGAAAAGTGTGACTGCATGTRTATTCTGATACCTGCCTTCAAACTGGTGGGAATGTACTAAAACAGATTTTTTTTTTTTTTGGTTCCTGGTATAGCACACTTCAGTTTCTTTCTCTCTGGTTCTAACACAGTGATCTATTTTTCAGTGTAGAGAAGTGGGTTTGACCTACTGTCTTCATGCTTGTATCTCTTTCATAAAAAGACTTTTTTGGTGTGATGTTATGCTGTATTCCAGTTATGTTTTCCCTCTTCCTTTTTTTTTTAGATACGTGGCATGCCATCACAACTCACTTTTGTATAACATTACATTTTGATTTTGCCTTTAATTTGAAGTCTTAAAGCTGTGCCATAAGAACCCCTCTATGGAAAAGGTTAGAAATAAGTTTCTCTTTCCCCATCTCAATTTTTTGCCATGAATTATCTGAAAAGGAGCTGTTAAAAAGAAAGCAAAGTCAGCTCTACTTTGAGATTTAGTTGAAACTTCGGGATTAAATACCATTAACTTTTCAACTGTTACAGAATTGCCTTTATCACTGTTTATTGTACACTACMATTTCTCCATGTCAAATCTCTTTTTGGATTTCTGATGCAATTTTGCTCATTGTCAATCAAAGGTATAATTTGTAAATTAGTTCACTCTAGCAATTTTCCATTTGATGTTTGTATCTCAAGCTGGGTTACTAAACCTGTGAGAGCAGCTGTGTAATTCATGTGATTCACTGTGATCTATTTCCTAGTATTACTATGGTCATTTTTTTGCTGTATTTATTTTTAACCAGTCTGTAAAAGCTTTGGTTTTATCTTTGGCTTAAATTGATATCACAATTCAATATTAGTGTATAGCTTTTTCTTCTTCCCCTCTACCTCCCCAACTCCAATAACTCTATATAGAGTTTTGCCTTTTTGTGAAAATCTTGTGTCACTGTTACAGAAAATATTAAAGCCAAAAGTAGCTTTCATGAGCGAAGAGAGACAGTTTTTTATAGTCTTAGAGTAGGAGCTCACCCTTACTGTGACAATTGTGAGGCACCTTAACAAGATGCCCAGAGAAGTTGCTGGTGCCCCATCCCTGGGAATCTCCAGTGCCAGGTTGGATGGGACTTGGAGTCCCCTGGTCTAGTGGAAGGTATCCCTGCCCATACTGGGGGGGTGGAGGGAGGGATGTGGAAATAGATGATCTCTAAGGTCCCTTCTAACCCAAACCATTCTATGGTTCTAAAAGTAATTAAAAGGGAAGCTGCCATCTATGTTCTGGTGCTGTGTATGGCACAGCTGTGATAGTCCTGTGTTCTGTGCTGCCTAGGTAAGTGTCCTGTCCAGAATGTTTGCCAAAAAGGGGTAAATTAAGCAGTGTAAGAGGGAAGATGACATATTGTATTTCCTCCTGTAGGCTTCCTCAAGCCKTAAACCATCTCTGTTTGAGTCTGTCAGGATCAGACTTGACTTCTGTGGCTTTATTTCATTAACCTCTTCACCTTTTCCTGAACCTGTGTATGGATGTTGAACATTAATTGCTACTGCTATGTGAGGAATCACTCCTTTGTTACTTGTTTGGACCTGTTACATGCTTGCTTGTCACTCTCTGASTCCTGTGTTGGAAGAGATGATGAACAATCAGTTCTGGCTACTTTTGGTTTTACAGGCCTTTATCATGTCCTTCTCCCCAAAGTATTTTCTTCTGTAAAACTTATTCCATGCCTGCTTAGTTTCCTTAAAATATTTTTTGAGGAAAATTTGAGTAAATTTTTCTGGCTTATGTTGAGAGAAGTCTTGCCTTATAAAGTTCCTGGAATATTGGAAGGGTTCAGCAAGCTATTTTGACTCTTGCTGAACATACTTCATGATTGTGAAGTGCTAAAGCTGAGAAGATTTACTGTCTGGACCAAGGTAATAGGCACTGCCAGCATGGTTGCAATCAGTGGCTTTGTAGGGCGTACTGCTAAAAAGTGTAGCATAACACAAGGGCTGTCAGTCTGAGATTGTATCTATACTGAGCAACTAAAGGTTAAACATCGTCTCTGTTTCCCTTCTGGTCAGGATAGCTTACAACCCAAATTTACCCACGAGTTCTTTTATTACAAGGCAATGCTTTCAGTTTTGTGTTAAAAAGAAAAAAAGAAAAAAGAGCTAAGGGATTTATGGGTGGATTTGAATGGAATGAGTGGATTTATTTTGAGGTAACGTGAGTGCATGAGTATGGAGTCTGTTTTTCCAGGCTAAATATATTAGTTGAAAATACTGGAAATAGAAACGTGTTGCAAAAGCCTTTCTGTGCAACTGTCAGTCAGGGGGGATTACAGTGGGGACAGTAAAGCACTCATTATCCAGGTTGAGAGCTTCACCTCTGTCCYGCTGTGACCTTAATGAGAGAGCTGCCCTTAGCATCCAGGCTGGCAGGCAGAGCTCAGCAATTTGCCTGGTACCCTCCCCGTGTGATGGGGGAGACCGACAACTTCTGTACCATTCTGGCTGCTCTTGGCAATGCCTGTCCTCAGCAAAGCAGTACCCAGTTCCTGCTTCATCAGGGTGCAGGTCCTCAGACAAAACCATAGAAGAGTTGCTTACGATTGATTACATGAGGAGAGATTACTTTATAAACAATCTGGTTAGGTAGGAGACATTTTCCCATGGTGATAATAAGCAGCTCTTGCTCTTTGATTCTGTGTTTTGTTTTTTAAGTGATTGATACATCAGACAGTGTTATGACTAATTGTGAAATTACATGAGAGTAAAAAGTGGAATGAGGAATTTTTTTCATATTTGTAATAGGCAATAATACAAAGATCTCTTGAAGGCATTTTCTTGGAAAACTAAGACCTTTGAGCTCTTTTCTGGCMCCTAAAAGTGGCTCACACTAGTTGATAACTAAACTTTTGTTTTGCAAGCTTTTGGAAAGAGTGATGTGAAAACATTGACGATAGGTAACAATCAGGATCCTAGGAAGTTAGTTCTTACCTAGGCTCAAATTATTAGTGAAATAAATTGCTACTGACTGCCCTAGATTTAATTTTTTAATCCTCCTTTTAAACAACCTCGAATTCCTCTGTTAAAGTCATCCCTGGTTCTGTTTGTAATACTGCAGGAGGAGAATGGCATTTGTCATGTTRCTGTGTAAAACCTTCCCACTGTGTTCTATATTAAAGAAAATCAAGTATTTATTTTCTTCTCCTTGAACTTTTCTTATTTCTTTTCACCCTGTATATGTCCTACTGAGCTGCTTTAGCTTTCGGCTGCCTTGCAGACCCTTTTTCCCTTCTTTTCATTTGCCTTCTCAGGTGCTGGTTCATCTGCTTATGAAGTAGTTATTTTCTCTTTTGAGTGTTCAGTTGCTGCCTTGATTCCCTTCTGCTTTATCTTTGATTAATTTCTTCCAGTCCTGGAAGCAGAGGAAATGATGGGAGGAAGCTATCACAGTAACTGTTATAAAATGCTGTGGAATGTAAGTGACAGTATAATGGCATGTACTGTGGGGTGTGCCAGATTCCCACGGAACTGATTATCTTTCAAGGCTTGGGAGGGATGAAGTTGATGTGTGCAGGGAATCTTTGGATGCTAAAAATGTCAGCTATTTAGACCCTAAAGAGGAGACCAGAATAGGAGTGACTTTTTTAGGTGGGAATGTCAGTTTTAAGGTGATGAGGCAAAGATGACTTTTGCAGTCCTATCCTAACCGGCTGTCCAAAGTCCCAGGGAGCCCCTTAATGGGATGAGGGTTGTAGTTGAACCTTGRTTCTGCCCTGAGATGCCAGGTGCTGCCTTGCTTGTTAGAGCCGCCCAGCAGAGGAGAGAACGTGATCAAATAATGCTGTTTCCTCGAGGCAGTGAGCCCCATGTTCCTGCTAGGTGAAGGAAAAGTTCTTCCTCTGTTCAAGTGGCTTGTGCTCCCGCTTCCTGGTGTCAACTTTTGGCATTTTATGAGCTGTCCTGAGAATCTGTTCAAGTTCTGGAATGTACGGGAGGTAATCCCTGCCACCTTCCAGCTTCCCCTTCCCATCCCCATGCCTTCCTCAGTTCCGTGCCCCATCTATCTCCTCTTCCTTGCCCTCTGCCCCCTCTGTCCTGCCATGTCGGAGTGTACARACCTTGGGCTGACTGTGGTATCACAAGAAAAGAAAGTGAAGGTGGAAAAAAGAGGCGGTGAGTCAGCTGTGCCTGTAATAGATGAGTTAATTGTTGCTTTATGGCAGGTAAATAGTTTGGTAATGTCCAACAGCAGAAGTTGAGCAAAAAGCGTGAAACTGCTTAACGACTCTGCTCCCAAAACACACCTCTCTAGTTTTTGGGGGGTCAGGTATGCCGCTGCTCGATGGCTGACATCTCTTAACTATAGAAATGTTAATTCTCTCTGAATAGAAAACCGATAGTTGTCGCTTGGACCCAAGCCTCAGCCTTAACTCCCTCAAAGTTTCTTTCTTCCCCTCAATTCTTATACAAAATAACTTTCTTAATTGTGGAAACAGACTGAGATTGGTATCAGCGCAAATCCTTAAGCGTAAGCTCTGTCCTAATGTTTTTGAATGAATGCAAGGTATTGAATGTCYTTGGGGGTGCTTTGCGTGGTGGTTATTTTAGACAGAAAAGTCTAGACAGTTCTTAGGATCTATTGCACATCTCTACACCTGCCAAAATTTGGGAGGGAGTTTTGTTCACATTACACTGCTGTTCATCAGAAAGGTTTTCACAACACACGTTACACTGAATTAGTCTGTCTCTCTCGCTTTTACTTCCCCCAAAAATCTCTGCTACTAGTGTTCTAAAACTTGAATAATGTTCTGCAATTGCTACTTTTATTTCTATCTTTTCTCATTCTCTAACAATTACATAAATAGAAAGGGCATTCTTTTGTGCATGGTTTTGTTGTATGTGGAAGAAATAATGTAAAGATTTCACACACATGATTGAGACAAATGTTTTTTAAACACACATTTTTTGAGCCTAAAATGAATAGATTAGCTTTGAGAAAGGCTCTTCAGTGGATAAAGGAGATAAATGTAGATAACTTTTTTTTAATGTCAGTCTCAATTGTATTTTTTTCAGAAAAACAGAAAACTGCTTTCTTGCTTAAACATGCTAATATTGCACTGTTGAAAATGACCTGGCATGTAAGAAAGTATCTTTCTAAGTAATGTAAATTATCTAAGTAGTGTCTACTTGCTTTTTATAGTCTTTAGTTCACCTAAGTTCTTCAGCAATATCCAGACATTGCAATCTGCAATACCAGGTCTCCATAAGGCTTTGAAGTTCATGGAGAAAATGCATAAAAAGAGTATAGATGTTTGGAAGAAGGGAAAATGAGCAGTTCATTTAGACTACTAGTGACATTTAAATGCTGCTTTTAAAACTTTGCTTAAATATTATTAAAATTTATTGAATTGGGTTATGAGTCCTCCTTCCTTCCCTTCTCCCTTCTCTCTTGGAAGTGTGGTTTGCACATTATGTTTTTGATTTGCATATGAATAAACATTTCATTCATATAATGGAAAGTTAAGCTATAGGCTATAAAAAGTGGTTGCAATCTCAGTTAAAATGTTCACTATTTCCCCCCTAGGTTTCTTAGTAAAAATAATAACAGTGATCCTAATGCTGGTAAGCTCATCTTGAACTGTCTGCCAATACATGAGTTTGTGAGTCTGTCTTCCTGCTTTGCATAGTTTTGGTCATTTAATCTTAAATACATATCTATCTGAGCAGTTGTGCTACTGTGTTGGCTATTTTGAGACAATATTTGCTCAATTTTGTAGTATCTTATTTTATAAAATAGAGTCCTACAGTGTGATTATAAAAGTACTGTTTTTAAGGGCTCTTGATTAAAATTTTTTTTTTAAAGTAGCCTTTCAAGTTTTAGTAGACCTTCAAGAATGGGCAAGCATGAGTTAAAAAACAAGCRTGGGCAAACTAAAAGTCACAGTTATATTTACATGTATATATATACGTTTGAGTCTCCATGTWTAGCACARAATTAGGTTCTAGAAAGTATAGTAGGCCAAAACCAAAYTGCATAAAAAAACCTTAAAAAAAMCCCTCAACTGCATGCTGAAYGAAGTGTTTTATTTTAGGTGTTTGTGTAGTTTGTAATGGAAACAAGAGCAAATGATGGGAAACAGTGGTCTGTGAGGAGGCAATAAAAATTGGGAATGCCAAATATGTGCACTGTATGTCAGTCTTGGTTGTGAATTTGTTTGAAAAAATAAATTGTTAAACAATGAAGGCCAGTTATTTTTTATTATTATTATTTTTCCTGGGAAAAAAGGTTTGTATAGCCTAAGGGGGAGTTTGGTGCCTGTGGGAAAGAGAACAGTGGACTCAATTTTCAAAATTTGTGCAGCTATGCCAAGACATATGGGAAGAAACAGGAGTGCACCCTGAACAACTGTAGCCCTGGGAGACTCTGCTGGTCTTGTATGCGGGTTTTCCCATTCATAATTATGCTGAAAAATCAAGCTGTGAGCACTGGTAGCTCTGTGTGGGGAGGATTCAAGCTTGTTCAGCTAGATGTTGATTTACTCTAATAATTAAGCTTGTCCCAGTCATGTAAACGGGTGTCTGTCCTCGTTGACTTGGAAAGGCAAGTGATGTATGTTTAGTCAGCTTGTGCCTTTGGGAGCCCATCCTCTGCCATCAGCTGGGAGCAGGCACTTTGAGGGAGCAGTGACTGCTCGTGCTGCTGTTTGGAAGTGAATATGTTTCATGTGACTCCTCAAGCCCCCTTTGTGATTTGTACCAAGTGTTTTCTTGGTGGTAGAGTGTGCTGGGAGTGCTTGTTTTCCAGGCTGCTGCTGCAGCTCCATGAGTGGGACTGAGTGCTGGGCTTTTGGCCCTCGTTTCTCCCTAGTTCAGGATGCTGTTCGTGTTTCTCATCTGCTGCGTTGGATATCCTGTCCATCTCAATGGCTTCCTTTTGAACCAGCATTGTGCATAAACATCCTTTATTCAAGTAAAGGTTCAACTTTTTTTTTTTTTTAAAGGAATGGTGAAACAATGTAGATGTTGTGAACTATACAAAGATGATGTGAAATGTGTTATCTGAATTTTTGCTCATGTCATCTGTTTTCAATGAGTGTGGTGTATTCCTGCGAAACAGACGTAATTGGGTCTGTTCCTTTTGCTCTAGCCAAAATATTAAAGGGAAACAGAGTTACAAGAGCACTGAAGCATTTTTAAAATAACACATCCATCCAATTCCCCCCTKTTGCTGCTCACAGGCTCTTAAACAACAGAGGAAATAAGGAGAATACAAAAGAAAACAGGATTAACACGTGAAGCTTAGAGTAAAATAAGATAAAAACCAGAAACACTTTCTGTAATCACTTGGGAAAACCTACTGTAGGAAACAGGATCATAGAATTACGGTTTAAAATGAGGATTTGGGGGATATYGCTAGGACAAAAGAGTCTAAACTGTTTTAAAAATACTTCTAGATAGAAAAATGAATTAGATTTCTTACTGGTGTGTGTTGTTGGYCCTTAGAAAGGGGAAGCAATGGCTGCTTCAGGAAGCTGCAGGCTCWTATAAATCAAGGTAATGAGACTTTAGCCAAACATCCTTTTGATGGCTTTGCCTTTGTGTTTTATTTTTTTGTTCATTTTCCTTCTCATAATTTTATGCTTTTCTTTGTTTGTTTATCAGACTTTGGGCAAGATCTTTTTTCTTGCTTTGTCTTGGATTTTTTTTTAATAGTTATTTTTTTGTTGTTGCTGTGGATGCCCCTCAGGGTTTGGGTTACCCTGATGTCTGTGTCCCTTGGTCACTTTGCCTGTACAGACAACAAAGGCACATTTTTACTGGCTGAGCTTGATCTGCAAGGAGCAGGCAGGTTGTGCATTGACTTAGGTGACCCAAACATCCCCATGACTTATGTGCTCTATTTCTATGCTCCCGTGGTACAACCTCAGTCACACTGCAAGTTTCTTTCATAATTTTGCGTTGTATATTATGTGAACTTCAAATTTCTGCCTTTTGCAAGGTGTTTTTTGGTTTTTTGGGGGTTTGTTTGTTTCTGATGTCCCCTTGTCTCTCTTTTGTGCTTTGGTAGGCCTGGATGATTGCCTGCAGCAGTATGTCCATAAATTTGAACGGGAGAAGATAAATGGAGAGCAGCTGTTACAGATTTCTCACCAGGACCTTGAAGACTTGGGTATCTCAAGGATTGGACACCAAGAACTGGTTCTAGAGGCTGTGGATCTCCTGTGTGCACTGGTCAGTTAAGTTGTGAACAGATATGCAAAGAATTTCTTAAAGAGCTTTTTTGGGTGAATAACCAAAGCAAGATTGATAAAACCAGAATACCCTTGTCTCTTGCTTTCTATTACACATCACAATAAAAGAAAAAAGTGAGAATTTGTTTAGTTCTTGCAAGTTTTGTATTAATAGCYCTCTAATTTTTTCCTGATAAGAGGCAACTTCAATTCATTTGCTTACACTTCCAAAGGAAGGAGTTGCCTGAGTGACATTGTTAAATCTTGTGGCTCCTGTAAGTGAACAGCTTGTCTTAGAAGACACACTGTTGAAATGACAGGTGCTAGAAGTTCCTCACATCAGTTGAAATGGGTTTAGGGTAATTCTGTAGCCAACCYAGGAAGTGAAGAAAAATTAATTCTTGAGATGAGGGATGTTTAGCTACCTCAGCTTCAGTCTAGCTGAACTGTTCAATGGATTCAGAGCTTTAAGCTGTTCCTTTATCCTGCTCCTGATATATGACTGAGATACTTTGAAAACAAACACACTCTGAAAAGAATAAATATATTTTGGGTTGTTTTACTAGCGCAGGCTTTATTTAAAAGCCATCGTTTGCTCACAGTCTTGAGGGCCTGTTTGATGTAGTGCAGTGTAATGATCACCAGAGGTATATACAATTACATCAGGGAGGAGGSTGGGAAAGCCTGCCTGATGATTCCTTGGCCAGCATTGGCCTGTCTTCCCTACATTAGGCAAGGCTTGCAGCAGTGAGCATATGCTTCTTAAAATGGAAAGGCTTTATTGCTTGTGTGATATGTGCTTTATTTGCTGCAGAGAGGTGCTACAGGCTGTGCTCCTACTCCACAGCCTGCAGCAAATTAAACCGAAAGAAGCACATTTAATGAAATCTCTTCAAAAGATCTAAAATGTTTCTCAAAGAGTTACTCTTATACTTGAAAGACATTTTATTTCCTTTAGGTATTTGATCTACCAAAAAAATCTAACATTAACTTGAAAACCTAATAGAAGAATRTAACTAGACTGAAAAGCAGTTCATGGTGTGGGAAGGAGCTTGTTGGGCAAGTGCAAGGGTCTGGTGAGTTAGTAAATGTAGTGTGGGCTGTATATGGTCCTGATTGAAGTAATCTATGTGGCAGTCCCCAAAGGCACTTTTTTATTCTCTTAAAAATATTAGAATAAMGTGAACAAAGCTGGACAACTGCCAGAACCTAAAGCTGTGTTTTATCTCCTACAATTTCCTTCTAATTTCCTTTGTAGACAAAAGTTTTGACCTCAGACCCATTTCTGGAAATCCTTTGTGAAATGTAGCTCAAGTTAATGCATTAGACAGATATTGCATGTTACAGCTGAAATGTGCTTGTTCCCWTTTTAAGAGGTGAAGGAAGAATTCCTGTGTTTTCAGTATGCTCTTTGCCACCTTCTTGATGCCTGTTCCCTTGAGCTTTTGGAACTGCACAGAATCACCACTGATTTTGTTTCCAAGGGGATRCTAAATGCTAGTGACAACTACTTTTTTTGTTTGTTTGTTTCTTGTTTTTGTGCAAGAGAGAGGTTTCCTGATCCACCTGCATTAGTTCTTTGAAAGTGGGAATGTTTATTGTTTAGTGGATGTTTTGTACATATTTTGACACTTCCCCAACTTTTGGGGCCTTGTAAGCAAGGGAACTACTTTTTTTCTTTTTTGTTCCCTGTGTTTTGACCCCACTGCCACCCCCACTAAGCTGTCAGCTCACACTGTGGAAATGTGGCATTGGCTGGGCCAGCCTGATGTCAGTCTTTGAAAGGTTGTCATTCTTGGTGGARAAAGGCTGAGAGGGTGTTTTGGTAGTTTCCCAGTCGTGGAGTTCCCAAGAAGAATTTCCCTTTATATCTAGTTTTGCCTTGGCAGTTTCCCAGCTGAGTTTCCTTCAGGTCAATGCTTTGGTTGCCTCACAGCACAAGAACACATGTGGCTCCAGAGACAGGGAGGAAGCTCTCTTTGGAGCATCTTTCTCCTGCAGTATCTCTTTTCAAGCATTCACCATACAGACTTTTGTTCCAGCCTCAGTAGATCAGTCACTTAATAGAGTGTGAACATGGTCCKTGCCTTGAGAAAGGACACCAAATGCACCTGATTTTTTAATTTAGTTTTTTTAGGGATTAAGTACTATTTGGCAGCACCAAGCTAAAAATATGTCTGGAAGTTTCTGGTGTGAAAAAGAAATGAATGCATCTTTCTCTACTGCTTTGGTGATAAAGCAGTGTTCCCTCCTGTCCTCATAGCAGTGGCTGCGTGTGCAGCATCTTCAAGAGTCAGCAGGGGAGTGTAGACTGGGATAAACACATTTCTGTTGCTCTTGAACTGGTCTAATAGAGTTTTCTGAACAGGTGTTGAGGACTTATAYGAGGAATTTCGAGGATACAGCAAAGGACCTGAATTCCCCCTGAAGAGGGGAAAAAATCAACAACTTGAGTATTTCAACTTTTTGTTGACAATACTGCTACGTGTGTGTGTGTGTGGGAAGGGATGGAAGAAAATGCTTCTTTGTTAATTGAAGTATTTGGGGGAGGGGRGAACAAACATACATAACTTTGCTTTTCAAACCACAAAAGCAGGGACAGAAAGCAAACTTTTGAGGGCTTAATGAAYATAAAACAATGCAAGCAAGAAACTATGCAAATATTTTCACTTTTAATGTGTTCTTTGGATTTGATTTTTGAATCTTTGCCTACACTGTATGAYGGGAGAGTTTGGGAACAAAAAAGCAGTGGATTTTTCTTGAGGTTATAATAAAGAGATACTAATGATATACAATTAAAAACACCCATAAACCAAAAAAGGACATAGTTGTGCCTTTGATAATTTTATTGGTGGTAATGTTCTGCCAGCATATTTGAAGCATAACAAAATACAACATCATAACATTTAAAAAAAAGCATACATGAGGACTTACCCTTTAGGTCCTAATYATTGTCAAAGGGTATCTATGCACTACCATGTAAGATTTTAGCTTTTTAGAAGCTTCAAGTTATTTGTTGTTTATTATGAAATTTGCTACTCCAGAGGATTCTTTAGTATGCATTTTTGTCAAAAGGGAAATAGCAAGAATGGGTGACTGTGACTGTACCTTGTGTTAATTCAAATGTTTATAGAGGCCTGCAGCGAGTTGGATCAGTATCTGAGCAAGCATTTGAGCTGGTTTTATGGTTTTATTCATTTTTTTTCCCAGAGCAGGTTTTCAGTTCAGTCAGCCAGCATGTCCTACTCATCACATTGCGGAATGTGAATATGGCTGTGAAAGGGAAGAGGATGCTGTCCATGGGCAGTAGCAGAGCTCTTTGTCAGCCCAATTCAGCTCTGACACAACCACTCTGCTTTTTGACATCAGTTAGCCATGTTTGGGATTTAAAATTTTTTTCTAAATTTCTTAAAAAAATTTTTTTATGTTGGCTGGCTGACCTTGAGCCATTATTTGGTCGGATTACTTTTTCTCATTAAATGTGATGGAGTTTASAAGGAGTGAGCTCGTGTGCTCTCTCCTGCACGTGTGGGTGCTGCCTCTCCTCCAGGCCTGCCTGTGGTTCCCCAGGTTAATGAGTAACAGCCTGGGAATGTTTGACATCGGGTGCTCTTGACCGCTGGCTGCAGCCTGTGTTTAGATTAAAACAACTTTGATGTTTAAAATCGAGAGCGATAGTAAAATGTAACCTTTTCTTTGGTTCACAAGCAACATCTAAAAACCTTGTGGTTGCTTAAATAATAATTTGTTAACTCTTGTAGCCTTAGTCCTGTGGAAATATTTCAAGAAAAGCCTGCTAAGCTTTGCACTTCAACTGTGTGTCACTGTGAAGGTTGTTTGGTGTGCTGCCACAATATCAACATTCCTATCTGTGCTGCACTGGGGCTACAGTTCTATGACAAGTTAAATTAATCCAAGTCAGCTGCTGTCTCCACCCCCTCCTGTCCTCTGATTAGTGATCCTTTGTGCTTGCACTCACCTGACCCTGAAGTGAGCTACTTCAGGGAGCTAAACTAAGGAATTAGATTTCTTTGAATTGTTTAGATCCCCAAGCCAACCCTCCCAACAGACTGGATGTTGCAAGTGAAGGAGAAAGAATAGTTGGTGATGGTGGAGCTGGTCAAGAGAGTTTCAGCTTGGCTAGAAGCATTGCTGTATCTGGTGAAGGGGTAAAATGCTTTCTATATATGAGACCAGGCAGTGAGGGGACTGGTGGAGCAGAGGTGGCTTCGGTTGGAATGACTCCTATTTCTAGGGTAGYTAATCCACTAGAGCTGATCCACAGTTGTCCAATTTGGTGTCCTGGTACTCAAGAGCTGCATGCCCTGTGTTGTGCTGGATAGGTATGGTGCTTGATCAGGACAAACTGCTGTTTTAGCAGGAGAGGTGCACTCTGCAGAGCCTTTGGGAGAAGCTGTAGGAGAGCTTAGAGCAGTGCTTAGAGCTTGGCTGCAGCATGCTCTTGAGAGTCTGTTGGGGACACCAGTTGCAGTTATGAGCTGGAGCCCCTGCWGCCCTAGGGGCAGCACCTGTGCTGCTGAAGTCACCCTCAAAACTGAGAACTGCTTGACAAAATGATTTAAAAACTACCTGAACTGGAAGAGTCACACCAGACTCACCTGTGGTATAAATAAGGTGAAAGAGGTGTGATAAGGGGTATGTGAATGTTTGAGGGCCAAGCCCAAAATCTTACCTGGTATATCAACATGTGTCCTCTTAAATGCTGGTGCCTGCTCTAATCTCAAGTACTGGTGGTTGGCAGAGCTTCTGCATCTGAATGACAGAAAGAAAGATCTGGAGATACTTAATTACATGAAAACTCTCAAGTTCTGATCAGAGTGATTAGATGGTTATACCTCTGCACAGAAGTATTTTCTGTTTTCTGTCCCTTTATGAAAGCAAGGGATCACCATCCTCTAGTTCCCCTCTTTAAGGGGAGGATTTCTGACACATGCCTATATTCTTGTGGTCATAGGAACTTGCCCCATGTCCATGAAGAATATTCCCTCAACAATAGACTAATATTCAATCTTCTAAAAGGAGGATAAAACTAACTGCAAGAAATGCATCCAAATAATGCTCTTGCAATGCTGGTTTGGTGGGGGTTTTTTGTTTGTTTGGGTTTTTCTTGTTTTTGTTAAAATTAAAAGGTGGTAAGTTCATGCATCACAGTGTGCAAGTACTTTAAAGTTGTTTAGTAATCCAGACCTTTCCCTTTCTGTGATCCTGGAAAATTTAAGGATATCCTTTGCTGTTGCAGCAGTGGCATTTTTTAAAATTGGACATATCCTTTCAACCCCTACTCCTGGCTGCACTTTAAGGGTATTTCCTTGCCAAGGGCCCCGAGGTGGAGGAGGGAGGTGCCTGTCTAACTTAAACCCACTGGGATCTTATCCATAGGAGGTAGTAGTATTTTAAAATTAGCTGTGTAGCTGAAACCTCTCCATACACTGGAGATGTAYGTTTCTTTGGGTCAAAGATTCTTACATTTTGTAAATGGCTTAATCTGAACTATTCCAGCCTGTTTTACAGATGCTTCACCCTGGAGGGAATGGAGCTACAAGCCAGCAGTGTGCCCTAGCAGCATCCCAATCTGCATTARTGGGAGAGGGAGGGAAGTGTTTATCACCTTTTAGTTGTCACTCCTTAGTCTAAATATGCTCCCTGCCCCTAAGTACAGCAAAGGTACAGAGGAAGCTCAGTGAAGGGCTCTCACATTGGTCAGGGCTGGAGTACTTTGCCCTTGAGGAGAGGCTGAGGGACTGGGTCTTCTTCAGCCTGGGAAAGAGATGGCTCCAGGGAGGCCCAACAGCAGATCCCCAGCATCCACCATGGTGGGGAACAGTTGTCAGGATGACAGAGATGGGCTGTGCATGGCAGAAGTTGAAACAAGAGGTTCAGGTTGGATATAAGGAAATATTTTCTTACTCTGAGGACAGTCAGACCAGGTGGATCAGGCTGCCCAGAGAGGTTGTGCGCTCTGTCCTTGGGGATTTTCAAGACCTGACAAGATAAAATCCTGAATAAGCTGTTCTGAGCAGGAGGGCTTGGTCTGAGACCTCTGAAGCTTCCCTTCAGCCTGGATGGTGATCCTGAATGGAGGTATTAGGAACTCCTGGAAACTAGGAATTAAGTGGAATTTAAATTTGTCTGAGTTGGTTTAGGTTGTGGAGTAGGAAAGTAGAAAGAGTAGAGAGTATATCTGCCTGAACTATGGAACTTGGAGGTTAGTTGCAAGAATCTGCAGCAGTAAAAKAATAGTGATGGGCAGGACTTTCTTGTATTTTTGTGTGCTTCTTTTGTTCTGGTGGGAGTGGTTTTTTGTTRTTTTTTTACTCAAGAAAAGTAGGAATTTGAATTTATAAAGTTGAAGTTATAGACAAGACTCTCAGATTTATTTTAGGTTTTGTAAATGAATGAAAAATACGATGTCTAAAAATGGGTTTAATTACCATGTRTGATGTTAACACTGTCCTCAAACTTGCAAATAAGTGCACTGTTGTAGCCAAGGAACACAGTTGCTGAAAACTGGTGATCCAAATATTTACTCAAGCTTTTGMTTGCAAAATTGCATTTGCTTCCTGTTGCTGTTTTCATCTCTTACCAGATTTAACTTATCTTTACTTGTGAATGAAATGTTACTTCAGTGTTTATTTACCACAGGATATAAAATATTTTAWGAAAAACAATATGCTTGCTCTTTTAACACAAAGAAAAACAACACAATCCAGTTATTAATAAGTAAACGATACCTATTAGGACATTGGGACTTAATTCCGATTAAAAAGTGTCCTTAAATCTCATTAGTGACAGAAACTGAGGTTTGGCATCCACAAAAGTATTCTTTGCTGGCTATAGTGTAGAACAAATCTTTGAAGGCATTTTTGGCAGAAACCATGAGAAAAGTTGTGCAAATCATCAAGGCTTTTCATCCCACGTGAGCTTTTAACTTGTTTTATAACAAATGGGAGAACTCAACAAGGATATTTATCAAGCTTAATAATGTTCCTTGCAGAACTATGGCCTAGAAACAGACAACATGAAGAACCTGGTTCTCAAGCTGCGAGGTTCATCYAACAATCTGCAGAACTACATCAGCAGCCGGCGGAAAAGTTCCAACTACGATGGGAACACCTCTCGCAAGCCCCCCAATGAATTCCTCACTTCTGTTGTAGAGCTCATTGGTGCTGCTAAAGCCTTGCTTGCCTGGCTGGACAGGTGAGAATAAAATGGTTCTTTTTTAATTTGCTGCTCTAATGAATTGCTTCTCTGTGTAGGGTCTTTTCTAGATGCTTGGGTGTAAAGAGCTTGATGTCGCTAACCCCTTTTTTTGGTGTTGCTAGAAGACCACTAGTGGATAAGTTTAACCTAGGGTATCTAGTCTTGCACTTCTACTCTTGCTAAAACCAATAAAACTGTCAACWTTGCATTCAAACTGGTATTTACAAAAGTATGAGTGTTCCCTTTTAGTTCAGGTTCTCATAACACATGGTTTTTCTCAGCTTCTAAATTACTTTCCATTGGCAGGTCCCTTCCTGAAAGCTTTTTTTAATATTCTGCTGAAATCATGGCCTTAGCTATGTGATTTGAAAACTGAGCAGTAGGAGAGATTATCCTTCTGCTGTTTAATTTTCCCTCTCTCTTTTATATTTTTTTTGTCTTATTTAATTGGTTTTTTTTGCCTGGAAAGAGCCAGAGCTATTTTGTTACAGCTACAGCAGGTCAGGTGCTGGCAGGGGTGCAGCCCATGAAAACAGATGAACGTAAGTTCTCAAAGYCCTTGCTAGCTTTCCTGAGAAAGAAAGTTTGGAGAATAACTGCACAGGGACTGGCAGCAAGGAGCGCTTTTATCCTTTATCCTGCTCTCAAGCAAGGAGTTGATCTGTGTCCAGGCAGTGATGTTAACAGTTTGTGCCTCTCACCTGGTCCTCTCCTCTCACTCTCTTGCTGGCAGCTCACCCTAAATATTTTTCTGTAATTCACAGTCATCAAAATTTCTGGCTTGTCCATTTCCAAATCTGCCATGGTTATTTCTCAACCTCCCTTCTAGGTTTTTCAGCTGTCTGAAAGGTCAGAGGTAGGACTCTACAGRCCCTAAATCTGCCCTATCTGTAATGATTCTTCTCTAAGTCTCACTGTACCTCTGTGTGTGAAACGTGAAAATCTATTTTTCTTCTTTTAGAGAATAGTTTTTTCCCTGTCCAGTCAGAAAATTGTCAGTCTACTCACTGGTAAACCCAAGGACAGGGCTAGAAAATTCCCATTTTTGGTGCAAGAGAGGAGCAGGACCATGCAGTCAGGAATATTTACACTGTAAAACTATCCTCACACCTGTGTCCAKGTCAGAGTTGCAGCACTTGCTCTCCTATGCTCTTCTTCACTGGTAAGGTAGGATGGGAGAAGGCTGATCCCTCCAGTCTAAGGGGAATTTTCTCTTGTTGTAGGACCCCATTTACAGGTATTGCTGACTTTTCATCAATGAAGAACAGAATCATTCAGCTCTGCTTGGACCTCACTACYACTGTTCAAAAGGTCAGCTGATTTCTTTTCCTCTCTGCTTTCCAAAAGGGAAGGAAAGGAGGTGTTTGGGGAAGCAATGTGTTTGCTTTGTGCTGAGTGCTGATGAAAGGCAGTTCTGGGAATGAGMGCTTACTTTTAACTTTGAACGTCCATGAAGGTCAGTTTGAGTTGTCTGTGTTTCTGAGTCGTGGGGTTTTTTTGTTATTCCTCCTGCCCTTCAATTTAATTATCAATTTTGGTGTTGCTGGATGTATCTTAAGTGACTGCAGCTTAAAGGCTACTTTTATTTTCTTGAGCTTTACTGGAAGGAGGGTTAGTCATTGAAATAGTTGCTCTGCATTTGAAGATTTTCACATCCCAAGCAGCATGTTGAAAAACAGTCATCAGTGCTAACTCTAAACAAAAATATGGCTTCTCTGGTTTTTATACCTATGTTTGTAGACTCCATAGAGCTTGTCCCATGCAGGATGCTTTAGCCATCAAGTGGGAAATGCTGCATGCAATGGAAGGAGCTGCCACCTTTATGATACAGATCCCACTAGCCAGACTGCTTCTGCTACTGCAAGATCAGAGTGTCTTTCAAAACTTTATTTTATTAGTATGATGAGTGCTTGTACAGGTAATGGCTAAAAGGACACGTAGCAACTGTGGTGATCTTGGCAGTTGACATAATTTTGCCCTCTGAGTAATAATGCTGCCCRGATTTGAGCCTGTTCTGAGAGCGTGGCATTGCTGTGGCTGTGAAGCACTGCACACTTCAGTGGCTGCCAAACTTGCTCATGACCATTATTCTGTGCCCATATAATGCTTGAACTCTGGACACACTGCCCTGTGACATGAGTGATTCCTCCCCATGCTGCAGGGATGATGTCGAAGGACAGAAACATCCTGAGCTGTCAAGCTGTGATGCCACCCAGTTATGTCAGCTGTGTCTTTGTGAAAGGATGGTGTCTGGGTACCCAAAGCTGCTCATACCTGCTGCTCAATGCCCTTCTTGCTGAGGTGCTCTGTGTGCAATTGCACAAACTCAGTGATTTACAGCTACAGGTGTGCAGGTTGTGCAGTGGAACAGCACGTGCTTCTCACAGCAGATGGTGTTCACCCAAGAGTGCTACAGGAACTGAGATAGGAGATTGCTGAATGTTATTAATAAAACTGCTAAGAATGGTGCCTAATCTTTGTTAGATCAGCCTTTGATGGCAGGGGAATGGAAGTTGTGGATACAGCCCTGGCCTTACAAAAAATGCCAGACTACTTCTCTGCCAATTTTATATGAGTTTTAATGAAAGATGGGGTTGGTGCATATGAGAAAAGCATTAATGGAGGAAGAACCAGCCAACACAGTTTTGTCCTGCGGCAGGACACATATGCTAGAATAGTCTGAAGGGGTMTGCTGATGTGGAAAAGAGATACAGGTGAAAGATCTTTAGGAAGGTTTTTAGAGTTCAAAAGTATTTCTTGTTAAGGTATATACTGTAGAAACAGGTGGTCAGTTCTAATGGTGAAGAAGAGGCCARAGTGGCTCTTGTGGAACCAATGCTGCTCTGCAGAATCGTAAATGATGCATAAAAGCATATCATAATAAAGCAAGGCAGGAATGCAAGAAGATTCTAGTTACCTTTGATGATAGGTATACAGATTCAAGGACAGGATTTTACTCCACTCCATGTCAGACTTTAGGGCTGAAATAATAGACAGTATAAACAGAAATGGGTGGGAGCAGTGCAATATTGAGCATTTTGTCAGCATTTGCTGTTGATTTGTGCAGATGTATTTAGCAGAGAAAAGTGGGGGAACATCCTCCACAAACTTCTCCAACATGACTCCTTCTTAAGCTTATTAAAATGTTTGGGGGTTTTCACCTTGTAGATATTGTAAATCTTGTTTTGTTATTTATGTGCTATTTTAACTTTTTAATCTGAGAATAATATCATTCTCCAGTTCAGCACTTCTTGCAGAAAACTGTGACTTCTGTAGATTTTTACATGAACTTGTTTCAGTTCAAAGACTTCTATACCTGGGCTATGTAAATAATGCCTTGTGTGTAATCCTCTGCCATTTAGGAATGTAATTGGTAGCATATTTTTTTAAAAAATCACTTTCCCTTCTATTTTTAACAGTATGCTTTAGATCCATTTTCATGCCTGGGGCAGGGGAGTACCTGAGKTGGGATTCATCAGTGTAAGGCAAACACATCTCCCTGGCCTTCTGAGAATCTGATTTAATTGTGCAGGGTTCTGCTTTTCTAGAAAAGTCAGCTGCTGTAATTGAATCCCACATCTCCTAGTTTTCAAGGTTTATTATTGCTTTCTACCAGGGACAGAAAATAGTTGCTTAACARTCCTTTTGAGCTCTACTGGGTGAAACTAATCTGACTAATCCCTGCAGCATGAATAACTACTTCTATTTGAGGTTAAAATGAAAGTTTTGCAGAGTTTTCAGGGATGATTTGTTTCCATGCTTATTGGTTAATGTAGGGGTTTTGTTCTTGTTTTATTTTTAGGATTGCACTGTGGCTGACATGGAAGATAAAGTCCAGACTGTGGTAAGTTTATGTTTCTGTTGAAACTCAGCTGTCTGCATTCACATTCATTTTGGCTGCTTCAATGCTGGCTGTATTGACAACAGCTTTTCAGTCCCAAGTGCACAAGCATATCGTGCAAGTAAACATTACTATGACTTGTTTTGTGAATGTTCTTTACTACAGAGGAAATAATTGAAATTTGACCAGATGGGTAGTGTGCAGTGATATCATGGAGTCAAGTATTCCTTAAAGTTTCATTACACAGCTGTATTTCCAAGAGAATTTAACCTCAAATTTTCAAGGGAGGACTAGTACTGGAAAAGGATCTCAGGCTAAATAAACCAATTATGCCTGTAAAGTGCATTTAGCACGTTAATAAGCAGATGCTCTGCCTTATTATGCTTCTTCATGCGAAAGAACTGCCCTGCCGCAGAACTGAAGCTCTGGCTCTGTACTTGGGTTTGAGTTTTTGGGGTTGTTTGAAGCAGCCTTGTGACCAAACACAGAGTGTAATGGAATGCTTTTTATATTTTGTAACAGTTAATCATCGCTTCCTGCTTTTGACATGAACCAGGCTGTGCTCTTTGATAAGGCCTTCCGGTAGCTCATAGATGTTTAGGAATTTAGTAGCACAATAACTAAAAATAATTTTGTTCATAAATAACGAGCCCGTATAAAAGGGAGTTTTCTGCATCTTTCTTTTTCCATTTGTGCACACCCACACTGGAAGTAGGTATTGTTGTTTGGAATTCCCTTGTTCGAGCAGTTCCTCACATTCACACTTGAACATTGTTTTGATTTATTTTATTGCTGCTCTATAAATCTGACGTAAARTGAAACAGAAAACGTTGGAGCTATTGTTTCCAGGGCCCATTGTAATCCAAACCAATGTCTTCCTATGGCATAGCTCCCCCCATTCTGGAATTACACGTGTCTACTTTGACTGAAGGATTCAAGCCTCTTGTGAAAGGTGACCTACCTTGAAGGTTCCCAAACTGTTTATACCTAACTACTGTATTGTGTACTAATCTTGTCTCCCCTCTCCCTTAAGATTTTGAAACCTACTTTGAATATCAGCCTTGCTTCAGTTGATGTCAAGACAGAAAACACAGTGGGACATAATGAAACTTGTGAGTGTAGAGAGGGYACAGATTTTTTGGCTTTTTTTCTTCTTTTTTTCATGTTTAATTAGACATTCTGATAGTTATGTGTTCTACAAGGMAAAGCCATTGTGCCTCAAACTTTGCTGACACACACGCCAAGGTCAGAATTAGCCTTTAGTTCTAGTGTTGGCTTAGGATCAATTGTGTTTTGGTCAAAAGGAAATATGAACCTTGCCTGTGTAAGCATTCCAGAAGAGGTCACTTCAGAGGCACAGTGAAGTACTGCAGAAGCACTTAAGTGCTGGATGGTCCTACCTTATGCTGTAAGGTTTTGTGCAGAYATGTCAATGGCCAGCACATCACTTCTTGTGACACATGCCAGTTGTATTCTTATAGCAGAAATACAGAAGAATGTGAAGAACTGTCAGTTGTTCCCACAAGGAATCATCAAAATGTTTCAGTATTTTAATGAGCTCTATTTTGGTTAAAGCAAACAAACCCCAAACCCAATTTTTTTGCTATATTTTATGTGTTCATTTGCTCAGACAGAGGATRTGTCAGCATCTGTTACTGATGGTAAGGTGGCACTAGTGCAAACAGGTTGTTTCTGTTTTACAGCAAGAATGTAAACATGCTGTAGAATAGATCTGTACAAATGAATCTTTTGTTTCAGGGATTTTAGATCTCATTTCCTTTACACCTTTTGAAAACTGAAAGAGGAAGAAGCCAGGAGTGAACTTCCCTAACTGTTTTCTGTATGTTCTCATTGCAGGCCAAGACTTTAAATGGCATTTGTGATAAAGCCATCCGATCAACTACAGACCCACTGATGAGCCAGTGTGCGTGTCTGGAGGAGGTCCACTTAACCAACATTAAACCTGGGGAAGGCCTGGTAAGCAGCAGTTCTGGAGTGTCCTGATGTTCCCAGTATTTAATAGGTAGCCCTGTGAGCCAATGCAACTGTGTATTTATAATAAGGCATTTCAAAACCTATAATAACCTGTGGGGAAAAGATAGAGGCCCAAGAAGGAGCTCTAAAGGTCAGTTGTCAGGTGGTGTGTTGGAGTGGCTGCCAGGGACAGATATGCACATTAATAGGCTTGACCCCAAATATAATTTCTGATTCTAAATTGTTGATGATTTGTGTGTTAACCAGGGTGTTGGAGAATTTMCACATGCTTGTGAAGCTAGTAGTTTTTATTTTTTCAGGTTACCATAACCACTTTTTGTTAGAGGGGGGCTGGCAGAGGGAGAAAGCAATGAGAAATTRTATTTGTGTTTTGAAAGATGCTTTTTTACTGTGTGTTATAGCAAGACTGAGATGAATGGGAGAATTTTGGAGTTCCTACTGTTAGCAGGAAAATGAGAATTTTTTAACTGGTGGCCATGTCTCATTACTGACTCTTGTTCATTCAGTGGATTCTGCTTAGCTGAGTGCTGGTTATGAGAAACTTAATTTGAAATCCTGGTGGATTTTCTGTCTAGGGAGCAGATGTGTTAGGATGAGTTGGCAGGAATTTAAATTGTTACGTGCATTTGTATTCACCCCTAGCCCTGGAGGTAGGAGAAATGAGCATTTTTAGAGAAAGCTGCACAGTCTCACTGTGGTATATACTTTTAGCTGGTCCAGTGGATTTGACTGAATCAGTCATGCATTCTTGAAATTATGGGAACCTCTTTGTTAATGCACAATCTCCACCGAAGCGGAGTCAGTCTAGCTTGGCCTAAGTAAGAAACAAGGAGGTGTGTGCACCCRATTGGATACTGACAGGAAAACAGGCAGATCATTAGCTGGAGAGGAAGGGTCAAAAAGATAATTTTGATCACATTTTTCCACCTACTTTTAAAGCAAGTGTGGTAACTTCAGGCAGCTAAGCTGCTTTCAGCTCCTGTATAACATCCAGTTCTGTACTTCTCAGTGTGAGTGTTTCTAACAAGATATAGAAAGGGAAAGTAGTTATGTATTTGTTCATAAATGATGAAATCAATGTGCTGGTTACCTCCTGTGGGAAATCTGTGTAATTATTAGTTAATGGCCTGTTTGTGATTTTTAATTTGGAGCTCTTAGAGTCAGCACCCACTTCATCAAGTTTGTCCTTGTGTTCACACTCAGCATTAACATACAGAGCCACAAATACTCTGCTGGAACTTTTAGTGTTTATGTAAGCATTGTGGTTATGAGGCTGTTTGTGTATTGACTTACCAAGAGAAGCTGTAAAAGAACGTGTCAGCAATACTTGTAGCCCATCTGTGTGAGTCTGCTCTGTTTGCAGAGAACTGGTGGCCAGCTAGTAAAACCTGTAATTCTCTAGAGCAGGCTTGGTAGTAAGGAAATAAAGTTCTGTTCAAGGCCAAAGACTGACAAGGCAGCAAAACCAGCAGTGTTTGGTATTATCAACCAGAGAGTGTTTCAAAGTCTCATTCCATACATTAGGTGTTTTAAGTCATTATAAATATTATAATAAATTCCACTACAAGTGATCTGTGAAAAGTTTAGAGTGCTGTAATATTAGACCACACACTTCTCTAGGGAGAATATACGAATTGTTAACTGGTTTTAATAATGTTTTGAGTCAGTTGCCAACAGTGTTTTAATCAGATAAGTTATGTGGTTTGTTTTGCCTTTAAACTTGTTTTTCATTTTTTTTTTCTTATATTTAGGGAATGTACATCAAATCAACTTATGATGGATTGCATGTAATTACTGGAACTACAGAAAATGTAAGTAAAATGTTGATTATCTCAGACAGCAACTTTGAGCTAGTTCAACTTTCTCCTTTTTGTTGTTTTAGACAGGACTTGCATGGTATTACTGCTTTAAGCACTGTGATCCACCGTTTGTTTACCCACAGTTTGTAAATATTTTTTGCCTGCATATTTCACTGTTAGTCTGATTAAACTAGTTTCTGCAAGTACACAAATTAGTTCAAATGCTTGTCATTAAAGTAATTGCTTTAATAAGTTACTGTATCTGCTGTTCTGAGCTCCTAGGGTGTCTTACTTTAAAGAGTCTTGGATGTATTTGCTCTCCACTGGCAAAGGCAATTTCCCCTAATAGGAACATTTAGGTGGTAGTGTGCTGAATTCAGTAATGAGTAATGAAATCAATGAGCTGTCCCGTGACAAAATTACCTTGCAGAGTAAAAAGACTATGAACAAGTAAGACTTTAAGAGTGGTCAGCTGGAAGGAAGTAGTTGGCAAGAGAGGCAACTAGTTTTTACTGCAGGTGGTTTCTTGTTTGATTTGTACACTGCGTCCTTTGTAGCTGAGAGTTTATTGAAGGCTTCTGGGCAGCCCTTGAAGGAGTGGACCTCCAGCCAGCAGCTGAGGCTGGCAGGTGATGCTGTGGTGTTTTCAAACAGGCTACTACTGAGCAGTGACTGAAAGAAAAAAGAGCAGAGAAACTTGGCTTTTGCAGCAATGTGCTTTTTTTTTTTTTTTTTCCCTTCTTTTGTGAATAGGAAAGAGTCAGTGGTTCTAATTGTTCCCCTGCCAGGTCCAGGGACCAGGCAGGAGARGGTGGAAATCTGTGCTTGCAGTTCAGAGTGCAGAGTGAAAGTTTCTATAGCTTTGATGCTATTGTCCTGGCATAACTCTCTATAGGATCTGCCACAGAGRCCATGTCCACTTGTGCAGCAATTTTAACATCTGATAAATGCAACACAATGTCATGTTGACTTCTGACAAGTTGCTTCTGCATGTAGATCTTATTTTGGGTCTGCATTCTTTCTGTAGCTTTGAGTGTTGACCTAAGTGTCAGCTTCTTGTTATCAACACTGGTTCTTCCTTTGGGGAAGCTCCTTCACTTGGAGCTACAGAACTTGAGAAGCGAGTGAGAGATCTGCAAACAACTGGTGACTTTGTGGTGGTCTGGTATCATTTAGATGATCCAGGCTGGATTTTGGCTCAATTTTCTTGCTAGAATTGGCTTGGTATTTTAGTAGCTATCCCCAGGAGCTACTGGTGTATGGGAATGCAATGGAATTGCACCCCTGAATTGACAGTACTGACCAATGGAAGAACTGGGGAAGTCCATTTGTATGAGTCAGCCAAGAGGATTCCTGAGTTATGCCATCCTACCCGTGACTTTGCATGTCACATTTGCCTAGAGCTAAATTTGCTCTTTCCTTTGTTCTCACGATGTGATCCCAGTCACCTGTCACTTGCTGCAGGAGTTCTCTGTGCCAGGGTCCCCCACCCTCCCTCAGATGAGCTGTTGGTCACCCAAAGGACAGCTCAAAATGAGCTTTGTTTTCCACAGACTTGACTCTGGCCCAGCATTTTTTCATGATCTTGCTTGACTCCTATATACGCAGCTTTCCACAGAGGCATTTCCTCCCAGAGGAAGCAAGAAGACAATGAAGAAACGGGGTTACTCATGATAGCTGGAGCCTCCCACAAATTCCCCATGTTTTCTTCCTTTGTTGCACTGTTTATTCTTACAGTTCTTTCTCATAGCAAAGGTCTAGAGGTGCGATGAGGTGGAGAAGCACTTAATCCAAGTGCTTAGTTCTGGAGTCACTAGGAAGAGCTGGCCTGTTGCCTGCCTGGTGGTTACTCATGGGGTGGGGGCAGTGGGAGGAGTTGCTGTCCTGTGACCAGGGTGCAGCATGTTCCAAGGTGGTGTACCTGTGTGCTTTGTGTATTGTCAAGGCTGGTAGGARTTGGTGTGTTMTAGCAGTGAGAGTGTTTTTAATAAYTGCAGCAAAGGCTGGTGCATTGCACCAGCTGTTGATAARTCTAAATATTGACATACTTATCYGTTTCTTGCTAAAGGCTCCCCAGAGCTTAGGTTTGTTCCAAGAATWTTAAAGTGTATTATTATTAGATAGGTGTTTGAAAAATACCTGTCTACGCAAGTATTTTTGTCTGCTGCTTTGGTGATTCAGGCAGGCCATTTCACATTAAAGTCAGAAGCTTTTATTTACATTGGAAARCAAAAAGGGAAAGTGCAAAGGATCTTTCTTGTGGATTTGAGGGATTTTGGTCCTTTGTTATGTACATTAAAAGTCTTAATGTRTTTTTAAAAATAAATACACATTTATTTAAAAGCTGTTTAAAATGCTTGTTGTGTTAGGGCAGAAATCCTTGTCAGTCCTCTTCCATTACTGTCTAAACTAAAGTACAAACTGGAGGGAGAAGGAGAGTGGAGACTGTMCCATGAGTTAAGTAAAATTTGCCCTGTAACGGATGGAGGCTAAGCCTTCTCTCTTCCCCTTTAGTTCCCCCAGTATAAAAAGAAATTATTTGATTAATTAATTTMCATTTCTCAAGTCATCAGCAGATGTTAAAATTATGTGTAGTGAAGAGCATTGCTGATGCAACCTTTGACTTAGATTGGTGGGGGTTGTTATGGAAGGGAGGGGAGCTGCTGCAGCACATGACTCTTGTTTTCCTCTCTGTAGTCCCCTGCTGATCGCTCCCAGAAGATTCACGCTGGTGATGAAGTGGTCCAGGTTAATCGGCAAACTGTGGTGAGTACCTTGCAGCATTACAGACCCCCCCTTCTGCCTGCTCTGCTCCACAGGGGCTGAATGGATGGGGTCAGGAGCCAGTTCTGGTGTTTTCCTTGTGAAATGTCTGAGGCTTTATATAGCATTTTCTTTTCAAGACAAATTCTATTCTTTGCAATATTTCATGTGTAAATGCTTTATGCATCATATTAAAATAGTTCATGTTGCATTTAAGGCCTGTTTTAAAATGCTTTGTTACAATCCACTGAAATGCAGATAAAGAGCTTTAAAAAGTGTCCCCCCCACCAAGTAATTTGCAAATGATTATCCAACCATTTGCACCTGGGAAACCTGGATGTAATGATTACATTTTTTGCTTAGCACATTAAGCAATGCCTTTCAATGYGAGAAAGAAACATGACAAAAGTAGTTCACTGTGGATCCCTGTGTTAGTCAAGTTGAGCATATCCATGCATCCTTCTAGGACTGGAACTGAGGTATAAAGAGCACTGCTTGATATCTCAGTATTTAATTTACAGCTTAAATAGAGAACTTGGAAAGAAAATGAAGAACTTTGCAAAAGAAAAGCTTTCCAATTTTTTTTTTTTTAATCCCTAAGATGGCTTTTTTGGATCCTTTATCTCTTCTAGGTTCATGTCAAAACAAACAGTCTGACTTGGGGGATTTGGGCTTTTCTTGTTTGTTTGCTTTCAGAAAAGAAATGCTAAATAAAAGATGTCTTTATTCTCTTCCAGGTTGGATGGCAACTAAAAAATCTGGTGGCAAAGTTGCGAGAGAATCCTGCTGGAGTTAGGCTGCTGCTGAAGAAACGTCCTACTGGCTCTTTTCATTTCACTCCTGCTCCACTGAAGAACCTGCGCTGGAAGCCACCCTTGGTGCAGGTGAGAGCCTGCCAGCCCCACTCTGATCTCATGATGGGAATGCCTTGGTAGCAGCTAGAAAAAAAGAGAAATCTCAGAAATGCCCCAAAGTACTCATGGTTGAGTATAGGTCAAGGCAGGTTAGGTGAAATGGCGGTCCTCCTGTGGTTCCTAGACAAAAGGGAAAACGTTCTTTTTTTCTGTTTTCTTTTTCCTTGCAACCAGATACTGCCCTCTTGGTACACAAAGGTGAATGACTAGGAGTGCTGAATATTTTAATCAGCTTGTGTGCCACTGGGAGAACTTATCTGAGGCAAAACTGCTGATATGTAGGGAATTCATCTGCATGGAGCAATAAATAAATGCCTTCTCTATTTATCACAGTAATATGCTTTTGCTGAAATTACTTTAGATTATTCCATACACTTGTCCTCTTTTTAGTTTAGTGAAGGGTGAGAAAGAGTGGTTTTTTTCCGAGAAATTATTTAAACTACTTGTTTAAATAAGATTTGGTTGTTGGGCAATTCACAGATTGGGTACTGAGCAGACAGAGAAAGTGATGTTAGTAATTCTTAAATAACCATGATGAGGAATGGCTTGTTGTATTAGGAAACTTGGGGCTTAATGCTTGCAGGAGCAAACAAGCTAACTGAATTCAAACTAATTATCTGAAATTAATAAAACCAGGGGAAGTTCCCCCTCCTCCTGTTCTGATCCAGGTCTCCCTACAGCTGTGGGGATAATCTAAACCTGTGGCAATCACAAGTTCCATGAAGGCAGATTTCTCTCAAAATGGGTATGGGATGTATACGTGGCTACCTGTTCATCCTTCCTTTCGCCAATGTATGTGTCCTGTTTTTGTGGCATGGTGCCTGACATGTACTACCAGTGTGCAGAGCTGAGGTGGGCTGGCCTGTAGGCTATGCCCAGAAGTATTTCCTTGGGGGAAGGAGTTGGTCTTAGAAACCTTTCCTCTCCTATAGGCAGACAGGAACGTGAAAGGATGCTGAGAATATATAGAAGTGAGCTGCAGAGATGAGCAATGCCAAATCTATTTTTAATTTGCTTCCCTGACCCTAGTTATAGCCATTGATCCAATCTGTGGTGAACTTTACTATATTCCTGTCTGTGCCCCAGGCACTGGAGTGTGTGGAATAAAGGTAGCATATGCCAGCTTCACGAGGCTTGCTAATCATGTCTGTATTTAACAAATTGCATTATTTTAATGCATCTAAAAATAGAAGAGGGGGTTTTGTCTCAGTTGCTTTTTTTGTCTGTGGAATTTACAGGAAAAATAGAACTGGAAAGAGCAAAATATTCTTGAGCAATGCATTACCCATGATGGGACTTCTGTGGGAAGGCCAGTGACGTTAGCCAAGACTGGGGGTGGAGGAAGATGTGGATTCTAAGAGTTTTTACAGTGTTTGCCCATCACAGAGACTGTAGTTCACTGGGGGATGAAAATGGTGCTGTTTATTATTAACTGTTTGTGAATGACAAATGAATGTTCTGATGTCTGATAGCTGTTTAACATTTCAGACCAGTCCTCCACCAGCTTCAACTCAGTCACCAGAGAGCACGGTGGACACCTCGCTGAAGAAGGAGAAGCCGGCCATTCTGGATCTGTACATCCCCCCTCCGCCGGCTGTTCCCTACTCCCCTCGGTATGCAAACACACCTGCACCACTGGGCAGAAACCTCCCTCACTGCCCTTCTTGCTCTGCTGGCTGCCTAGCAGAGCTCTGCACCTGAGATTAGCCTGAAGAAGCTGCAAATCTCAAACTTTTTTCTAGCTGCCTAAATGAGTTGGAGTGCTTTAACTTACGCTTAAATGCATGTGCTACCAGGATTGTAACAGATTTTATTTGTGGGAGATTATTGTGTGCTGCAGAGAGCAGAGTTGCTCCCAGAACATGAACCAATGTCATCTCTGGTTTTGTTGTGGAGTTATGTTCCTGACACTGTTTAAATCCAACTGCACACAGCAAGAAGTCATTTTTGTCCCTAACATTTTTCACTGTTGGATTATTTCTTTTTTAGCAAGTTGAGTAACTGTTGTGGGAGTTAGGATAGAAAAGAATGTCATGTTAAATGACGCCTATCACGTTAAATTTTTAAACTTGCAAGTTGTTTAAATCAAATGTGTTCCCACTGAAGGGAAGGGAGAGGCAATACATCAACTTCTATTTTTTTGTCCTGTGGTGTAGGCTATAAAAAAGGAGACCTGTGTACACAGTGGGAAGGGGGAATGGTGTGTATGGTAAGGCTGACTGCTGTTTGTTCTCAAGTCCATATTGACTCATGCCAGAACCCTGCCAGCTGATCTGGGAATGTTACGGGGAAAAAGAGTTCTCAGGCAAGATGTGAAAAGCAGGCATGCTATCTGGCCTTTCCTGACATTTTGGGTTAGGTGTAGATAGACCAGCACAGAAACTGTGACCTTTTGCTGCAGGCCTTGTGGGAGGGCACTTGCCTCCTGTCATGTAAGGGCTGATATAGATACACAGGTTGTATTACTGCAGTTTTTGGGGCAGACTGGGAGGATGGGCTTGCTTAGGTAGGGTCTGTTTACTGAAGTTGGACCCATCTTTACCTGCTCTTGCCTTGCTTTTAGGGTTGCATGTGCTCAGTTCTTATTAAAAAAAAAAAAACAGATCTTTAAATCTTTTGGCATAATAACAAGCATATAGATTTAGCAGATGAATGCCTTAATTGTTTCTCTAAATCATTAAATTTCAAGCACATTGGTGAATTATGCCCAATTTGTTTATCTTTCCTAAAGAGACACTAAATTATATGGAGCTTCAGATACCTTTAGACCTGAATCCCTGTTGAAAAGGACAGAAATCACAATATGAGCTTTAAAACTTGTCCTGGATGATGTGTAGAAAGGAAAAGGCATCTTGACTTTGACTTTTAAAGAAAGCAAATGTGAGACGCTATGGCAGGCAGGAAGAGGAGAAAGGAGAATTCTTTTGCGTTCTATTTGGCCATTTATTTTGATCTCTGCATGCTTTGCTTTTCTCTTGAAATTGTGATGCATTTGTGTGATGGTTGCTTTTTTTTTTCCCCCCTCATCATCCTGTTCTCTTCCCTTCCTGGCATGGATCTCCTCTGCTCCACACTGGGAGTCAGAGAGCAGTGTTAAGTTTCCCTCCCCATGGCACAGTCTCCACATGGTGGTGGTGTAGGAAAGCTCTCCATGTACATACATTTCTGGTGTAACCTTTGAGTGCAATTTCTGGTCTCTGCATCTCCATAAACATCTCCTTCCTATTCACTGAGCTGTAGCATTGTTCTTGCTGAAGAGCTGGACAAGTGGGATGTGCTGTCCAGGGACTGCTTATGAATACTGGGATATATGTGTGTTTAGACAGCTATGTGTTTTTACACCTGCCTTGGCTAATGGTTGCTTCAAGCAGTAAGATTCTAACTGGTAGGAAGGGGAAAAAACCTCCAGGCAAATCTGAACTTGAAGGGTAGCTTCTCTTCAAAAAGTACTTTCAGAATTTAATCCAAATCTTATATATGTACATATATACACACTCACAATGAATCTGTTACTGAAACTCTCAAGGAGGGAGGGAGAAGGTGGTAAATATTCAATGAGAGTTATTGGACTCCTACAATGACTGAAAGGCAAAGTCTGTCAGATGGAGGTAATAGGTRTTACCATTACACCTACAGAGATGGATAAATTTATGTGGCACTCCCCAGTAGTCACAACTATGCACTGAGCAGGCAGTGAATCAGGGACTTTGGTGCCCTCAGGACAGAAAGGTCTCATTTATCAAAATCTTTTGCAGGAGTGGAACCTCTGAATTTCTCAGTGTGTTAAATTACTGGCTCGTTAAGAGTGAATTAGCACGAGGGGGGTAGCTTTCTTTTCTCCTTGTTAAATATAATTAAGTCTTCCATCATCTGACTTATTTGGGGTTTTTTTCCAGCTTGTTTGCAGCACAATGCCAGTTGTCACGAGCATGACTTGCTGCTAGAAGCATCTTTCAAACCTACTCAAGTCTATAGCTTTAGGCTCTTTCAAGCCACTAACTGAAGTGACATGTCCTTTCAGAGATGAAAAGGGGAGCTTTGTGTATGGAGGAGGCAGCAAAYGCAGTCAGCCACTACCTGGGTCCAAGGGTGCCGAGTCCCCCAATTCCTTTCTGGATCAGGAGAGCCGAAGGCGAAGGTTTACTATTGCTGATTCAGATCAGCTGCCTGGCTATCCCATGGAAGTAAATATCCTGCCAGCCAAGATGAGAGAGAAAACACAGTCCTATGGTGAGTTCATTCCTCTTTTGTATTCGGTGTTGATACAAGGRCTTTGAATCAGTCTGAAAAGATTTTTCTTAGAAAAACTCCTCATCAGACTTAATATTAAGGCCATTTGTACAAATTGCAAATGAGAAATTCTGCATCTGAAATAATTTCTTCTCAACACTATTTCTGTAATGGATATCATTTAGCTGGRATCTGTTGCTACAGAAAGCCATTTCCACATGTGCTTTGGTTATAACATGTTCACTCCTGCTCTAAATGAGCAAGAAGGCTGTTTAATCTCAGCACACTGATTTTTTTTTTTATATGTCACTAATGAAAGTATCTTCAAATATTCTTTTTTTCTGCAATTTGAACTCCTTATTGCTTATCTCTCCCTTTGTTTAACTGGGAGAAGCAAAACTTTAAAAATTGGTTTCCTCAACTTTATGTAACTTCTCATAACCTTCTATGTTTTCTCTAGGAAAACCTCGTCCTTTGTCAATGCCTGCTGATGGAAGCTGGATAGGAGCTGTAGAACCCTTCTCTAGACCACGAGGATCAGGAAGAAAAGGCAAGGTTTTAGGTTTTATCCCTCATTCTTTTCCTCTCCAGAATTTCCTTGGGGTGAACTACATTAAAGTGCTTAAATTAGGAATGGTTTGCATATTGCTGAACTGATGCAAGGTGACCATTGTTGGGCTTAGCAGGAATGCCAGATGGTAATGGTGCAATTTCTGAGGCCATTCAGTGATGGGACTCAAATCTTCTGCCTTAGACTTGTAGTGAGCTTTAAAAGTTAGCTAGAATGGCTAGGGCAGATCTGTACTTGTGATTTTATAGCACGGGTTTACCATTTTGCTTTTACACACAGCCCTTTCCCTTTCTACTGCGTTCAATATTGAGCGTGAAACTACTTTTTTGCTAAGTCTTTCTTTTTGTTTAGCTTACTTTGGAGGCTGTTGAAGAAGCAAGCTTGTTCACAAAATTAAAATGTAGGGCCTTTTAGGAGCTGCTTTTTACTGCTGCTGCTGTTAAAAAGGAACATATTCTGCAGGCATCACTAAAGGAGATGATGAGAGAGAGACAGAGAGCTCATAACATTTCATGTTTGGTTGGATGGCATTTTTTACTTCCCACACTGTCCTCTTCCCACCCTCTTTTGCATCTGAAAGACTATTTGAGTCCTGTTAGAGTGGGAAATAAGGATGACTAGTTTATTCTTGGAATCAGATACAAGAGCCAATGTCTAATTCTAGGTAAAATCAAAGCTGGATTCTATTATTTTCATGTAAAACTAGAAGTTGATAATTGGAAGCATCAGCCTGGAGGGGTACTAACAGAGTGATCACCAGGTGGCAGGGCTGGTTTTTGTATGTGTGGCTTTTTGCTTGGCTTTATCTTTGGTTTTGTGTTGCCTTTTTTTAATGCTTGAAATGTACCTAAGTACTGCAGGCTTGTATTTAAGCTGTGTTGATCAKAACCAAAGGCCTGCCTAGTCCAGTAGGATGTCTTTAGCAGCTGCTGCCCTGGTCAGGTGTCTGGGGAAGAGTAAAAACAGAAAGCATCATGAATCACTGGGCAAAACCAGGGAGGGAAGTGCTTGCATCTTTACCTGCAAAATTAATTTATCTTGCCCAGAGTAATATTAGTAGCTTTCAATTTATTTATGAGTTATATTGAGAAGTTCATGGATTCAACTCTGGTCTCTTCAGCATTTTGAATAACACATTAGAAGGAGGTTTGTTACATCTCAACCTGTGATAATGATTTGCATGGAGATAGTCTGTATCAGCATTTTTGATGTGTGTGAATCTGGAATACAACAGTCAAATGGTATCTCCTCTGTGTATGGATTTATTTCATTGTTTGTGTTACTTAAAAAATATTAAAGATGCAAAAAGCTGTGAATCTATAGATAGCTGATTATGTCCAGGTGTTTTATTAAAAAAAACCCAGATTTAGGCATTTGAAGTGTGACTAGAATGCTTTTATGAAAACAGAAAATATTAGTGAAGGGTTTTGAAGTCAGCAATAATTGCTTTTCCTCCTCCTGTGTGTACAGGTGAAGATGTCCTCTGCAGGTACTTCAGCAATGAAAGGATACCCCCGATCATTGAGGAAAGCCCCTCCATGCAGCACCCGCTCACCAGGCCGGTGTCTGACAAGCAGTTGGTGAGGGGAACGGATTATATTCGAGGCAGCAGGTGCTTTGTGAACACAGACCTCCACAACAGTGCAACAATTCCTTTTCAAGAGGAAGGTGCTAAAAAGTCATCGGTTACATCATCCTCAAAATCCTCCTCGGCAGAGCCCTCGCTGCTGGTCAATTGGATCACGAGACTGAAACTGTTGACTCATTGACTTGTCCCCAGTGCTGTTACCAAGTGCCTTTGCTCGTTGGTCAGACTTCTCTGCTTTGCAGCTTAACTGACACACAGTGACTAATTGCGGTATTCTTTTCCTGGAGACTCTTACACTTTTGCCTTTTTGTTTGTCATTTTTGATGGATCAGAGGGTTTCACAGTGCAAGGAGGGAAGAAGAATAAAGATCAAAAACTGAAGGCATTTATTCCTATGGAAATGAGTAAAATTTCAGTGAGGTAGAGGCCACACATGACCTGGAAAATGTGTAATGACTCAGAGGAAAGCATTGCATTACTGTGAAGCCCAGTGGCACTTTAGTTGTCCCAGTGCTCAGAGGCTGGTGCAGCTGGCAGGGTGTCAGAGTATGCAGAGCTCACAGAAGTTGTCACTCTCCTGACTGGGAAAATAAGCAGGGAAACAGCAGTTTTGTGCGACTTGGTGTTGCTGTTTCAAGTACTGCATGAGATCAACCTTGTGAGGAAGAAGTAGTAATGTTACCGTTCTCTCTCTGATATCCAGAGTTCCTATGAAGTCTTAGGAAGAGAGTTCTCTTATTTGGAGATTTTAGGAAGTTGGACTAATTTAATTATAAATCAATCCAACCTTATATATATAATCTATTTTATTGAAATTACAGGACAAGGAAGAAGCACTGAACAACTGCAGTGCTCATCTGTAAAGGTATATGGATTGCTACAACATGCCAAGGAAATGCATCTGTAGAGGTGGTGAAAGAATATATATTTTTCCTTAATTGTTTAAGAATGACTTGCTGTTAACCAAAGTAACCTTTTAAAGACAGTCCTGTTGGACTTTTGAGAACTTTTACAGTGGTTCAGTTCTTGAATGATGTGTTGTTTTTATGAAAAATATGTGCTATCATACACTACRATTGTAAAACATCTTGCTATTTTCTATATAGCTCTAATTTTTACCCCTCCAAAATTTTAAAGTAGCATTGGGTATTTTGGGAGGAAAATAAAACTTGTTTTACAAAAGAGGAGTATATTAAAGAGGTATTGTTTAAGAAGGAATGTACATAAGATTGTTAGTATGCAAACAGTTGTGCTTAAAGTTATTTAAGTATTAAATATAGTTGTATATATTTTTACATTTAAACAGATAGTTTGTACCTTCCTGTATTGAAGTATTGGGCACAGATTAGTCAAATGAAAATAAGATTTTGTATTACCTTCTAATTATAAGACTAACTATTTTTGTAGATGATRCATTGCCAGCAGCCTCTATTCCTCTGGTCTTGCTGAAAAGAAGGATTTATATTTAATAATTGGTGGGGAAAGAGGGAAGTTAAATGCTAGTTTGCACTTAGSACTGAGGCAGGAATCACATGTAATAACAGCATCTTAAAAACACACTAATTCTGTCTGTAAAGATGTGTCTGTTTTGCTGCAATGGGAATGTGAAACTGTGCTACAGCCTCACAGARAGAGACAGGGTGTTTCATTCACTTCTTAATTAATTATGTTTGGTTGTGACTCACTAATGACTGGGGAGGCTGGTTTGGACCTTTCTGATCAAAGCAAATAAGTCTGTCTTCTGCCACTCTCCTCCACTCCCCGAGATGGCAGTCGGTACTAGAGACATGGACTGCTGCTGTGTAGTTGAACCCTACCACAGTTTGGTCCTGCCTTCAAGAAAAGGGCTGGAACTGCCACGTTGTAGGCTGTGTGGTGTAGTATAGTCCAGCCTCAAAAAGGCTGAACTGTTCTAAAGCTGTTGTCTAAACCAGACCTTTAAAATGGAAATTCTGCTCATCTTCAATGTTGTGTTTTCTGTACTTCAAAAATGAACACGGGCCATCATGCTTAACCTCTTACTGTGTATAGTGAATATAGAGGATGCTGTACAGTTTAGGGGTAAAAAAAAGTCCCACAGATCTTGGAATAAATCACAGCTGATATCCTTCTGGCTTAACCTGCAAAAAATTCTGCTGTTATGCAAAAACYTGGCTCATCTCTTGATGTTGAAGGTATGTGTATCTATCTGATCAAAAACTGTATCTAGGCTGACTTCCCTAATGAGTACCAGGTACATTTCCAAATATCCTGCCATGGTGCAGTACTCCACAGTACTCTGAATACATGGTCATGGTGGCAAAACAATGCAGTTAATTGGAAAAGATCATAAATCCCATAAAAATGTGAAATAATACTTAGTACTCATGCATATATTTACAGTGAGGATTGTGCACTTTTGAAATACTGAGCAGGTTTCTGTTGTAGTCTGTAGAATCTGTAAAAGCCAATGCCTTTGGTTTCTCTTAGATAACCATTGCAAAAGAAAAATATTCTTTTTTGGATGGTTGTGTGTGAGAGGAAATAAGATACAAAAATGAACACTAATGGTTTGTAGAGACAAGAATGCAGGGCAATTCTTGAAGCCATGTGTTTCCTCTAGTATTATGGACAACTRAGCTAGTCAGTATTTGAATTCTGGATGACCAACGGAGGTGGACACAGTACTGAGAGTATTACACTAATTTGGTGCTAATCAATGAGCTGGTAACTTTTCCTTCCTCATCAGCAGGGCTTGTTTTTAGAAATAACATACTCCATACTCTTGGTGCTCATTGAGCAGAAAGGAGAGAAAGTAAAAATCCAAAACTTAACCAAWCTAGGAAACAGATGGTGAAGACTAGCTTTATAGTTGGAGAGGATAAAGAATTTTCTTCTTGCATAAATGTTTCTTTAGTCCAAACCTTGCATCCAAACACTGCCACCACGTAGTCTTCACAAACTGCTCTATGCCTGCAATCACATCCTGAACAGACCACATTAAACCCCTCATCAGCTTTAACTTGATGAATTCAGCTCAAACTTTTTTTTGCAGGTTTTACTTCCCTAGGAACTTTCCAGCRTTCATCATTCAATTTTTGGACTATCTTACACGTGATCTGGGCAGAAAGGCTTTCGTGTGCATGCATTCTCAGAAATGCCTTTGCCAGCAGGATTGGTATCTCAGAGGGGTGTGAATGTTGGCTTCTGCTTGTGTTTTCTGCACTAAAATATTCATCCCCCAATTTCCACCATACATCCTAGCACACCATCTCAAAGTGTGAGATAGAAATGCTCGTGGGCAATTGGAAAGAAGTGTTGTGTCCTTTGGATTAACCCTTGTCCTGATGTGGCTTCTTTCTTCTCAGTAGCCTGAGCTGTGTTTTGCACATGCTGTGGTTATGGAGCACGTGCTCTTTGTGGCTGTCACATAGGAGTGCTTCTGTCTTGCAGGTTTGTAAGGTTCTTRTAATGGACAAGAGCTCTTGAGGAAGCCACTGACTTAACTTAGCATATTCTGTGATTCACTTAAAATTTAGAAAGAGCACTCAAAAACCCCTAAGTTCGGAGAATGAAAAAAGAGGGGTCAGGCTAAGCTAAATGTATGGGTCTGTGGTGTGTCGAATGCTGCTTCAGCTGTGTGACAGTAGCTGCAAAGAAGACATCCCACACAACTGCAGCATGCACATTTGTTTCTACCAGAACATTTGTATGATGCTAGAATATGAAACAAGGGCAGTCTTTCAAAGCAGCTATATATAGWTCCACACATCACACTTGAGCTGTAAGATGCGTGACAAAAGCAGTCAAGAGCTTCTGTCAGTGTKTCATTTCACCAAATTCTCCTGCCTGTGCTGCTGCTGCATCAGTTTAAAATAGTAACCTCTCTTCATCCTGTTGCCTGCACAATGCAAGCCCCTAACCATCCGTTTTGTCTTCCTGTGTGATAGTTAGCAACTGTTGGTAAGGTTGTGTCATTGTCACTGGGCCTTGTGTAGTGGTCCAAAAAGTTTAGTTAGTTTGGGTTATTCTGGACTTTGACCAAAAGTGGAAAGTCAAATTTAATAATAATATTACTGCTCCAATGTCACTTAGAGTGGGGATATTTTTTAATACATACTAAATATGAAACAGGCAGGAGTTGTCTTGTACAGACTTTGCCAGTGGAAGAAAAAATGAGGATTGCATACTCAGTGGAGGAAAAATCCCCTGACCTTTGGGTGTCCTCCAGTTCCTGCCAGTGGGAGAAATGTGTTTGTTTTAGCATGACATAGAATAGATGTAAACATTTCTTTTTAAACCTCCCTGTGTGGTCACCTCAGTTATTCAGGATGATGTAAGCCACCGACTTTCTCCCTTAAGTAGTTATGGAGTTGCCCAATATATTTTTTTAGGAGAGGACAAAGATTATCTCAGGATTACATGATGGATTAACAGGGTATGGAGACAGAGTAATTAAGCATAAAATAAGTACCAGAGAGTGCTGAGTTATAGGGAGAATCCTTGGGGTCAGTTTATGATTGTGATTTCTGTTTGTTCTCTGGTGAGGATGAATATTCTCTATTGCCAGACAGCAGCCAAGGAATCAGAGGACAAGAAGTCCAGTTTACTGTGCCATCTTCAGCTGAGAGGGATGGTTGCTTTGGCTTGGTTGATTGGTTGTTTTGACGCCCCTACACTTATCATCCTTGCTAAGTGTAGCCCTTTTTCAGTACAAGTGAGCCAGAGGAGGAACTRTTGAAATGTACCTGTGGGGCAAACCTGATAAGGTCCTGATGGATCACTGTGCTGTGCTGATTGGTGGTGCTCAGCCACCATGTGTTTAGATGTGCTCTGGGAGTGTCTCTGCAGGTGAGGAACCTCAGACCCTATGCCCTTTGCTAAGAGGCTTTTTTGTGTGGGCAGTATTTACTGAGAGGCATAAAATATGCCACAGTCTAAACTGATATTTAATGTTTTTTTGCTAAGAGGCTTTTTTGTGTGGGCAGTATTTACTGAGAGGCATAAAATATGCCACAGTCTAAACTGATATTTAATGTTTTGACCATGTATTTAATGTTTTGTTTTTTGTCCCCAAGTAATTGCATGCTTCTCAGTGCTACTTATTAATGTGTTTTCCTCTTTCATCCCCCATTAGCTGTTTTCAATGTTTCTAATGAAATCCTCCCCTATTTCCAGTGAAAATGTTCATAATACCAAGTAGTCACAAATGAGCCATAAAATTTTAATATGTAAACTGTAAAAGAACCCCAACCAAACAAAACTCCATTAGCAAAACAYAAGGCATATTCTGCCTTGTGAATAACAACTTCATGAATTGCAATGAATAGTAATGAAATCCRGGTCAAAGATCATCCAAACTTTAGTGGCTGCATCTTGGGTGATTTGTTTGATTTTATTGCATGATAGTAGCAAATGAGGGCTGTCATTCAGGTATTGTAGCAGCTGKGGTGTTTAAATGTGTCTCCACAGAACATGACCAAAAGCTTTCTTAGGTGTTACACAGTTTTAGCTGAAATTCTTTCCCACATTACTGAATGTCCCATTGAACATRCAGAAGTCTTAATATTGTCAGGCATAGCTCTTGACCACTGGTTTCTGTGGGAAAGTTGGTATAAGTTCCTGTAAGTGAGATGAGAGCAAAATAAATCATGTCCTAAATTAATTATTTCACTTTCCCTATGTCCTTCTTCCTCTCTGACCTTTTCCTCCCTACATTAAGGCTAAGGGGCTCTCCAAGAATTTATTTCAMAAACAAGCAGCTATAAATTCTTTAATATTTATAGCATAATCAGTTTGTTTTGATGCCTGAGATAGTTTTGGCCAGAGCCTTCCAGCAAAAATAGTGCTGCCCACAAGACAACATTTCCAAGTTCTTGATTCATGTAAGAATTCCTCTCTGCTTAGTAAGCTGTTGGCTTAGGCTTTGAAGTTACTTAGAACACCACCCCAAGTGGTCCTTGGTCCTTTAGGTCTAGACACATCAGCTTCTTATCATTGGAAAGGAAGAAAGGTCTGTTTTTTCTCCTCTTTTCAGAGTATGTAATGCTGCATTCATAGGTTGCATTGGAGAGATGGGTGTGGACCTCCTGCCCTTCCCTGCCTGCCCTGTCCTACTGTCTGTGCAGTGGCTATGTGGGATGGAGGGACAAGAAGGTGTGGGGGCACCCATCAGCTAAAACAGCAGCCCCTCTCTTCCCTCCCTCATGCTCAGGATATGAGTGACCRACCTCCGAATGAAAGGCTGATGGGACAAGACACCTGATTTGCAAAGTTTGTTTTCCTGTGGAAGGATGGGAACATTGTGGAGGGATGATGTGTTGCACAGTGTTAGCACAGAGGCAATATGAGGGAGCCATTATCTAAAAACTGAAAAGGTTTGGCAGACTATGAGCTCCTGGTATGGCACAGGCACGTTTCACCTAGTGCTGCAAGGAGGTGTTTATTAAAGCAAAGGGGACAAGTGAGCTGGGGCTGTCTGGGAGAGGCAGCAAGGCAGATACCCTGGGGTGCTCACACATGGGTGAATCTGGCACAAGAAATGCATTTGACCTGCTGCTGACCATGGCTGGCTGCTRTGCTTGGAATGGATGTGGTCTGTGTGGGAAATAAGGCTTTTAGAAGGATGTGGAAGAGGCTCAGGTTTCAGCATCGTGACTCATTTTCCCAGTGGTTGACCAAAGCGGGGGAGGTGTGATGGGAAGTGGTGATGAGAAGTACTCCTGCTATCTTTCTCCCTAGCAAGAAATGTCAGGGAGTGAAAACAAACATCACCAGAAGTCTGAAGTTCAAAAAACCTGAATCAAGCACAGTAGCCAAAGCTCATGACTTCTCCCACAGGTCTCTCCTGCAAACGTGGGTTTTTCATCTAGTCTGCAATGAAGTATTGTGTGTTTTCAAAATGCAGAAGATTTTGGACACCCTCTGGTCTCACACAGTGCTGTTGAAATAGCTGGCTGTGAAGAGAATTATCTTAGCTAGAGAGACTGACTCTGGCAGTGTTGTCTCAGGGCAGGAGCTGTAAGGTGAGAATTGCATCAGCCTGACTAGTTCAATAYGAGCTTTTTGGGTTGGATGTGTGTAACATGCCTGCATTTTAAAATGAAGTGGAAGTCAGTTATAAAATCACAAAAAAAACATGCAAAAGAAGAGGAGATGCTGCCAAAACATTGTTCTCTGGCTGCTTTCCAGTACTCTTGCCTAGTTTGCACCCCTGAGACAAAATTCCAGGTGCTGCCCTAGTGAAAGGTGGCACACTATGTGACCCCAAAGGCTTCTTTCCATTGTTCAAAGCACAGGCCAGGCAACATTTCTGTTGTTTTTCTCTAGGTCTTGAGTGATTTCCTGTGATGACTACTCAGTCTGTTGCCACCTTCCCCCTTTGCTCAAGGTGCCCTTGCTGAGCACCTCAGGCAGTTTTGGCATTGTCACACTTGGGTGCCTGCAGAAGGCAGTGTTGGGATCAACATGCTTGTGCTGCTTTTGTGCGAGAGCATAAATAAGAAATTCTCCTGCTAAGTAAACAGAGTTTGCCAGGCAAGAGATTCTGTCCTCAGCACTAGGTCTGATTGCTCCTTCTACTTTTTGTGTCAAATCTGATTGGTTGATTAGAGCTGATTCTGATTTATGTTTGTAAGGATGAAATGAAAATAGGATCTTGTTGATGAAGATGATTCAAATGAACATTTGAATAAATTAATAAAGACCAAAGAAACTAGAGAAGTAAAACCAGGCACTAATTCTTTACCTGAGCAGTGCTAAACAAAAAATATATGTAGTAAATGTGTATGTGTTTTGCATTTGTGTGGGGTTTCATATCTCAGCCTACTGTCTGAAAACTTAATATTATTCTCCTACAAGTTTCTTGACAATGAGCTGGAGGTAACTGTGGGATGCTTATGATCAAGCTGCTGCTGTATTATTGTGCTGTTTTATTTTGGGAGAGCAGGCTGCTTGGTACACCTGGGTTTTCTGTTCCTTTCCAGCCCTCCCACTCTAAAACCAATGCACATCACATCAGGTGGCTTTCAAAATTGTTACCTCGTCACTAGATCCTCTTTTCACTGTCCTACTCAGTTCAACTTTTGAGAACAGTATGAAATGWATTTTTAAAGGCTGAAGATCCTGCAATACATAAGCACAGGTAGATGTAATTATTGATGGGTTTGAGAACTGGAGCCATTGTAAGGTAACAGATACGCTGCTGTATTTAAGATGAAAAGTTGTTCTTCAAGTAGAAATTGTGTTATGTACTTGGACTATTAAATACACACTTGATTCAGAAATGCACAAAGCACCATTTGTGCCACTTAAAGTTCACATGGAAAAGCTGAATCATCCAAGCCATCTGAATGATGAACACTATTTGGTAGTTGTTTTCTTCAGCAGGCAGCTGGTGATCTCTCTTCCTGTATTCAGGGCTTGGGTGGGGGAGGAAAAGGAAGACAGAAAGGAGTCTCCGGGGTGGGGGGAGAAGCTATTGCTTCATGTGTGCAAACTTTATGGTTTTCCTGAGATCTCTCTAAAGTTGTGGTAAGTTAAAACTATATTAAGAGGATTGAAGAGGCAATATATATTGCAACTAGGTTATRAAGTGTTTTTATTTTAAAGTAATAATGCTTTATGAATATTTTAGGCATGATTTGTTTATTATAAGTTCTTTGTGGGGGAAGACATGGGATATGTCTAGGGCTGGGGGGATCCTTCAGACTTGGTAGCTTCTGTGCCTCTTGCTCCCCTCTTGAARTAAGGAGGTGAACTGTGAGATTCGTTGCCTCAGTCACCAGCCAAAATGGTAACTCAATTTCTCTTGTGCTGCTCATGTTGTAAACTTAACACCCGGTTTACATGTTTGCCTTCTGAAGCTCAGTGGTAGTGAAAGGCTGTTCCCTAGTGCTGAAAAAATTCCCAGATCAGGAGTGGGACAGACATGTGACAGAGTTGTAAGGAGCAGCAGTTATGCAGAAAACCCCACATGTACTCCCTGCAGCTACATCCTTGGCTTTCTACATGTAGGATGTATCTATTTTTTTCTGCAGATATTTTGGATATTGACGTTGGTGAAGATGTTTTTTTCTTCTTTTTAAATGATCTATCTCTTAATTATAGTCTGTCTCACCTATTTAGATGGTAAAATTTTTTAGCAAGCTGCCTCTTGAAGTTTTCCTGAGTGTGCTGGGTTGGGGGATTTAATTGTTTTCTATTGTACTTATTAGTGCAGCTTAAAGGGTCTAAAGAGCAGCAGAATGGAAAAAAAAGCAATGCAGAGAGGATTTGCTCAGATCTTGTTTGACTTTTCTTTGGGTTTTTCTGTTTTCTCAAGAAGGAAGAGGGACACAACCAGCAGGCATTYAAATCTTCTTTTGAATCTAAACCAAACTSTRTGACTCTGTCAGTGTGAGTRATGAAATGCCTAGGAACTGATGGCAACTTACTTGTACTTCTAACCAACACAGAACATTAAAAAAGGGCTGGGGCTCTGGTTCTCAGCAGATTCTTCAAGAGAGCCTCTCATTAACTGTGCAAGGGGGCACTTCCATTCCTTCTGGTGACTGTCATTTTAGGGCTGGCAGTGCCTGCAATAACCTGAAGTACTTACCACAGCAGGTAGTTTCAGTGAGGGGGCAACAGCCCCTCTTGCTTAGAAAACCTTTGAGAAAATATGAAATCAAACTATGTTGCATAGTCTTAAGAAAAGATKACTGCATTGCTGTCATAAGAACAAACATTAAAGATTTATGTAAGAAATTTATAGGACAAGAGACAATAAGCTTAAACTATACCACAGAGCTTGAATTTGGTTGAAAAACCATATCAAGGAGAGTTAAGCACTGATTTAAGATGCTGAAGCCAGCTGTGGAACCTCCATTATTTGATGTCTTAAAGAATGGATTGGGCAGCCTCTGTCAGGAGTAGCCTGAGTATAATTGATCCTGCTGGGAGGGACAGACTTAGTGATCTCCTGATGTCTCTACAACCTTATGAATTTGCAGAGATGTGATTGCATCCTGGTAGAGTTCATAAAGTGCTTTCAGGCCCGTCTGGATAAAAGCCACCATGCACATGTCACCATGACCCCAGTGAAATTTGGAGGTTTAAAAGACCCTGAAGCCATCAAATGAATGCATGAGAAGATGCAGTTCAGKGGCACCACACAGGAAAGAGGGACAGGGAGCAGTAACATTCAGAATCAGTAATTTTGCAGTTTTATACTTATCTAGAGTAAAATAATAATTGGAAATTACCATTGTCRTTCCTTTAGTTGAGGCACTTGCAGAACACTACAAAAACACCATTTTTTGTTTTGAAGAGCTATGAGGGTTTTCCTCTTTWTTGAGGGAAAGTGTTAGGAATGGTGCTACACTCCTGACAAGGGAAAGCATATTGATAGCTCTAAAATATAGTTTGGCCTTTTAAAAGCAAGACAATAGACCTACAAGATCTGCTCTTTTATACTGCTTCCTGATTGAGTTGAAGGACTCATCCCCATATCCCTGCCATTTCTAACGTAACTTTTAATTTTTAAAAGGAAAAATAACTTGCAGACTGGTAGGGCAGCTCTGTGCTTATGGAAGTAGCTTGTTTCTGTATACAAGTTCCTTGTTATAACAAGCTGTGAAGGAAAAAAGTACCCACCTTCATCTGATTTCAACCAATGGGTGGCCCAGGGGTATGAACTTTATGGGGAGACACATGGGTGGCATGATACCACAAAATTAATTTCTCATGCAGTGCAAATTGTCAATGGCCAGAGTTTCCAGAAAGCAGCACCAGATGTACTGAATATTTTGAAATTCAAGTCTGTAGAAAGCTCCAAAGAGGAGGAAGTGAAAGAATGGTGGCAAGTCTCTTGCAAGCAATTTTAGGGATGTGGGACTTCATTTGCACATGAGTGTGACAGCTCTTTTCAGCAAAAAGCATAGTGGGAAGTGGGATAGACTTTGTCTTTACTACCAGTCAAAGGACTGAACCATCTGCTTTTCCATGTCATCAAAGAACACTGTCTGGTCTGCTGCCTTTATCTCTTCTSTGGAATATTTGCTCTTTCCATAGGTAACACATGTGCTTCTGCAGAGCTGTCAGCATTGCCCTCACTGTGATTCAGAGTGCACGTAAAGCCAGTAGCTATTTTAGGAAGCCATGGCTGAGTCTCTGCATCTGATTTCAAGATACATTTTTGGGCAAGTTTTCAGATAATCCATTTATATGCAGTTGAAGTGCTTTGAAGATATAAAATGCCATGTTACACATAAGTRCTGATTAGTCATGCAAATAAATGGAGATATTTTAATTAGGGCAATTTCAACATGACTCGTACTGTGGAAAAGAGCCTATGTAAACATATTAAATAGATAATTTATTAGTGGGAGCAACCTGTGATTAAGGATGTTGCATTTGCATTTTTGGGGGGGAATAATATACTTTGCAAAGTAACACTGCAAGAGAATAAGCTAAAAACAATAACAAATAACCTCTGTTTTTCAAAATATTCATAAAATTATAAATGAGGTATTTGTGTCTCTTCCTTTCTGCTTGAGCTGCAGTACTACTCCGAGTAAACTGGGCGTGCTTAAGTATGTACTGCCTGAAATGTGGCAGTCTTGTCAGCTGGTCAGTCTGAGACTACTTACATATCCTGTGGTGCTGTAGTGGCTTTGTTCTGGGACTTGCCATCACTTTTCTGCCAGGACCCTTTTTTGCAGTAACTTTTTTTGTGTGTGTGTGATCTGTCAGCATGCTGACTGGGAGTGGCAGCAAGTGACTGGGGTGTTTGCCATGAGGCTTTCTGGTGTTATGTAGGAGATGTGTGAAGTGTTTCTTGATCATTCTTTATCTACTTCAGAGTCACTTCTGYATGTATGTGCAATTATATGTAAGGTGAATAGAAATGGGGGCCAGGATCAAGATACTGTTTTGCTATAAGTGCAGGAAACRTGCTTCTGAGAGTTAGAGCCAGACCTTTCTTGTTCTTGGATATGGTTGCACACYGCACTGTTGCTTTCCTTGGAATCAGGACTGGGGGTACCTCTGGGATGAGGAATGGAGCAGAATATCAGACACATATTGTCATTGATATGTGTGTGTTTATCACCTTTGACAATATATCTGGGCAATGTTCATCAAATGAATATTTGATGAACTACGGGAATACATCCATGACATGATTCCTTGTCTCTTTGTTTTTAGTGCCAGGACTTGTTTATGGTGGAGTGTGCCAAAGTTAACCTCCAATTAAAAATCAGGAGAGGCAACAGTTTACCCCATGGTAAACACCACATAGTGGCTCAATATACTCTCTGTCAGTTAGTCACAACACCCACAGTCTTTTTAATTTATGACTAAAATGCAAAGGTGTAATGTAAGTGGATTTTCCAGTCTGGTTTCCTAGTTTCAGTGGAATTTGCCTGAGCTTTATATAAGTATAAAAGTATTTACATGTGTGTATGCCTGTGGGTGAATATCTACCCATGCACTGAATTCTGTTTGAACTACTCAACCATAATATTTGAGATGGAATGACGTGACTTGTCAGCTGTGTGTTTCAGATTCAGTCTTTTACCTTTGCTTTTACCTTCCAATGAGCTTAGACTTACAAAGTATTGTCAAGAAGCATGAGTCTGCTGTTGCCATATTTCCTTGTCCACACAGCCCCCTTACCTAGAAAGAGGATAAAACCAGGCTCAGGTGAAAGTTTGATGAAACAGCTTATGTGTAGTTCCTCACTTTATGCCTATATGAGAGGTATATTTCTCTTTTTTGTATTTTTTTCTTTAAACTGAGAATATATAAGAACAAATTTTCACAAATGTTGAGGTTGCAATTCCTACTCAGTARGTATTTGAAGTACCTACAAAAGTTCAGTGCAAACCCCATTTTCAATCATTGCTATTTTTCTAGTGTAAGGGTTACACTCCAAGTGCAGCTGTGTCTATCTCTGCCTTCTTAAMAAAGAAGTCAAATTTCACTTTGAGTTGTGCTTTGAAAAAAACCCAAACAACTGCTGTGACTTCATGACCTTTCTACAATGTCTCCTCTGCCTTTTAAATAAGGACTTTCACTTGAAGGAATTTACAACAGATTTTCCTCTCAGTTCTTCACACTCAGATCTTGGCTTCATTCCAGAGTGTAGAAACTAGATTTGTAATTGCCTTATTTACAAGGTAGGCGTTCCCCTTYTCCTTGTTTGCTTAACTTGTCAGATTGTAGACTATCAGGCACCACTTAACCTTCTTAAAAAAATATTTTATTTCTATTCCTTTTCTGTTAAATATCTATTTATTCTCTTGAAAAACCATCATCAGAATGAGCAGAAAAAGTGGGTTATTCTGAATTTAACTTGTAATATAAGAGACTGGGTTTAACAGAGTGGAAGAAACTAGACAAAGTGGTCCTCAATTTGATAAGAAAATAATTTGACTTAAAATTACTGTTGTATTTTTTTCCCCTGAAAATTACAGATTTAGATAAAATTTGGGTAAACCAGTGCTCTGAGATCACATTCCAGGCTTTAAACAAGGCTCAAGCATGGTAAATATTTTGGGTAACAAAACCATTCCCAATGGCTTTTGGCTTAAGATTGTGGGTTAATTGTTTATTTTTACTGTCAGTCTCTGCCTCTTGGATACCTGACTGGCTCTAGAATGCACAGAAGCAGCACAGGGACATTTGCTGGGAAAACTYGTGCTTTCAGGATATGCTTCTCTCTCAAACGTGCCATCGTTTGACCTTCGGCTTTCCTTGCTATCCAAAACAGCTCCTTGTCAGTACTTTTCCCTTCCCAATGATCCTATCAGCAGGTCCAGCATTCTCTTGAGGAAGAGAAAGTTAATGGGTAAGAGGTAATGTAGTCTAGAGTGTGTTTTGGGACCAACAGGCTGTAAGAGAGMTCAAGAGTGAGCTGTTTATCTTCCCACTGTCTTTCTTCTCCACTGGACTCCTCAAATGCAGGGCTAGAGGAGGAATGATGCAAGGGCAAGGCTTGTACCATGGATCCATGCAGGAAGCTAGCCCTCATCTGGAATTTCTGGACAATGTTTTGCTGCTGTATTATATAACCTTTTTTTTCAAATATCATTGTGTGGGTAGTTGGCACTTGCTGTCTGACTGGTGGTGCCATTAGGCTTTTATCTGCGTGACTCTGCTGTAGGAGAGCACCACAGGAATTACTCAGCTGGTTAGGCTGCTGAGGGCTTGTCAATGGTGAATATCCCTGTTGGATTTTCTAGTCCTCTCAGCCCTCTCTTTCTTCTTATCTCAAATAGATTGTAAAAATATTCTGCATGGTAAAACTGACTTGTCCATAACAGTGCAATAAGAAGATTATGTATCACAGCCTGGTGTACAAGTCCTTTGGAAATTGTTTGCCTACATGGTTTCCTGTGTGGWTTTTTTTGTGGCATTTGACTGCTTGGCTGAGCTATGTTGGTCTCTGCTCCCAGACAAACTTTTGCAGTGGGGAAAAGAGGTTTTATTGTTCCCTGTGGATGAATGCTGGTATTCATATAAAACACAGCCTGTCTAGTCATGCAGATAAATAAAAATCCATTTAAGATAATGATGACAAAAAGGGAACATACATATGTCAGATAGATCGTGTTCTKTAAGTACAGGCAATGATGAGGTTTGTAGAATCTGATTAACTTAGGTCTTTGTCCTGCAGGCAGTTATCAGCATGTGAATACATTTATGTAGCACTGTTGACTTTCAGGACTGCTTGAGTTTGTAAGATTAGTCCAAAGGCTGTGGAACACACATAGTCATTTTGTYAAACTCATTTAGTTTAAAGTGTTACCCTCTTCAGGCTGTGCTGATGTATTTTGTATTTCCTCACTGCAGGAAGGCCACCCCAGAGGAGGCTGTAGCTGTTAACTGCAGGTCCCAGAGCTGTTGGAGCCTGCCTGCCTTCCCTTCTTGCATCTCGGCCTTAGGAAAAGCAAGGTCATGGTGGAGAATGTAATGTTCAACTCTCATACTCTAAAGTCTTAGAACAGTGAATACTTTCAGAAGTGTGGGGCAATCAAGAACTWGCCATGGCTCTTTGTGTTTCCTATTTGGGGCCAATGATGGGGGCTGGCTTTTAATACTGCATGTAGCTTATTGCAAGATTCAGGTGTGAAAATTTTTATTAATGCCTTCAAGTTTGACATTCAGAAGGAAACTGAGAATGGCTTGTTGGGCTTCATCTGCAAGCTAAAACAACCAAATAACAAAAAAGACTTTGGAACTAAATCACTGTTAAAAACCATTAAAAACAAGATTGAATTTATTAGATTTACTTCTTGTTTTTTTAAGAAAACAGATTTTAAAGCTCATATATGTTCAATATGGTGGCAATGAACTCTGATAGTATTTTGTAACTATGCTTTTTGATACCTTGAAGGTTATGAGGTGTGGTCTCTCGGCAGACATTGAGCTGATGCTCATTCCCACACCATCACTATTGTTGAATTGACTGAAATGTGAGAGTCCAGATATCTCCTTGGGGAATAGTCTCATGCTTTATCATGTGCATGTGTGTTACCAGAACTCAGGTTTGATTGATTTCATGCCAGTGAAAAATAAAGTACAGCTGAGTGGTAATGGAAACCTGGATACAATGAATAGCAAAAGAACTGAAAGGGAAAGAATGAGAACAGGAAGCCTAATCTTCAGCTTTTCTATATATAGAAAACACCTCCAGGGTAAGCACATACTGTGTTGTATAAATACATTTAAAACGTGTTTTGTAGGCWCATATTTTCAATGTGTTGTCATGATCAGAAACACATGTAGACTCTGAAAAGTTATGTGAAGCATGCAGAACCCTTGCTCATGCACGTAAGTAAAAGCTATGCAGAGTGTATATGTGTGTAAACATTCAGCTGGAGGAACAGCCACATAGGAACTACTTCAGAGCCATCCCCAAGTCAGGAAGCCACAAATTATAGGCCTGAAATTTGCCACACTRGCATGTCTACATAAATAAAACCAACTGGAAAGAGAGGAGAGAGGAAAAACACATTTACAAATAGTATTAGTTTAGAAAAGAGGAAAAATGCTAAACCCTTTTCTTGACTCCAGTCAGAGGGCAGGAAGATTATTACAGGCAGGAGCTTGCAGACTTTAGCTGAACAACTTCCTGGTGCTGAGTATGAGTCTTGATTTTTATTTACGTATATGCATACAATCAGGGCTTTACACATAATCATTATTTTTATAGAGGCCAAGAGGGGACATGGYTGGATTTGTTTTTTCCCTTTCCAGGTACTTTGTCATCATCTTATTCCCTTTTTATCTCTGCCAAGTCTTTGGGATGGGATGATGTCATCTTCTCTATCTACCTAGTATCTACCATGATGAGCCCTTGATCCTGACCAAGGGTGTTGGCTGTTTCATGAATGTTGAATTGAGAAGCAGCCATAGGAAAGCTGGATTTCTATTGCAGACAGCAATGCTTCAGCTAGAGTAAATACAACTGATACTTGTAAAACCACTGAGGCAACTGCTAGTTTTCACAAAGCCTTATATAGGTCTCATTACGTCAGTCCTCTTCCAGKCCTCCCAGCCTTAGGCTGTGCCAGAGCAAACTCCCAGAGCTTCTCTCCCCACTTGGTTGTCACACTTGGAACATGGATTCTGCTGCAGCTGGGCTGATGGAGGTTTGGGAAAAGTAGCTGCTCTGAGTGATCAGTCGCTTCTCAGCCTCAGATGTTCCTGGAACTGAAGTGAGCTTGGCAGGTAAAACGCAATTCTTGGAACTGAAGAGTAAGAAAAGGGGGTACCAGTACATCTGAAGAAAGAAAGCAAAATCACCATTTGTGTTTGTTTGGAATTTTCCTTCCATCTCTCTGAGGAGAGTCACTGAGCGGAAGTGTAACTGACTCTGATGTGGAGCATCCCCTCATGGTAGAGAAAGTCTGGTGCTCACTTCGTCTCCAGCTCATGTTCATGTCTGGGAGGTCTGTAGCACAACTGGTGAGAAGATAGCAAGGATCATTGCTCTTCCAGTCTTCTTGGAGCTCTGCCCATGTCCTCTGCTTCATCAGCGTGGAGGATGTAAGGAAAGAGGAACAGAAGGGGAAGTATTTTGTAAGTTGAGGAAATTTCCTTACTATCTAGCAATGTCTGAAATTTTTAAATGGCAGGGTAAAAGGAAGAATTTTCTTGAGATTGAATGTTGTGAAACTAGAACTGAACACAGAGGTTCAGCTCCATCATCTGGCTTCTCAAAAGAAAAAAAAAAAAAAAGAAAAAGAAAAAAAAAAGGTGTTTCCTCTGTAAGTGCCTGGAAGCTGGAGGCTTTCTATAGGAGGAGGATGGGTAGGTTTAAAAAGGTTAGTTTTTCCTCAGGCTCTGTTCTCAGACATCATAAGCAGATAACCTTAAGGAAAATTATTGTCATGAATGCATTTAATGCTGTTACTTGAGGTATTAATTAATTAATGAATGCTGTTATTTGAGGACTGGAGCTCTGGTAGCCCCTGGACCAGAGTTGTTTCTGTGAGAGAGTACCTCCAGCTCTTGTTCTGAGAGCTGATGTGTGTCATTGCCAGCTATGGCATTGCCATCAGCTTCATTAGCTTAAAACCATGAGAGTTTGGTCAGCACTTTTGAGTCTTTGCATATTTTTATTTCCTGTGTTGAAAGGCTAATTGCTGCTATTAATGAGTGGATAGATCTCAGCTGGCATTTAGTACCAAGTACTTGTTTTGGGTGCTGACTGGGGACTGCCATCCTCGCACCTGGGGAGTGAAGGTCCCTCGTGATCTGTGGATTTACTCTTGCCCTTCACAACGCTTCCATCTGCAGGAGAGAACAGCCATTGCTTTCCCTGGATGAYCTGAGGAACTGAGACAGAGGTAAACCAAGCTTGCTCGGCAAAGCAAATGGGGGAATGGAAAGGTCTTGAACTGTAAGCCAGTGCTCTTCCACAACTCTCTCTTCCCTGCTGCCAATTTCCTTRCTATTCCATTGATGTGGATAATTCAGTAGTGCATGACAATGGTCACCTCCCATTATTCACTCTTTGAAATGACCTGTGCTTGATGGGGTTTCTGTGCCTGCAGAGGATTCAGCTGAATTGTATTTAGTGAAGAACTTGAAAAAATTAAGTCTGCTAATTACCCTAAGAAAAAAATGCATCTGGATATTTCTCTGTCCAGGATAAGTTTAAATTTTCTTTCAAGATTTTTAGTCCCCACTCTGATTTGTTTGGAGTGTGTCTACTTCTTTTTTTTATTTTCTTTTATTTTTAATTTTAAATTTTTTTTAGTGGTAACAGAAATAGTTGGTGTCTAAATCTTATTTGTTGAATTCTTGTGGATTAGAATGCACAGTTTTCCTTACTGGAGAAGGGGGAAGGAAATGGTTTGAGATGTGGCACGGAAAAGTTGTGTAAAGAGAGGCTATGTGTTTGTGGTTTGGGGTATTTCCACTGCCCACTCCATGGGGTATGTACAGAGCACCATGTCTTTGGGGACAAGATGCCCATACTGCTGTCACCTTCTGCAATAGAAGGCTGAGCACACAGCTGTGGGAGTGGGAGTCTCTGATGGGTATAATCATTGAAATGAATCTGTTATCTCTTACAGATTTTCATACAGTCAGATCTATATGTGGCATTTCTTCTAAAATACTTTCATACCTAGTTCCTTAAAGCTTTTTAGGTATGTGTAATGTTCCCTTTAAGTTTCTCCAAAAAAAAAAGAGAAATATGTGATAAGGCAGAATGGGAAAAGGATGCTTAAATATTTAATTTGACTACCATTTTTAAGATTAAAAATTGGTTATAACCAGTTTGTATATCTGCAGTCTCTGGCATTTTACGCAAATGAATGCAGTTCCACATTGCCAACCTCTACCATGCTTTGGTTAGGTGGAGTTCCTGGAGTCATAAACAGGAACTAGATATCTTTTTAGACTCTCCTTATCTCCTCTCAGAGGATAAGAAGTCCCAAGGAGCATCCCACTGACTCCTAGATGCTTGCTTAGCTCTGCTGGAGCAGGGCACTCCACCAGCTGTCACATTCTGCTTTTTAAACCAGTGCTTCATCCAACCTTAATGCAGTGGCTGGACCAGAAAAAGTGCTGCTGATAGAAACCTCCTGTGACCCAACAAGTAGTTAATGGTTAAATACTCCATAGCCTAAGAAGGCTGGGTCATACTGGTTCAGATTTTTAATGTGGGGTTAGTCTGCAGAGAAACCTGCAGCTGGGTGTTKCTGGCAGACAGCCCAAGGGGTGGGAAAGAAAGGCTTTTGTAAGCTCACTGCTGTACAAATGTATGCCTAATGTGTGCATGCAACCTAGTATTTATTAAACAAGTAGGTTTTCCTAGCAGATGTTCTGCATATGGCTGAGGCACGGTGCTGCTTCTGCTTCCCAGCAGAGCCTGACCCCTGTCCTCTCCTGCCAGGTGTCAGCAGCCCTGAGTGTGGGACAGCAGTGTCCTGCTGCCTCCTGCAGCCTCCCTGCCTTGGCTTTGGGGTGAAACTGTTATTGTTGCTTTTATAATCACTGTTAACCTTCCTTCTGAGAAAACTAGCATCAGTACTTAATATGTGGGGATGTGTTTTGATGACGGACAAAAGCTTTTCTGTTATCAAGTTTCTTTAGTAGGAAGTGCTTATAAAAAACCCCCAAAACACAACATCCTGGATAAAATTTATATGCCATATGGCAGAGGTTAAGGGAAATGCCAAAGAAASCATTATATATCTCATCTTTATTAAGTTGAACAAACGTGGGAACCAAGTGACATCAAATTCAGTATCAATCTGGTAGTTAAGAAATCAAGTAAAGTAACTTTAAAAAGTGGACCTAAATGATGTGACAGTGTGTGTTGAGGGAAAAATACGAGAAACAGCTGAAAGGACAAGCTGTTTGAAATGGCATTTTGTCTCTTTAATTGTGTTATTAATAGAAAGTAAGAGTAAATATGTGTACATGTTGAGGAAGATTTAAAAAAATACCAATAATAATATGACAAAGATGGTTTGTGCAAACAGCAAATTATAGCATTCTGTTAAAAATAAGAAGGTGTTTTTTTTTTTTCAAAAATTGGGAGTAATTTCCAATAGAATAAAAATTGAAAGGACCATGAGTTCTGCTGTTGAGAAATTAAGCTCTTCATACAATGTACAAGTCTTCCTTCAGGATGTGCCCAGAATGTGGAATGGCAGAATTCCTCATGGAGGAATATCCATTCTTCATGGAGACCTCGTCTCTGTTCTTGACACTTCCTGTGCTCTGTTGCTTTCCACTTTACTTTTATTCTGACACAGTTTGAGAACTAAATAAAAATGATGCTCTTATTTCCTCTCAAAGTCTGGCATACAATTAAGTAAATAAGAAAAAGCAATAGTCCATGAGATCGAATTTCTTCAGCTTATTATTGAAGATACAAATACTTCCTCTCTGCATCCCCTTGGGACACCCATATTATCCAGACTTCTTTTTATATAGCAGCCTTGAGTTGAGCTCTCTGGAAAGAGCTGAGGATAAAATTGGCACATTTACCTTATTTTCTATCAATATTGCCTTGTCTTAAAATGCCAAAGGGAGGTTGCTTTAATTCTGGAGATGCTGCTGGTGCTGTAAAGGCTTGCATGAGGCCTCTCAGCCTTGTGTACTACCTGTAACCTCACTTGCAGAGCCCTGCTGCAATTTACAGCTTTGGGAAGTGGCTTGCATGTACTGTTTCTGTGTCAAACTCAGGAGTGATGTTGATGTGGGTATTTGGGACAAAGCTCAGTGGTAGCTGGGAGGTGCCACAGGGTACGTGAAGGGGTGCTGTGCCAAGGACTAAGACAAGTGAGAACACCCAAAGGGCATTCGGTGGTTTCTGACTCTGAGAAGCACTGGGGAAATTACAGATGTGGTTACAGATGTTGTAGCAAGCTGTAGTACAGCAAGGGACCTTCTTTGAAGTGGTGACACTGTAGAAAATGTGGAGAGCTTCTTACAGATCTGAAACTGTAAGACCAGGTGGGTGGGTGTCCTGGTAAGCAGACACTGCCTGGGAATCTGTGGAGAGCTCCTCAAGAGATGTGATGCTCTTCTAAGTTTCAAAGGTCTTTTGAACTTTGCAACCCAGAACTGGTGCAGGCTCTTGGAAGAAACATGTGTAGCAAAGTGGGAATCTGTACCACTGGCTCTTCTAATCACATCTTCTCTCTTGCCTTCTCACTTGTTATTTTTCACTCTTTCTGTAACCATTCACTTTTGTTCCCCTCCATCGTCTTTTTTTTTTTTTTTTGAGCAGACAGGGAATTCCTCTATAAGGGGAGCTGTTGGAACTTTTAATACATGAGTGTGAAGAGATTGTTGCAGTGCAGTGCTGTTAAGCCCAGAGCCTCACATAACAAGTTTTTTAGGTTTCAGGAGTTATTCGTAGGAACAAACGTGTAGGAGTAGCAGTGGGGTTGGGGAGTTCCGAGCCCTTTCTGAAGTGTCAAAAGACACGTGTGGTAATGTYGGTGAGTCATGTTGACCACAGGGGTGGAGGACAGTGGAAGGGCTCTTCATCTGCTTCATTGCCAAATAAAATCATTAAGGTTGGAAAAGACCTCCAAGATTGTTGAATCTAACCTTCAACCAACCAACACCTTGTCAACTCGACTACAGCACTAAGTGCCATGTCCAGTCATTTCTTGAACATCTCCAGGGGGAGTGACCCYACCACCTCCCTAGGCAGCCCATTCCAATGCTTAACCACCCTTTCAGTGAAGGAATTCTTTCTAATRTCCAACCTGAACATCCCCAGTGCAGCTTGAGGGTTTTTCTCTTGTTCTGTTGCTGGTTCCCTGGGAGAAGAGACTAATCCTGACCTGGCTACACCCTCCCTTCAGGAAGATGTAGAGGTCCTCCCTGAGCCTCCCTTTCCCCAGGGTATACACCCCCAGCTCTCTTAGGTGCTCTTCACAAGATTTGTGCTCAAGACCCTTTACCAGCTYCATTGACCTCCTCTGGACACACTCCAGCCCCTCAGTGTCCTTCCTGTAATGYRGGGCCCAGAACTGGGCACAGCACTCGAGGTGCAGTCTCACCAGTGGTGAGAACATGGGACAATCATTGCCCTGCTCCTGCTGGCTACACTATTTCTGACACAGACCAGAATGCCATTGGCCTTCTTGGCCACCTGGGCACAGCTGGCTCATGTTCAGCTGCTGACCAGCACCCCCAGGTCCTTTTCTGCCAGGCCACTTTCCAGACACTCTTCCCCATGCCTGTAGCACTGCCTGGGGTTGTCATGACCCAAGTGCAGAGCTTGGCCTTGTTGAACCTCATAGCACTGGCCTCAGCCCATTGATCCAACCTGTCCAGATCCCTCTGGAGAGTCTTCCTGCCCTCCAGCAGATGAACACTCCTGCCTGAGTGTCACCTATGAACTGACTGAGGGTGCACTTGTTCCCCTCATCCAGATTATTAATAAAGATTAAACAGGACTGGCCCCAGCCATGAGCCCAGAGTAACACCACCCATAACTGGCCTATAGCTGGATGAAGTCCATTCACCACCACTYTCTGGGCCCAGCTTTCCAGCCATCTACCCAGGGAAGAGTGCACTTGTCCAAGCCATGGGCAACTCCAGGAGAGTTCTGTGGGAGACATTATCAAAGGCTTAAGTCCAGGTGGGCTATATTTGGAGCCTTTCCCTCATCCAGCAGTTGGGTCACTTGGTCATAAAAGGAGATCAGGTCGTTCAAGCAGGACRTGTCTTTCCTAAACTTCTCCTGAGCCTGATCCCCTGATTGTCTTGTACTTGCTATGTTTTTTCACTCAAGGTTGTCTGCCCCATGACCTGACTTTGCACCAAGGTCAGGCTTGTAGTTCCCTTGATCCTTCTTCTAACCCTTCTTGTAGATGATCATCACATCTGCTGATATCCAGTCATCTGGGACCTCCCTAGTTAAACAGGACTGAGGATGGATGTTGGAGAGTGGCTGGGCAAGTCCTTCCACCAGCCAGTATCCTTGGGTGAATCCTCTCCAGCCCTGTAGGCTTGTGTCTAAGTGGCTCAGCTGGTCATTATCTACTTCCTCCTGGATTGCAGGCTTTTTCCTTGGCTCCCTGTGCCTGTCTACCAGCTTGGGGGCCTGGCTGCCCTGAGGATAACTGGTCTTTCTGTTAAAGGCTGAAGCAGAGAGGCATTAAGTACCTCAGGCTTTTTGTTATCCTTGGTGACAATGTTCCACCCCTGTGTACAATAAAGGATGGATATTTTCCTTGACCCTCCTTTTGTTGTTCATGTTTTTCTAAAACCCCTTTTATTATCTTTCACAGCAATGGCCAGACTGAGTGCTAGCTGAGCTTCCTCCTTTCTCTCTACATGACCTAACMACATCCTTGTATTCTTCCTGAGTTACCTACCCCTTCTTCCAAAGGTCAATAATTCTCTTTTTTTCACTGAGTTCCTCCAGGAGCTCCCTATTTAGCCAAGGTGTTTTCAGCGCTGCCAAACACTGGTCAGTTCTGGTATAAAAGGATAAATTGTTGCTTGTGGTGATGAGTTTGAAAATTAGAGTCGACAATACCATAGATAATATTGTCTTAATCAAGGATTGTTTAGAAACCTTTCTGAGAGCTGGTTAAGCAATCACTTTTACTGCAAAGGAGAACCAGGTGCAATATCCTCAGCTGTGCCTGCATGTGAGGCTTCAGTACCTTTGCACAGAATTGCTGTCATTAGCAATGTAGCAGTGTTGTAGTCACAAGTTTTTACACAAGGCTTTTATGGTTTTATTTAGTCAGGGTGCAATCTAGYCCTAACGTTTTCACATTCCTCATGTATACTGTGGGTTTAATACTGAGCTGTTTTCCTGATGCTGTTTGGAGCTTTCTGAGCTTGAGTTTTTACCAAGGTGATATTCCCTGTTAAGGAACATGTGAACTTAGAGAAAACAAACAAACAAAAGCAACAAAAACCAACCAAACAAAAAAACCCCCCAAAAACCAACCAAACAAAAAGAACAGCGAGTCCCAAATGCATTTCTTTAAGCCTTGTGCTTAGGTGTTAACATAGGAGCCTATTCAAAACAGAGGGAGATTTTAACCACTAGACCACAGTGACTCAAACGTTTACTAAGATGTATTGCAAAATGCTTTCGTTCCCTTCTCTTGACTTATTATTATGACTGCTGAGCATGAAAAATGCAAATAACCTGGGGGAGTGGAGCAAGGGCAGAAATGATAGCTGGGCAGAAAGGATGACTGGAGAGCAGCCTTCACTGTCCTCACCTGCTAAGTTTGTTGCTGGGCTGGGACAAATGYTGTGGGGGAGGAAGAGAGAGAAAGAGGAAACAGCAATTGTGAATGCTTTGCAACCTCAGCAGAAAATACTGATGAGAAATGGCWAACTTGCAGCTGAGGTTGTTGCTCTTCCTAGAGAATGTGTTGGTGTTCCTGTGTGAACTCCTTCTGTCCCTCAGAGGTGTGAGAGCTCAGCAGTCAGCTCAGCCCAGAGGGAATGCCTGCAGGGAAAATGAGGGAGAGAATTTGTTTGGGCAAATTCAGTTAACCCAAATGAATTTAGATGATGCAGTAATGGTAGTATAATTTGAAAAGCCATTATTTGATAAATAGATGTGCAAACAGCAAAAACCCCCAAACAACCAAAACATAGTATGACAGGCTTTTCTTACCAATGTCTCAAAAATTGACCTTTTGCTTGTTATGAATTTTTGAAGACTCTGMATTTCAGATGGGTATATATCATGGCAGTATTTGAATTTAGGTGTAACTCATGTGACCCTATAGTTTAATTGAATTCAGTGCACTCCCAATGACTTTATATATAAAGTAATTAAAATTTGCTGAATTGCTGATGAATTGTTGACTTYAACAGCATAAGCCAGTGGCTGTATTGGGTTTTTATCTATTTATGTTGCAACTGGAATGGAACATCCTTCTTTTGGGTTCTTTACAAGAAAGTAGATTGGCTGGCCTCAGTAATCTTAGAGCACAGTCCTAGAACTATTTGGAAAAATAGATTAAAATATGTGAAAATAATATGGGGTGTTTTCAGAAGGTGTTCAAGCACTTTAAGATATTTTCATTTTCAAGAAACAAAATCAATTTTTTCCTTTAATTTTTGCTTTTGCTGAATGACCTTTCAATTGAAATAGAAATGGTTGAATGAGAATGCAAAATATGCACATGTTGTTTGTAAGTTTTCCTTTTAATTTTTTTTTCTCAAGAAAGTGTTACATCCAAAAACTCTCTTTTTTTTCCTGAATATTTTTTTAAAATACCAAATAGGTTGATAAAGGACTTATCCTTTTTTTTGTGTGTGAAAAAATATCCTTTAAAAACTTTGGATGACTTGGCAGAAGAGCTGAAATAAATGAAGGAGAAGGATTTGTGCCATTATGAGAACAGATAACTTCTGAAGAAGCATGTTTTTTGGAATTGCATRGTCTTAGTTCATTATCATATTTCTAACATACTTAATGGCTGGATTTTAACAGAGATTTTTACACATCACAGATTGTCCTAACCTTGTGTTTGTGTTCATATATATCCTGCTTTTTGAAAATATATGTGTTTTTCTTCTTCTGGGAAGACATTTTAWTATTTTCTCTACAGGTTTTTGGGTGATTTGCTGGTCAGATGAAGGTTTGGAACTAGCAAAGAATGGTAGGCTCCTTGACCCACCTGGGCAGGCAACCTCAGTCCAGCCTCCAGCTCCCATCAGGCTCCGCTGTGAGCTCAAAMCAACTCCCTCAGGGCTTTATCCCATCAGGGCTTGAAAACTTCCAAGCACAGAGCCTGCAAAACTTCTYTGGGTGACTGGTCCCACTGTCTTCATAGGGAAGGAGGTTTTCTTTTTATTCTGTCTGTAGCTCTCCTGTTTCCACTTCTGCTTCTTGTGTCTCAGCCTTTTGCTCTTACCACTGATAAGAGCCCATCTCCGTAGTCTTGATGRTTGTCTCATAGGTGGTGGAGGGCTGCTGTTGGAGGGATCCTGATGCTGTCCTGCTCTGAGCTGGAAGTATCACAGTCCCTCAACTTTGCACAGAACCAATCATCCAGCTCCAGCCATCTCAGTGTYCCCTGCAGAGCCTGTTTCAGTTTGTCACCATCTCCCCTACACTGGGGTGTGTGCCCCAAACTGGATACAGCATTTAGATGTGGTTCAAACCAAGCAGAGGGTATAATCCTGTCCCTCAAACTCCTGGCTATGCTTCCATCTCTACAGTCTACTGGACATCTTGCAAGTCCACCACATTCCCAGTCCATCTGGAACGCCCAGTTTCTGTCACTGGGTTAGTGATAAAAGTGTCCATGTCGACATTTACAATAGGAAGCTGTTGCTTCTCTGGCAGGCATTTTAAACACATACAGCCACAACAAGCAGCAGTAGTGCTAATGTGACTAGAACTGGTTTTTATCAAAGATGAAAGGAAAGCAGTGGCATAAGATTGTGCAAGAAAAGACTTTGAAGCAAAGAGTGGGATTTAGGATTCTGTACAGATGCTAAAGTCCTTGTTTAGTATAGTGCCGCAATAAAACCAGTGCATAATGCTTAACTTTGGGAACTGTTTGTTTTCAAAATGTGTAAGCAATTTTCTAGCCACTTAAAGGTGTTACAAAAGCAGCTMATATGCTTCCTGCCAGTGCAGCAGTTTTTCTGGGGAGCTCCAAGCACTTTAGAGGAATTAATTACTAAATTTTTGTAAAATTCCTCCAATGTAGGTAATTACTGTAGCTCCTTTAAAAGTGTGGAGGTGAAGCTGTGGAAAAAGTGGGTTCAAAGTCAAGTGGTAAGTCAGTGCCAGAATCAGGCCTGGAGCCTCTGAGTACTGATTCCCTGCTCAAAGGCTTTCAGTTTCATGTTGTCCATCAGCACTTTATTTTCAAAATCTCACACTGGGATTTAGGGAAGCGGTAAAGGCAAATGTACAGCTGATTTCCTCCCCTTTGATTTTTCCAATAATGTTCCCACAAGGGTGACTTGATCTGGGATAGAGAGAAATACAAAACTGAGGTGATRTGTATAAATCCCCACCATTTTCTCAACACTGGAGCACTCAAAGACTGATTAATGCTCCGTGTCAAATTCACTTCATTAACTGAAACAAGTTAAACTAGAAAAGAAAGCTCCCAGTGGGAGCTGGAACATCTTTACTGTTTAGAAGGAAAACTTTACGGTTGTGCAAGTCAGTAGCTGGCAGTCATAAATGTTAAGTGCTGATAACACCTGGTTTGCCTGTAACAGGTGCATTTGGCAAATATGAATCATATTGGTTGACAGAATCTCATCTCATCCCACTCGTGGTCTCCACAGCCTGTGACAGGAGGCATGCAGCCAAGGGGTTTGCTGGTGAGTGATAGGTTTCAGTGGCTTTCCCACACCTTCTGGTACATTCATTGGTTACTCAGGCATCTGAGTAGGCAAAGGAAAGTTCAGACAATACCTTGCTTTCCTGTCTGGTGAGAGACGCTCACAGAACATTTTGAAAAAAAAGTGTCTAATGGAATTTTATTGCAAATGAACTGCAAATTGGGGAACTTCTTTTTTTTTTTTTTTTTTTTCCTTTTTCTGTGACAACTGCTTTCAGCTTAAGGAAAAAATACAGATGCTATGTCTTGAATTTTTAACCAGACTGATATGTTTTCTACTCCAATGAAATCTGCTGTAGGAACACAATGGAAAAGTAGTTTGACGTACCTGCTTTCACTCATCTCTGTGAGCTGCCCTCATGTTCATTTGTGCCCTGGTACATCTGATTCTGATTTTGCTGCTTACAACAATCCTTTATTTCCTCACAGATAGCTTGCCAGGTAAACAGGAATTGGAAATTCCAAAATATTTTTGTTTCCCCCTGCAAATTTTCCTGAGTCCTTGTAGCCATGATGGCAGGAAGTCCCTTCAGAAATCCTTTTTCTGATCCAGCCTTCCATAACTACCTGTGTGGAAACTTAGTGATTTCTACAGCCTGTATTTGCACAACTATATAAATAATTTCTTTTAACTCTCTGCATCACTTACTCTACTGCAATTTTTATTCCTGAGTTGTGCATCTACCTCAAAAGTTAGTGACAGTCTGACTCTTGGCCACTGCTGTGGCCATAAGAAGCTAGTAAAACTAGGAGAATGTTTTTATGCTGTGAAATTTGCCATGAATATTTTGACCCAATATTCCTGGAAAGTACTTAATTTACTGCTCTCTACKCATATTGAATCACTATTTGCCCTGTTGACAGAGTAATATTTTCAATTCCGTTCCAAAGTTCCATACACTGTGCTTGAATCTTTTCCCTTCTCTTCATTTCATCACATTTCATTGTTTGTTCCTTCCCTTTTTGTTTTTCATGACTGAGAAAGAGGTGTGTTTTCCCTAWATAAATCATAATCTAAGCTATTTTTGTTGAATCCCTTATCAGTCAAGCTACACTACAAAGCACTGTTTGTATCAAAATCATCTTCCTACAAGAGCTTTTTCCCCCCGGCAATTCTTGACCATTCTTTTCACTCTTTTCTCTTTAGTCTTAGAGTTTCTTTCTGTTGTTTGTTGGTGATGTCTATGCTAAGTAATATTCCACACAAAACTGCAATTGATCCTAACAGAAGCATTCCTAAATCCATTATATTATTCCCTGTTCCCTTCCTCGTCTGTCAAAATTTTGTTCTGTTTCTGACCACAGCTGAACATTAAGCATAARCTGCCCTTGAACATGTTGTACACCTCCTCTTTTTAAGTTAATTTGCAGCAACAGAGCTATTARGTAAATCAGTTGAGTACTTTCCACTTGAAATGTTATTAATGGAAATTTAGTTACAAAGATGCATCTACTTGCTCTTGTCTTACCTTATKCCTTGAAATGATACATTGGAGAGAAGATTTTACAGACATTTGCCTTAGCTATGGGTTAGAAAAGTGGAAAATTACTCTCTTGGTAAAGAGGGAAAAAAAGAAAAGGCAAAGCAACATAAAATAAGTTTATTAGTATATTTTGAAGGATATATGAGTACTTTTCAATGGTGGTGCAAAATAACATAGTGCAATGCAAATACCCATCAATGAAATGTGATGCACTTGGTTAACATGGTCCATAGTTAAAAACTAAATTGAGAGTGGAGAAGTTAAAAACAAACAAAAAGTGTGCAGCCACAGTGGAAACTTTCCTTAGATTCAAGGGTGATGTCTCTCTTGGCTGGAAGTAGTTGAGGATGCAGCAGATCTCTCCTGCCCACACTGGCACAAGCTCTGAAGTGGATGGCCTATGAATGCATTGTGCTRGCACATCCTCTTGCCACAGAAGATTCATCTTTGTAGCAAAATATCCTCTTGGATGCCCTGATGCATGTTGCTCTATGTGAACAAAGCTTTCAGGTAACTCCTCGTAGACTGACATGAGTCATCCCTTTCTAATGTTCCTACACTTCTGCCAAGACTACTAGAAAGCTCTGTAATTATAACTGGTGTGGGTGGCACCAGCAAGGCCCACAGTATTTTTTTTTTATGGATGTCCTACAGGTGGCACTGTAATTTCAGTGTCATGAATAGTAAAGCRTGGAGATCTCTGTGTATCTCCTTTACCAGATTCTGAGCCCTGGAATTTTGCTGTGACAGGGAAAGAGATCTGAGAAAATGCAGGAGAATCCMTAAGCAGCAGTATCYCTCCATCCTGCTTTGAGGAAACGGGTCTGTAATATTCCAGTCAGTCAACAAGGAAAAAATAATTTCGAAGTATGTGATGGCCTGCCTTATTTTTAGCAATGCCCATCACTTTGAAGGAGAATAACATTTAACAGAGTGCATGCTCTGTCTYTATAGACTAATGTGATACATGAAATAAGTAAAGATCTGTGCAGATAGATTAATGAAAAGCTACTTGGGTATTTATGCTAGATATTTATTCATTCTTGAAGTCCACATACCTTTAGCTAACTAAAACTGTTGAACACATAARCCAGAAAAGTACCCCAAAAATACAAGGTCCTGAATTTTCATTTCCTTTTTTACACAGGCCTAGTGAATATGTAACTTACATATTCACTATGTAAGACATCTGTCTCATATTTTTAACAGGTTTATTAATTTTGGCTTATCACTCAGTTAGTTGAAAAGGAAAYGTGGTAACTAAAGATGGTTGATTTGAAACTATTAGATCCATGTGCTTATCTGCAGACCTTGCTGTCATGCCTGCTTGGATGGGGTTTCCTGGGACACACCTTGCAGATGACCCAGAAAAACSAAACTGACAGCACTCCATGTACTGTCTTTCCTTTTGTCCCAAGGGCTCCCTGGCCTTGGTGTGGCTGGGTTCAGGCTCTACCACACCTTGGGGTTCAGGAGTGAACGCTGGGGCCCCCAGGGGCCTGGGACTGGAGAGGTGCTCTGAGGAATGTGTTAGCAAGAGAGGCTCTGCTGAGGCTTGGAGAGTGCCATTTGTCACAGGGGCTGTTGTATACTTTCTTTTGTCTCCCACAAGCCTCTGCTCAGGAATGTATGAGAGAACATTTTAAAAATCAATTTCTACTTGGAAAATAAATAAAAATATTAAAAGTATTTATCTGAGATTATTTCTAATATTTTATTTGCATCTCCTCCATATACTCCATTTCCATATGTCTGGGTTCTAGCATTAACACTTCTGGCAGGCAAGGCTTTTAGCACTTGCTTTGATGCCTGACTTGTGGTTTGTGTAGTCATGGCTGGTAACAGAGACGTGAGTTTCCTCTTGGGCAATTTCAGTATTGCAACTGATTTCTGTAAGAGTTTCCTTCCTGCTTTGCAAGGTGTATGGAGCTGATGGGACAAGCGTGGCTATTCGTCAGAATTCCTTGCTGGTAAGGTCGTGGCTTATTTCATTTTGCTTAAGTGACAAATGTTAGTTATTTCTGTCTTGTCACATCTATTTCTTTTTCTTTTTAAAAGACAGCATAGTTTTAGCTGATAACAAACAATGTTCACTTGGTACAATAAAGGAAGTTCACAGGGACAAGTAGCTGCCTGTTTTTAAAGACCTGTGTAAAAGATCTCCTATGCTCCCTTCCCTCTCTCTACTTTGGTTAAAAATGCAAATGGATCACTAAAAAATAATGAAATAATTAGAAAAACTATTTGTTGAGTGAGGACGAGGGACAACATGTATATGAATTATTGTCTTCTGGATGAGTTTAACTCTGTTATGTTTTAAGATCCATCAAGGGGCACGGTGACAATCTATTCATGACTGTTTCATGTAAATCTGATATTTGTGAAGACAAATGTGTAATATGAAAATTGAAGCAACTCCCTGATTGATTTTGGGTTCCTAGAGAAAAATGTGCAGATATGGTGTTGTGTGAAGAGAATTAAGGGTGCAATATGGGAGTAGATTTTATTGTGCTGTRGTCGCAGCACTGAGCAGAATTATTTCTGTTTTCAATGTGAAAAGAATTTTAGAGTCCATTAATTTTAATGTTTCTCTYGTACACATTAAATTGAATGAATAAAGATACGGCTAAAATACTGTGTGAATGGGCTTACTCATACAAAAGGACAGCTAGAATTAGAATCTCCTGGCCTTTGTGCCAAAACAGAAAGCCCAAACCCCTGTCTTTGTCTCTGGATTCGAGTTTTCCTCAACAAAATGTGCCTCTGGAGAAAGTGGAGATTAGCATCTAGTTTAATTATTCACTTTCCTACTTTCTTTCAACAAGTTCTTTTTGAAGTGTAGGGCTCAGTAGTATTAATCGGGTTTCTTGGAAGGTTTTTTTTCCCCATAGAGGAACTGCAGTTCAGTTTGGTAGGATTTTTCCATCTGCCAGTTATGCCAATGTTCAGTGGTTTGTGACAGTTCAAAAAAGGAGAGAATTTGTTTTGTGACTTCTTATGGAATGGCCTGTGGTGAAACTTTCCTAGATGCAAAAAGTACCTGTGTGGAAAGGAGATTCCCACAGTGCCCCTCTCTTGGTGTTGACTCTGGTGGCAGAGCTGCACACAATGTGACCAGGTGTCAGTCCTGTGGCAGGTGGAGGCTGTGTGCCTCAGGTCAGGCATGCTGAAGCTGTCTGCTTTCAAATGCTGCATCACCTTCACTTTGCCCAGCATGCTGCCTCACTGCTGCCCATTTCCCATCACGTTACTTTATAAATGGCAAGAGYTATTAATGCCAGTCTGCTAATATTCATGTTTGGCTTCTAGCTSCTTGCTTCTTGTGCCCATGCATATTGGGAGACCTGATTTCTTGCAGGRCTGTCTAGTAACCAGAACACAACGTTTGCTTCTCACCCCTTTGTGAGTGTTTCCTTGTAGGTGCAGCAGCTGTGTGCTGCCTGCTCAGCATGGCAGGCTCTCCACCAGCCCTGAGCAGATCCTGCAAGGTGATGGGAGAAGGCATCAAGCCAATACAGGCTGAAGGGATTACTCATTTTTTAAGATGCTCTGTTTTGCCCTTGTTGATTCCAGATGCTTCCCCTTGCCCCAGAAATCCATCCCTTGCAYAGTCTCCCATGATCTCTCTAAAGTAATACTGACTTGGATGTGGGTAAGTGGGACAAGGTCTGCTGTGGTTAAAGACACAGTTGCAGGGCACTGCACAGACAACAGTATTGCATACTTGCTCGATTAAATGGCATGGATTTGCAGCCTGCTGCTCACCAGCTTGCCATGGAGAGATAGATCCTAGGAGATTCTCAGTTGCTGTGGGAGCCTGTGGTAGGAGCAGCAACCAAGGAAAGGGCTGTCACTGAATGACATGCTGAATAGTTTCACTGTTTTCTGCACTCCTTGAAGAACTCTCTTCAAGGAGTCACTCAGCCYCCTGTTAACTCAGGAGTGCTGTTTACAGGCCAGTGTAGCCAGTACTGGTTTCATGCCTGGAGAAGGTGTCCTTCCTGATGCGTCACCCAGTGCTGATAAAATCGTGCTGAGTGTTGCACAATCACTAGACAGGGAGATGGGCACAGAGGTAATGATGCATGTGGAACTACACCTATTACCCCTTTCTGCATCTCAGTTCCTTCTTGCCCGAAGGAGAGCCACATTTTTTTCTCTTAAGAATTTCTCTGGAAAGCAGTAGTGTGCAGTTAAAGGCACAGCTCATCAAAGTGTGTGCACAGCATTTATGCCTAGCGACATGCGCTTCTAAAAATATTTCCCTTTTGCAGCCTTCTCTACTCTTTAATTGCTYACTTCTCTTTCCTATCATCAGGTTACAGTCTGGCTGTCCTCCAGTGTCTGTTTCTTTTGCTTTTGCTGTGGGGCATCTCTGGCATAAATTTTGTGAATAGGCTGTGTCTGTCCTCCTTCAACTCTATCCCCTGCCTCTGGCGTAGCTGAGTCATGCTTTCTCTGTGCTTATGCTTTCAGTTGTCCCCATATTCTTTTGTCCTTTCTCTCCAAACAGCTCTTGTGGGTTCCTTCTAGGGGGAAGAAAAAAAAACCAGCAGAATGACATAGCCTTGACTCACCTACTACTTCTTTAACTGCTTCTTCTGCAGATATGACTTCCTCATCAGAGCAGAGCTCATCTGCCTTTGACTTCTCTACCTTGCTTTTCTCCAAAGCCTCCTCTAGTCTTTCTCTCTTTCTCAGCTAGCATGTTTTTATCTCTTCTATTGACTACAATCAAAGAACAAAATCCTGTCTCCTCTGCCTTCATTTTATCCAGGCATTTACCTTCAATTTTATCTGAAAAATCTCTTCTTGAACTTTCCATCTGTGATTCTATCTGCCAGTGGTTCTCCATCTGTTTTCTGAAAACATGTGTACCAYGTCTTTCAGAAGGTCCTGATACACTTCAACATATTGTTTATGATCTAATAAATGGTAATGTACTCTGATCCACTCCTCTGCACATTTTGCCCAGGCGATTTCATTCACAAACATCCTCTTACAAAGGATAGATCTAATCCTAAACACAGAATTGTCTCAATTGCCTCCCCCTTTTTTTTTTCCCCAAATGTTTGGTCTCTCTGGTATGACATGGCTCAGGCTCTAGTTGAATCCAGCCAGCATGGTCAGCTTCTACCTTTCCTAAGTCATATTTGCTCATTACTGACAGTGATATCATACTGATTATGTTATCATAGTCTAATCACTTTCTTTAGTTCTCTGTCCTTGTTTCCAAGCAATTGACTAAACTTCACATAGACTTTCAAATGCCTTCACTCTCCATAGACAGAAATATGCAGTTATCCAAGTGTCATTACCTAATATCACTTTTACTGTTCTCCTATTTGTCTCCTATTATCTGGCCTTGACAAAAGTAATTTCACCACCTCATATCAGTTCAGAAACTCACTGGAAATATAGTTTTCCTATTCTGGTTCATTGATGATTCTCATATCTTATTTATTTGTACTTCTGAGCAGTATTAAACATGCTGACCCTGAACTCTCATTTTAAACTSCTTGAGATCCTTTGCTCCCTGGGATCCTTCTCTTAGTTTTACAAGCATTTGAATTCATACTATCTCATTATTTTTCAAAGCTCTTGCTCTGGTGCTAACATAAACCTTCAACAATGCYGGTGCCCAGGCTTCCTGAGACCCAAAATATGATCCTGGTGGTTGTTGAATTGCTGTTATCTTGGAGATTGTGTGATTCCTGCCTATATCCTCCTGCTGTATCTTGTCTTGAACCTGCCAAGAGCAGTTGTCTTTTCTTCCCTGTTCCTACAGTACACATGGTAATGGAAGCAAGCATACTGCAATCCCTGTTGCTAATACTTCAGAGAAGTTTCTTCAAAAATATTTTGTGTGGTGATGCTGTGAATCACTTTACATATTTCTTTGCTTTGTTTCATTGWGTAGCTGGTTCATTATCCTTGTTCCTTCTTGCAAGGTCTCAAGAGATCTCATGCTCTTATTCCTTGGTGCATCCAAGTCAACCRGGCTCTTCTAGGAGCAGCTTCTGGGTACAAGCACCATCAAAATACTGTTCCAGCTGAGTCACATTAATTGTGCTTATTTTCTCTTAATCTAAAGCAAAAACAACCACTAGGCAATTCAGTTTGCCTTAAAGCTCTTTTGTAGTTAATGTGTCTCAGCTAATACACCRTAATTTGCTTATTCTCTGAGCTTTCTGCAGCTCCCTAATAGTCTTTAAATGATTTGTGTGGATCTTACAAAGGGCTAGGAGAAAGGAGATGATGTCAAATCATCAGATTTTCTCAGAAAGCAACAGTGTGAAGATGTTTGTATTTAGTGGGATGCAGCATTTCCCAAACTGGTTGTTTAACATCTCTACAGATAGGAGCAAAATAGCGAATTTTGGGAGGGAAAATGGAAAACCATAAAGTATCACTATTTATTTATTTATTTAATAGGAATTTAGTGCACTGGAATTTTATTTTCAGTTGTGGTTTTTGTATTGTATCTCTGCCTGGGGTCTTGTGGGTTTTGCCCAAGTGCTACCAGCACACTTRAAGTGATGCTGAGATGAAGATTGAAWCTATATTCYAAATTGCCATGTTGCACACACCATTGCAGGGGTAAGCAAGACCCTCCAGCAGTTTTCTGTGTTCTGGATGTGCTGCCTGTGCCTGGTATGCACTTCATTTCCAAATGAAGTGCAGATGAAACGCAAAGATGCATTATGAAGATAAAATCCCAGAAACACAGTGAATCAGAGCAATTTCACTCTGGTCTTGGGTTCCTAAACCCACAGAAAATACTTGGTCTTGTACTGGTTAACTGCTGAGTCCATAGGGCTTTTTCCAGTTCCTCCACTTCAGGAGGAAAAGAAAAAAAGTCTATCTTCTGATCAGATAGACTTTCAGGTGATGRTTGTGTTCTGGCCTGTCTGTCTTCCGGATGGAAACCTTGGTACAGCTTCAGAGACAGCTGCTCAGTGTGTGGAGAGATGTTACTCCTACTTTGGGGCCATAATATTCCTTTATCCTGTGTCAGATGATATTATATTTGGGTTCCATAGTGCTGCCTGTGGATGTGCCTGTGGACWGTGGGTGCTCAGTTGGTGTCCATAGCTCTCCTCTGCTGCTGCTTCCTCTTCTTTCACTTTTAAGGATGTGACAAAATAGGAACATATTGGTTTCACATGCAAGACATTATGAAATGTGCAGAAAACTTGAYTGACATCCAGTTTGGACAGCTGTTCAGCCTTCTGACCTCACTCTGTGGAGTTTTAGCCTTGGCTACCTTGAATTCAACATYTTCAGCATTCTTTCATCCTATCTCTGTGGTCAGGTTTTCTTTTCCTGCTAAGAACTGGGGCTTAAATTCTGGAGTGGCAGACATTTAATAAAAAAACAACATCARCATATTGAAAGTGAGTCCTCTGAAGTGGTTTGGAATAGCTTGCATTTTTTTTTCATCCTCACTGATCTCAATAAATCATAGACTGATGGTCAAAAGTCTGTCCAATTTATGAGAAGTAGGTTTTTTGTGCCAACCTTCTTATGAATTATCCAAATGAATTTTATATTATTACTTAGTTGTATATAAGTTACAAAATTGGAATTTAAGGACTGCAATATAATTTGAAAAATAAATATTTTCAATCAGAACATGCTTAACTTTAGAAACTGTATTATTATTGGTATAAATTAGAGCACTGCTGCAATGGGAAAGACCAAATGTGGGGTTGTTTTCCTTCAAGCATGTATCTCTCATTTATTACTTTTACTACCAGGGGGGTTCTGTTGCCAATGAGAGGAAAAACAGAAGTAACAAGTTAAAGSAAATTTTYAAAAGAAAATCATAGAAATAAGAGYAACTMTTGAGKCTGCAATTACTGTGAGATAAACAAATAGGTATAATGCTGATTTTATATTTTCTTGATTATTATTTTTTATGACAGAGAATTCCAGAATTTATTTTGACTATTTGTGCTTTTCATATATAAAGCTTCAAAATATGTGCATAAGAATTATAAAAAACTTGAGGTGCTCTATATTGAAATACAGTCTTTTAAATAAAAGGACATAAAGAGCTGGGAACATTTTAGAAGAAAAACAAAGAGAGGAAGTCTCTCCTTAGAAGAAAAATAAGACTCACAGATTAACTTTGTGTAGACTGTTGTGAGAACCATAGGATTGTGGAATGTAAGTACAAAAGTTTGGTAAAATACAGCTTTATGACATAAGAACAAAACCAGATCATCTGGGAAAATCTTGAAATTGTTTCTGTGAAAGAAAAAGTTCAATTTTTAGTTCTATGTAATTTTAACATGTGGGTTTCTCCTTTAGAAAAAGGCTCACTGCATTCATTTCAGATTTCACCACAGCGAGGGCAGCACTACAGAAAAGTACAGAAAAGTGTCCATTTTGTTAGATTCAAGAAGCACTTGTCTGATATGGTCAGATCTGCATTCGCAGCAGCAGCAAATAGTTATCTCTAATGATTTATTTCTTTGTGCAGATGTTCTGGCAAAGGCTATGGTATTTAAGAAACAAGAATCAGTAAATCCTGAATGCCTACAGGCACTGAAGGATGAAGAAAAGTACTGCAACCATCATTTGCATGCAGCCATCATTTGCAACCAGTCATAGGGTTGTTTTTTTAAAGTTTTATTGCAGCTCTCAGGGCCAACCAGCTTGTTTTGCTACCCACCTTAGATAAGCCCCTCTTTTCACACTGGTGAGGGTCTCAATTCTAGCAAATGTTACTTACTGTGCTCTTTTTGGTGTGGTAAAGAGCTTTTTTGTCTTGTGTATGGCGAATGTAAATCAAAGTATACATGGCTGGTAGCAACTGAAGATGAGAATTAATCTGCTTAAAAGAATCACAGATCTGCTGAAACAGTCTAGAAGCAGGCAAGCTACTTGATAATTAAGCTGAATTTCAGGGCAAAATGTTTCTAAGAGTACTTTCTCATCATGTCCTGAGCTTTCATCCTAGAGATGATTTTTTTTCTGCCTCTCAGCAGTCCATATCTGGTCTCACTCAGACATMCTGAGAACAGCCTTAGGCTCCCACTTGCCTGCCCAGCTCACTGRCCTGCCTGTCCTGGACCTTAGAGAAATTCTGTGCTGTGTATTAGCACAGGGATGTCGAATGAAGGAATGGGTTCTGGCTAAATTTCTCTGGAGAAGCTGAGATGTCAGCAGTCCAGTTTTCTCCACTCTCTTGCTCCTGGAGAAATGCCTTTCAGCCACAGGAAAAAGGAGGCCACATGCAAATCTGCATGGCTCAGGAGCTGAYAATGTGAGCAGAAGCAGTTCCACCCTCCTCTGGCGAAACTTGCCAGGGCAGTTTGTCCTTCCTTGCTGTGCCTCTCCCCACTGGGATTGTCTGTTGCAGAGGTGATGTTTGAGTTCAGCACATTTATTTGCTGTGCTCTGATGTGTAGGAGGAAGATAAACCCTTCATTGCTCCTGATCTTTTMGTGAAGAACCAGACAGGACTCTCAAAACTTCAGTTTGTTTGTTAAGAACTTTATGAATGTGGAGTGGAATTCTTTGATGGAAGAAGCAGCAACTCYCCCAGATATTTCTTACCTATTTCATCCTCATAATCATCAACATAATGATTTTGCTGTATTTTTTAAAATCTTTTCTCTGGAGATTTCCCTGGAAGTGTGAATGCTGGCCTTTCGTGTAATGCTGTTGATACAACGAGTGTTTCCTTAGTGGAAGGAAGAAGATTTACATCTAAGCTTCAGAATGTGCAAACAATAACAATTTTTGTTGGCCTCTTGTTCTCAAATGCAGGAGTTGAAAGCATGCTCCTGCAATTTTTATCTTCCATTGGATCCATAAACCTCCTGCAATGCCATGACAGCAAAGGTTATTCAAAACTGCCTTTCAGTGAGGATGTCTCAGGTTCTTGTCACTGCAATAATCCAAATTTGCAAGTAGAGCAGCAGTTCTGTACCTCTGTGCTAGGGTGAATCATGCCCTTTTCTCTCTTTATGTACTGGACCTTGCAGTGTTCCCTTACAACTGCCTTTGCTGAACAGCTGATCTGAAAAAATAGAGGAGGGAATGATGGTCCCTCTCTCTGCATCTGTATCTTTTCACCAGTGACTGGCTTCGAGAGAAAACCCTTAGTTTGTTGCCTCATGAGGGTCTATAGGTGTTTTACTTTTTTTTTTCCCTTCCTCCCTTCTGTGTTTCATCTTCTGGACTAGCAAAAACCTGTGCATCTTTGGAAGAGAGCAGAACATCAGGGAAGTGCTTCTTTATCCCTGGAGYCTTTCCTTACTCCTTCAGTGCACTAACTCTTCATCTCTTTTTGCAGCCAGCTTAACTTTGCCCACTTTCATTGCCTGCCACAGCAAAAACAAAAAGCCACTTAGGAGGCAGTAGGAATTGAAGCTTTGCACTCAGTGTTTCTGCAAACTCTTCCTTGGCCTTCAAGCGTAGCAGCACCAGGAGTCAGTTTATCAGTACAAGGAATTTGGGGCAGACACACTTCATTAAGCATGSCATTTTGTTTTCTCATTTTAGCCTGTGAGGCCATAGAGGCAGCTGGAGCATGTCTTCCTTTTGTTGAACCTCCTCTTTCTTTCCARCCCCTCTCCTCCTGAAGGCAGAGAGCACTGACTCCTGCAACTGCTTGCTTGGAGCTGTCAACACATCTAACCTGCTGCCCTTGGGCTTCCCAGCTGGGCTGACAGGACCTGGCCATGATCCAAGCAGGGCGATGTCTCCAGACCCTTTCTGTCTCCAACACAGGAGCAATGAACTTTGTTCCAATTTTTCCTGGCCTTTTCCCAAACAGAGTCAGAAGTCATCTTTTTGAATTGCTTTCACATGAGGGGATTGAGGAATTCCAAATGCATTTGACAACAATGTTATAACCGATGGTGTTATAAAATATAAATGTATTAGATATGAAAAGTGCAGTTTCTTGATGCTAAGCCTGTGAAAAGAGCCCCTTGGTCTTTTCAAAGTGTAATGCTTACTCAAAAGGTTAAAGTTATGCATTGTGGCCAAAGCTGAAGGTATCCTCTGACAATTATGTCTTATGACTCTATTTTCATGGACTTGCTTTTTCTGGTGTCAGTGGTGAATCTGCAGTTTCATCTGCAATTGGAAACATGAAGTCATGGGGACCAAGGTGGGTGGGGCTACCTTATCCAGGATGGGACAGGTCCATGAACTTTTGTGTATTTGTCATTGCCCCGAGGCAAAATACCACCTTAATATCCAGCTTCCCTGGAGAACTTGTGTGTGAAAGAAAATCTGCAGGCCAAGAAACTCCTTGTACAGGTTAGACAGTCAATTTAGATAGCTGATTAACCAGTTAAGTACCTGACTAGAGCTGACTAATTAGTGGTTAATGGCAAGGTTCTTTCAGATTAAATTGATTTCTAGTAAGCCTAAGGACAATTAAGAGTTTGCAATCTCTGTGATTATTTTTGCCCTGCATTGTTGCAAGAACCCCAGTTAGAGGTAATGTGATAATTTAGGACTATTATGTAAGGCTGTCTCCTTGCCACAGGACAGTGCTTCAAGGGCTGCTGTAAATTGGGGCAATGCTATTCCTAATGTCTGGTGAAATATGTGATTAAATAATCATTGATTTTTGAGGGGGGAAACCTTTGTAGCACTCTCACTAGCTTCACATTGCCTGTCAATTCATTGCCCATTGAAGTGCAGATTGTTGCAGGCAGCCAAATGAAAAGAAAACAGGCACAGGGGTTAAAGCTGGTGACCAGTGTGAGAAATGTGAACAGCAGGATCAGAACTTATTTTCCAGGTTGTCTACAGCCCTGGCTTGGTGCTTGGTGAAACAGAAGTTTTCTTTTGGAGTAGTCTGTGTCAATGCTACTTGAACAGGAGCTCAGCTATGCACGTTTTGGGAGCTTCTGCAACACAAATAGTCTGAGTCATGTTGCATAGATCAAATATTTTGCTCAGAAGCAGGAAGGCATATGTCCACTCTGGATGTCATCTGAGAGATGCCTGGAAGGCATGTCTGGCAGGCTTATGCCATGATCATTGCAGATTGACATACTCACTGTAGCTTGTAATTGGCAAGAGACAGCATAAGGCCTTGTGGATTTTAATTTTCCCAAGAGGAATATTACTAATGAATTAAGATTGATTTTTGTAATTAGAGTAGTTGAAACCTCAGTGTTCTCTTTTTTTCCTTTTTCCTTTTTTCCACCCTTTCAAATTACATTTGATCTTTATAGAGATATTTCTACATATTTTAGGAGAGATGAGTCAAATAGATTACCTTTATCTATTACTGCAAGATATTTTTGATAAGTCACCTGTCACTTTTCCATGTTTCTGGCATCAGCCTACTGCTCACATGCCTACTTGTTTATTACTCTTCTTAAAAAAGCAAGGGTGAAGTGAGACTAATAAAACTATGCACACTGGTACTTACAGTTTGGTTGTTAAATCAAAATTTAAAAAAACCCTCAAGAACTTGATCTAGAAATCTTTTAACCGAAACCACATTTGACATTGTATTCAATTCAGACTGATATGAAATCAGGTGATTCAGATAACTCCTTGAAAAACTAAGGAAATATAAATATGATTTACAAACTGGTACTGTAAATCCATCCCCTTTGCTCTTATTGAGTACATCCATTCCAGTTTACCCTCCAGAAAGTGAGAGATCCATGTTTGTTTTACTGTTTCTGAAGCCATCTGAAGTGGGAGAGGGTTTGCTGTGTTTTATTTTCTCTCTTTGGTTTATTCCACATTTCAGTTTTAGCAAACTGAGCATCCGCTACAGCAGACTGCAATCCTGTTGCACGTCTTCCATGTGGTACCTTCATCCGTAGGCTGGAGGGTTTTCCTCTCCTTCTGTTCCTAGAATTTATCTTGTTGCAAGGGGAGGGTTTTAGGAAGAGGGCCAGAATCCCACACCCACCTTTCGGGGTGACATCCCTCTTCAAATTGAATGTCCACCTCAGTCAGGACAAGGATACACAGAGGTCTTCAGGCTGTAACACAGCACAGTGAGTGCTGTGAAATGGGCCAAGTCTTCTCCTGCTGCAGCTATTCCAGCTCAGAGTCCCTGATGATATGAACTGAAGGGTTGTATCTTACTGACCTCTCATTGACTTGCAAAGCTCCTGAGCTCAGGTGTAGCTTTCGTGGGCTGGGAGCCCTTCTGCTGGCCAAGCTGCCAGCCCTGAGCACACCCCTGGGCTGCCATGGTGTCACCACCACCACCACACAGAGGGAAAAGGGAGGGCACTGCCCATCATGAGATCATCCCAGCTGCAGCCTGTGGGAAGGGGTTATCGAGGGGCAGGGGGCTCTGGTTCCCAGAGACAGCCCCTGCAGGGTCATGCTGGGCCATCCAGTGAGGTGCATATTGATTGGTTCTATTGGAGTGGCCACATTTATCCAGTTCCTTCTCCTACTGCTTAGACTGTTTAGAAAGGAGAGAGAGTTTTCCCACAGTGCACCTGMACAAAATTGAAAAGAATCACTTATTTCGCTCTAGTGCAGAGATAAGCAGGTTATGCCCCTCTGAAATGTTAGTTTTGAAACACTTGAGTGGTTTGAGTACACTTGAATGGTTATAAAAATCCAAATGCCTTTTCACAGAGTAACTAGTTTCACCCAGGTTTGGCTTTCTTAGGAGAAACAAACTCAGATTAAGTGTCTAAGAGTTATTCTGCAGCGACTGTGTGATTTTTAAAGTATCTTTCATTACACTGGGAACAACAAATTATATTCTTTAACTAGAATGGGACAGAAGCCAATGCTGCTTTTGAACACTGGCTGGCTCAAAATTAGCTTATTCATTTTCTGGAAAATAATGTTTGAGTTAAAGTTGCTGAGGAGGGTTAGCTGAAATCCATTTCAGCTCCTTTGGCACAGAGCACACAGGAGGAAACATTGCCTTGCCAGTTAACTAATGCTTCTCCTTTTGTTCCTGGTACCRTGTCTGATTCAAAGCTGTGCAGTTCCTCCCCAAACCCAAGGCACACATGAAATTAAGGAATGACAGGAAAAAGGCCACGTCATAATAACTACTGTGGTATGGTCTGTTAGTCCCTTTCTTTCTTGCTCTCTATTTGAGGCTCAGTGTTAATTTACTTGTATAACTCAAGGTGTTTCCTCTGCTTGTTTGTACTAGCTATGATTTCTAAACATCCTTGAAATTATTGGCCATAACATCTCTCCACATCATGATATTACTTCAACTTGAGCTACTTATAGAAAGTGCTTCTTTCTGCTTTTGAACAGAAATGGCTGGGAGCCAGAAAAATCTGTATTTGTTTGCCTTTCTATTTTTGGTTTGAAATTGCTGGAAGCCAGTAGGTGGGTTTTTATTTTATTTTTTAAGATTTTATTTTCAAACTAAATATTATGTATGAGGAGTGGCACATATGTTAAATAACTGGTTCTAGTAACAGGAAAATGTTCTTGTTAGAAATTCTTCTGAAGCGTGGCTCTATTTCTGGAACTCCTTTCTTGTTTGCTTCAGCAGAGTTTTGTATCCTCTCCCATTTTCCTCCATGATTCTTTCACAGGCAGAGGGGTGAGTTTTGTAGGAACTTTGTTGACACCAAAAACATCTGCACCAATTCATTATCTGCCCATTCTACAAACCAAAGGAAACATCACTCRGGGAGCCAACAAGTGCTTGTGTTAACCAAATGAAATCACCTCATCTGCCACCTAAAGGGATACCTACTAACCTGGTGTGTCTTTAGAAAGGAGAATCCAGTGTCTGCTGTTGGACTGCACAGATTTCGGTCTCCAGAAAGGAAAATTTCAATCCATTATAAAATGAGTAGTCCAGTATGARATCTCATGCCATTCAGGAGAACCATTAATTTTTATACCCAGAAAATGCTGGGAATTGCTTAACCAAATCAGGAATCCAAATCCTATAGCTTTCTTTCAGACTAAAGATCAAAATGAACAAAAAAATCCACTCCAAATTTTATTTATTTATTCTCTCTCTTGCATGTCCTCTTAAAACCCCAGAAATCTCTAATCCCACCCAACTCCAAAAACCCTCACAACCAAGCAGAAAGCAACCCTCTGGGCACATCCATGAGCTATTTCTTATAAAAATAAGCTTAGATAGTTTTGTGTTAATGTTTCTTACTGCTTGTTGATTTCTAGATCAGTAAAATCAGTTCACATAACATAGGATTGTCTTTGGAAAATGTTTTTTTAGGGGTTGGAAGAAGCCAGAGGGTAGAGTTAGAAGGACAAAATGTTTTAAAGCATTTTTTTACTCTACCGTCAAGACTTATGTTATATGAAAATATACAGAGCTTAAGTACACAAAATTTTCTCTTTTCACAGCTTTTCCATTGAACTTTGAAACCATTCATGGAAGCTGATGGCAATATTCTTGTAAGTATAACTGAGGTTATGCCAGAGTTATTGATCATCTGAAGAGGTCACATGTTGGGATTAAATCCTTGTAGTCATGAAGACCATGAAAGAGCATAAAGAAAGAGCACATGTGAACAACATCAGTATCCAAGCAAGATCTTTCTTATGGGCCAGCCCAAGCAGAGAGGTCGCCCCAGTTCTGCTGTAAGGATGAAATTAAATCTACTGCACGTGCCTGATGCTGGGGGTGCCCTCACTTCCAAGTCCTACCCCTCAAAGGATAACTGTAACCTAAGATACACAAGATTAGCAAAGGTTTTTCTTAGCCACACAGTCCAACCCTTGGGAAGCTTAAAGAAAACATAGCTCTGTAGAATATAACTGTTGATCATAGCTGCCTTTGGTGCCTTCTCAAACTCACACATTGTGAGTCAAACTTCATGAGACATGAAGCCTGTTTTTAGTGTTAGCTCAATGTCCCTGCTTTTCCATGAAGACTTTTTTTTTTCTTTCCCCTGAAATAGCCTGAGACACCTATTTCAGTCAATTTTTATTCCTGGGGAGTTTGCAGGCAGCCCTGACCCAGGACTCTTGGAGTCAGAGCTCCCTCTGACTAGGAAGGGTCAAGAGTTCTCTAACTGGTGTTTGGGAGGGACCTACCCTGAGAGCAGCCAACAGAGCCATCAGTCTGTGCAGCAGAGTGTGAAAAAGGAGTGAAATAAGGGAGCCTCTGTTGAAACTGTGGGGCTGTAGCAGCCTTAGACATCGTGGTAACAGGGCAGTTTCCCCAGAAGGTGTAGAAACAGCTGTCCCTGCTAGGACAGAGACTTCCACACAGAGTGGCTGCAGCTCTCCAAGTCCCAGACTTCAGAGGGTGTCAGGAACCTCTCCCTGAGGCCAAGGGTGATGTCTCTCAGCCCTGCAGGCCATCTTGGAGGAGCTGTTCTGGCAAGTGCAGGAGCCTTGGGAGGAAGAATGCAAACTGTGCAGTGTCTGAGAAAGTGGAAGGGAGAGAGATAGGGTCTTTGAGATGCCACAGTGTGAAGACCATCAGTCCCCACCTGCAATGGAGGAGCAGGGAGTGTCTATGCCCACTAACAAAGTAAAACCTCTGGAGAACTGGAAAGATGGAAGTTGATGACTTCTTGTATCAAGAAGAAGCTCCTGCCTCATCTCAGAACAGGCTGACTGCCCTGTCAGGCAGGGCAGAAGAAGGGCCAGAAGAATAATTAAGGGACTGTAGCATCTAAGATATGAGGAAAGACTATGTGAACTGGGACTGTTTAGCTTGGACAGCTCAGGGGGGCTTTTACCCATGTGCATAAATACCTGCAAGGAGGATGCAAAGAAGAGGACATGGTTTAATGGCCAACATGGTGGTGGTGCTAAGTTGATGGTTGGACGTGATGATTTTAAAGGTCTTTTCCAACCTTACTGATTCTATGATTCCTTTCAGTGGTGTCAATGGCAGGACTAGAAGTGATAGACCCAAACCAAAATACAGGAGGTTCCTTCTGAACATCAGGAAACCTTCTTTACTGTGAGGATGACTGGGCACAGTCACAGGTTGCCCAGAGAGAGTGGGGGTCTCCATGCTTGGCAAAATGCAAAAGCCATCTGGAAACAGTCCTGGAAAACCAGTTGCAGGTAGGGAATGGACTTAGATGACCTCCTGAAGTCCCTTCAGTCTTAATCATACAGTGATTCTGTGGCAAAATAAAACATCTAAACTGACAGAAGCTTCTGTTGAAGTTGTCACTTCTCTCATATGTTTTTGCTCATAGCTGGAGTCTGCCTGGCACAGAAGTGGCTATGAACAATGCATAGTTGAACAGATTCCTTTCCAACTCACTCAGGGTGTGTTTGCCAAGTGGAGGAGTTATAGATAGCAAGTTTGAAGTCTGTGTTGTTCTGCAGGATCACTATTCCATCCTGTTCAGTCCTTAGAAAACCAAAGCCTACCAAAATAATTAAAACCTACTCTCTATTACCAGTCATGCAAAAAAGTGTATGTTTTGCAGCTATCCCAGAGTTTTTTAAGAACTACTGCTCTCAGATTTCCCTTGGTAAGAAGAAATASAAATGCATCTGATGTTCTTGGTTTGTTTTTCAGTTGAACCTGTGATAATGAAATAAATTGCTTCCCATTAGGAAACTTTATATTATAGAAAAATATCCACCATTGTTAAAAGCAAAATCCTGACATTTGGTTTAGTTTCAGATTGTTTCAGTGGCTATGTCTGCTACTTACAGTACATTCACATCTGAAACTGCTGTTATAGCCCTGGTTTTATAGGTAACAACTCTGCCTTCTACAGTTTCCTCTTCTGCACTGGTAAGAAACTCGAGAAGAGTGAAACTTAAAAGTATCTCTTAATCAATGTTCACCCAGGTCTACCAACATAAAAGATTATTGACTTTTTTATAAAAGAGTTTTCAGTGAAGGGAACTTCAATTTACTTTTTGAAAAAAGGTTTGCCACTGGAGACTTGCTAGTGTGTTGGATTCTTGATGAAAATTGAATCYAAACTGTGCTGGTGATACATTTTATGAATTTTGTGTTAGATTCATTTAAATACAAGTTTTCTATTGGTTTGAGAAGAAAACAGTTTTATTGAAAACTATTTGTTTATTTCATAAAGTACCTATCTGACTCCAAACACTGTGCTTTGGAGAAAGAGGTTGTTTTTATTTGTTTATAGATAAGGAAATTTGAGAAGGCAATTTTGTGAATCATGCCACATTTTATTCTTGCAGCTGGGGATAAGAGCTTTCTCTTGTTTGGAGCAGAACACATATTTTTTTATGGGATGAAGCTGGGTTTGTGAACAGCAGTAAAACACAACCAGAAGTTTCAGAATTCCAGACTTAGTGCTAATTTGTTGAAAATTTACCTCAATTTTCTGGAAGATTTAGATAATTAGAAATGTATCTTAATTTTAAAAAATTCATTCAGCAATTATTTTGTTAGAGATTTGCCACCGATTTTATTCGGGGAAACTAATTATAGTTCTGGCTGGAGAGACTGTTTTTACCTCCACCATTAATTTTGCAACTCCTCCCACATTATATGAAGAAAAGAGGGTTGGCTCATCACCCCTATCAACTTGCAGCAGGATATCATCGTTRCCACAAAATAATACACATAAATTTGTAAATTCTTTTAGCTAGCCCAAGCTCTCACTAGGTGATCAGCTTTTGCCTCAGTCTGATATAAAGTGGGCCCCAGGAGATGACTTACATAACATGGGTATTAACTCCTTCTTGACAGATGAGCAATAGACCGTGTTATTTTTCTTTAGATAATCAACAAGTTTAGTGGAAAGATTGCTTCCTCCTCAGCTGTGTAGAGAGAGCCACATCCTGTCTCAGTATCGCTCTTCTTTTTGTATGACTTTATATTGGTTAGAGATGAAATGACCCCAATACAGTGCCATGGCAAAGATGTGATGTTGCCTTACCACGTAGTTTTTGGGCCAGGAGACCTGATTAATATTTGTTTTTTTTTAATATAATTCTGGATAGCTCTGAAGGAAAGTAATTAGTTTGTGTGACCCGTTGATTCCCTGAGGCCATATGTTATTTTCATGTGTCCTAAATAGGGTGTAAGTTTCTTTGGAATGAAGACATGAAGGGTGGCCTATAAAGGATAGGGAAATAGCAGAGTATCTAATAGAGCTGATGTGTTTTCTTATTGCTCTTCTTTGTGTGTTGTCATGGAGAATAGCCTGAGAGAGAGAGAGGCAGTGGTAGAATTGAAAAAAAGAAAAAAAAAAGGAAAAAGGAAAAAAGAATACTCAGTGATCAGGCAGGAGTCTGGGATTATTCATGCCTGGTAAAGCCTCCCACAAGAGTGTTGTTCAGGTCATGTCAAATAGGCACCAGATAAGCACAGGGCTGAGACACATGGCTCTGTGCTCTGTGGTACATGCTGCAGAAAGTTGTGGCTCTGGTAAATACTGGTGGCAGTGGTCCCCTTTATCACTGTTTGCAGACAGTCCAACTTTACTCACCTTTAACTGGCCTGCGAGAAGAGCCATCAGATTTTTCAGGAGTGATGTGAAATGGGGTTTTGTTTCCCTGAGGAGCTGTCTGGCAAGGCAGAGGGGCTGCATTAGGGATGTTCCTGGCGTAGCTCTGCAGCGGATCAGGTACTGCCGGCTTTGCATAGCAACGTGGTGGCCAGCATGTTAAATCATACGTCACTTCACCCAGCATTTGTCATCCAGAGGCTTCAAACCYTCCCTAAAAATAGAAAAAATGAATCCTTCAGTTCCCACACTGGAGAAGGAAAGGTTGAGGTAAAGGCAAGTCGAGTACTTTGTCCACAACCACACAACCAACCAGCCTGCATGGGGAGAATTTACTCCAAAATCCATAGCTTCCATTTTCAATAACCTTCTTTTTTGTTCTGTGGTCTTCTCTTTTAGTTTCATTTTCTGTATGTTTATKCAGGATTAAATATGTAGACTGTAAATGTGTAAATAAATGCARTTGTGTCATTTTTGCAGTGACTAAGATTTCCATATATTTTGTGTGATTTTTCTCTTAAGAAATATTATGAAACTATTTTGTTGGGAAAAATATACATTCTGCACTAAATAAAAAAGGCAGAGGTGAAGATATTTTTTTTCTTTGTCAGGATTTCTAAGAATGAGCTAAATGACTCTCATTCATCTGACATGTATTTTAATCTCCCCATGTTTGTAARTACTCCTTGTAGAGCCTAATGAAGCATTAAAACACTGGAGTTCTAACTTCTATGTTTTAACTTCAAAACACAGAATACAATTCAGGCAAACAGAGCAAAGCAGAAGCTGCCTGTGAATGTGAAACAGGAAGCAGTAGTAGATAGACACGTGTAATAGGGTTGTGCTTGCTCTTGCTCAACTAGATATACATCAATTTTAATTAACACGTTTTTTGCTTCAGCTGCTAACGTCCCTTCAGCAGTGAGTGGGTTATGTGTTTCCATCCTGCATATACCACCAGCATCACCACCACGTCCCTCTCTAGCTTCCCCCTCCCCTTTCTACACAAATGTTGCAACACAATCTGAAATTTCCTCTTTTCTTTCCTTCCTGCATTTCATACAGGTTCCTTTGCGTCAGAAGGCAAAAAAGAAAAGTCAAGGTAATGAGAGATTGTTTTTTCTTTTCTCTCCTGGATCCTTCTTTTGTTATTTTCTTAGTATGTCTTATTCTTGGGAGGGTGAGGATTTTGTACTGCTACTCATCTGGTGAAAAGCTTCTTTTTAACTCCACTGATTCTTACACGGATTCTGAGAAAAATGACAACGGGCTGTTCCTTTGGACTAAATCCTTGTGGTATGTTAATTGAATCAAAGCTGGAAATCAGTGAGGAATCAGCTGCCTGCACAGACGTACACACTGGTGGTTTTCATGTACTTGGCATAATAGTTTTCTCTAGCTGACTTAAATAGATGTATTCTTTTCAGTGCAGCTGGGTGAAGGAAAATATATGCATGCTTCTCTTAAAAGGATCAGAGGCTGTGTTTTTAATTTATAAAAACTCGTGTATGGTTATCTTACCATTAATTAGTATCTGCATTATCTATAGCTTACTGTTTTATTTCTGAACACCAGCAAGCCTTTCAAATGAATGTGTGTTACTGTCACAGCCATTATAAAACTGAATGACTTCTAAGGATATTTTAAGATATGCTCGGATGACTTGCTGAGACTCCTAATTAAGGATGATATCCTTAATTGGCAGCAGCATCTTTGCTGGTGATGCAGTTTTAAGCAAGCACAACACTGTATTTTTAATGGCACAGGGTTCTTCATAATGAGCCGACGGAGGATATCGTGCAAGGAGCTGGGGCAAGCCGACTGCCAAGGATGGCTCTACAAAAAGAAGGAAAAAGGGGCTTTCATTGGCAACAAATGGAAAAAGTTCTGGTGTGTGCTAAAGGAGTCATCCCTGTATTGGTACAGCAGTCAGCTGGTGAGTACAGCGTGCAGCCAGCTCTGGGTGCCAGACAAACAGCATCTGCTGGGACTGAGGGATTGGGAGCTGGGGTCACAATTTAGGTACACCCTGGAGGAATACAAGCAACTGGGTTTATTTCTCTCAGCCCTGACACTTCTTGTGATCTGGGAAGTGTCTATATGAATTTGAAATATGCAGAAAACTATGTGTTTTCTAGTTCAGYAGGTACTTGTGAAATGTTAACTTGCTGTCTGTTTTGCCCTGTAAAGAGCTGTTTTTTAAAGGCTCYGGTGGCATTTGAATTTGAGAAATGTTTTCCTGGGTATAGGCAATTAGCAAACACTTGTTGTCAAAACTCAAAACAGGAGTGCTGCTTCACTTATTAATTTAATTTTCAGAAATGTCCCTCCTATTTCTCTTTCCATCTCCTTCTACACTGAGATTATTCTGTTTGTCTGCTTGGTTTCTTTTTCTTTTTTCTTCTATTTTTTTTCCAATTTAATATATTTCCTTTTTTTTTTTCCCCACATGGTAGAGGGCAGCTGGCTTTACTCTGGGCTTGTTTGATTGGGCAGGAGAGGATGTCTTGTGCATCCTAGGAAGATTCAGAAATAGTTATTCCCTTCACTTTGCTGTCTGTCACTGCTACCTCTAAAAAGCTCTTATTGAAATGATGGAGTGACAGAGCTAAGAATTAGGGTGTGAAGAGAATTAAGAGTATGCCAGCAAAAACATAGGTTGAAACTCAGCAGCTTCAGTGTCAAAATGTGGATGGACATGAGGTTCCCTAAATGCTAAGTAGCTGTTTTGGAAATCATCATATCACAGGCACAGCAAAGGACGAAAGATTAAAGGAACCATTATTAATTCTTAGAGCATTAAAAAAAAAAAAAAAAATCAAAGGCAATCTGGATGATTTCCACTTGTTTATTTCCACTGCAGTAATCCCCATCAAAAATTTTGCTAACTGTTTCAGGGAAAAAAATTAAATCATTTAAGCCATTTTAAAACCTCTCATACCCTAAATAAAGCTTTAGTCATGTAGAGTATTTCACATTCTCCCTTCAGCTGTGGGTATCGTGTTCGTGGTCTTTTGTGGGGTTTTTGTTTTCTTGTGTGCGTGTGAGAGAGATATATTTTTTGGTTTGCTTTTTTTGAATCCAAATAAAAACTTTGACAGGTACTTAAAGATGATATTAACTATTTCTTTAAGGGGTAAAGGAAGGCAACTCAGMTGGTCTTAGGCTGTTGTTTTTTGTAGTGTTGTGGTAGTCAGATATAGATTCCTTTCAAGACTATGTCTAATACATGCATATTAGAAAGAAAAGAAATAGAAAAATTGGGGAAAAAAGCTTTAAAAAGACACTTTTTTCCTAATGCTTACACTATCTCTGCTTGAAAGACATGGTGAGGCAGTAATACTAATAAGCAGCATTAATACCTTACAAAACCTTATTAATACTGGCATTTATAAATCTGTTTGCAGCTGTATTTCTGGCCAAGCAGTTTTAAGAAAGGTGAGCTGGCTGGCTGACATGTCTTTTAGACACAAAAAAATATCAGAAAAGAATGATCCTGAGGAGTAATCAAGATGGTAGGAACTGAAAATGACAAGATTAGGAAAAGTTTGCCTCTGGGAAAAGAAGAGTGATGGGGAGAGGTGCAAATTCCTCCACTTCCTTCAGTTGTTCTGGCCTGGTTAAATTCCACTCCTGAGATCCAGAGAAACCATGATCATGCTGATTCCAGTGCTCCTAGACAGAACTCATCCTTTTAGTCCATGCCTACTTCCTGACTGTCACGGACTGCCCCCAAATGAACAGGGCTGAAAAAGAAGTGTCAGCCTCATTTCATCTTATTTCATTTCCTCTGAAGAGCTCATATGGCTTCAACAYACTGTTGTCTTGTGTCAGCCCTGAGTTCTCACCTATCACAGTTGTGCTTTAAGCATGCTAGCTGTTAGTGCCTCTTTGCTTTCAACTTCTGCCAACTATTTTGTGTTAAAAACTYAAGGTTTCTTTTGGCAGCTTAAAGAGCAGCCTCTATGTAACTATAGATTSAATCAGTGTTTGCAGAATGTCAGTAACTGAGGTGTTTGCAAAGGAGAGGAGGTGTTCTTTGCTTTTTTTCTTGAGACCAGAAGCATGCTCAGAGCTGTATGTGAGATAACTAGACCCAGATATTCTCACTTCTAGACTGATGAAGGAGAAATAGCAGTGACACATTCACTTGCTTGCTTGACAAGTCTCTGGCCTGGTGTTAGGACTGCCTGCACTTCTGCAGTCTGCAGTAAAGTTAATCCTTGGTCCCAAGGGGGTGTACAAGATGACAGTCTAAAGTTCTGTTGAAACAGGAGTCCTGCTTCTCACRTGCCTGAGGCTTCCTGTGACCAGCTCTTTTACAGAGGCTGATGCCAAAGGTGGTGATGAAAGAGTGGGGCTGACGCCAAAGGGGCTGGGGCACACTGGCTGCCTGTAGCTCTGCTTGACCACCTTGGTTCTGGTGAGAAATGAGCATGGTTTGTTTGTGGCTGTGTGAAAACCAGACACTGGCAACTGTAGCATAGCAACAGGGTGCTGGACCTTTTTTCTGATGGAGATGGAGAAAATAGAGAGTGGGTGGAATTTGTATGGGAACATGCATTATCCTGGATTTGGGTAGATAACCTCATCTGAATATCATCTTCTTGGTCAAGTTTGTCTTCATGTGCCTCTGAAGCTCTGAATAGTTCTGTAACTCTGGTTTGTCTTCAAGCCACTCTGGTTCTGAGTCTCTCATGAGAGGCAGATTTGGGTACATGATATAGGACACTGACATTTGCAACTGATATTTCCTTCAATTTAACATAAAATGTTTAGTGAGTGCCAGAGCTCGAAAGAGTAAAAATAATAAATGGGTCAGCAATAGCAGATCAGACACCCCAAGAGTCAAGTTCCTCCTTCACTGAAAGAAAGYTAGAGAACACAGGTGAATCTGAGTAAATTTGCAATGGGATAGCAGAGGTCAGGGCCCAGTGGTCTCAGCAGGCTTGGGTAAGCTGCCCTGGAACTTCTTCCCRTATCTCCTTCTTTCTATAAAACGTGAGGCAAGTAAACTTCTCTTTGCAGCATGGAAGCACTCCCAGTCTGGGGAGGGGAGGCTGTTTGGACTAGGAGGAAGCACAGAGAGGCTGGTTTTGCAATGAAAGCACAGGAAATGTCATAAAATATATCTGGGCAGTCAGACATTCTGGGTACATGCAAGAACACCAGACTCCTTGGACAACTGCTCTCCATTAGTGTTCGTTTCTATTTTTTTTTTTTTAAGTACCGCTCTCTGTAGGAAGCTGCCTTGAAGAAAAGTGTTTAAATAGTACAGTTTGTGATCCTGCCTGACCTTTTATCTGTTTCAATTCTCATACTGAAATCCCAGAGGGAATTAGTACTCCTACATAGGAAGAGGGTTGGTGGGGGWGGATTGTCACTTGTAATCCCAGGCTCCTGGCTCTTTGTGATCGTTTGGACTGTGTTGGATGGTGTTGGCTGGAAGGGGACAAAGGACTAAATGCCTCTGTCTGGTGGGTCTTTAGGGTAGGCTTGATTGCTTTTCCAAAYTGAGTTGAAATAGATTTTTGCAGAATGTGTTAATGGTGGTTGTCATGGGGATTCAGCTGAAAAGAAATATAAATATAAAAGAGATGCAGGCTGTGATCTACTGTCACTATTTAACTTTGTACTTCTTTTTTCCTCATTCACTGCATTTAAATTGGTCCTCACTCCAGCAGCTTTGCTGGAAGCTGTATAATTACAGTCTTTTAGAAGAAAAATCTTTCACCTTTGAGTTGTAATAGCTGCTTACGTGGATGAGAAAAAGTCATTGATGTCAGCAGATTGAGCTGAGAGGCTTAGGGACCTGTGGCCCAATATCTTATACAAACTATTCACAGTTCTGTAGGATGCCTTATTGGTGTACTTGGCAGAGAGAAAAAAAGGCTCAAATTCTGAACTGCTCCTCCAACATCCATAGGGTCTTCTGGGGGCAGTGCTGAAACACTGATGAAGCCATGAGGACTAMCCTGATTTGCAGATTGGAGCCGTTCCACAAAAGCAAGATATTTCATTTCCTAGCACTATTTGTTAAAATCTTGCTGCAACATTACACTCTATTTAATGACTTATTAAATCTCCTAAACCCACAACATTTAGATAACATATTGAGGCAAGCTCAAAAGGACATTAGCCTCTTTATTGGATTCATGCATTGTGTTTCATAAATAATTTCTTTTTTTTTTATTGCAGACCTTTTTCTGTGAAAAAATGGCTACTTTCTTTTTTGCCACAAGAATTTGCAGAGACTGTTGTTATTAACAAAATTATTTTTCTACAACTTGGAATAGCAAAAGCAYGGATTTATGTTAGGCTAACCTCCATAAAACCCACAAGAGATAACAGCTTATTCTTTTAAACATCCTGATTAAGTAGAAAAGAGGTCAAGATTCTTTCCATCTGAGTTTTTTAGGGCTATTTTACAGCTTCACATCAAAATCTGTAGGAATTTTGAATGAAATGTGTGAGTTAAATAATAGCATGCTTAAGTGATGTTAGAGATAACATTTTGGAAGAAAGAAAGCACTTAGGATTTCTATGTGCTTTAAATGTTTTAAAATGTAATTTTTATCCCAAGAATGACTGAAAAGATGACTTCCACATGTTCTCTTCCTAGGATTTATTTGGAATTCTATTTGCTGACTGAAATAACACCCGTAAGGTTTTAAGCAACTTCTTTTCCTTTTTTCCTTTCTTTTTTACCTGATAATTATGAAGCAACATACCCATCCAACCCCTCTTTTCTCTTACATAGCTGGCATATTTTAGATGTCTACAAATAGTGTATTTCACTCATACATAAAATTAAACATAATTTTTTCTTTAACTGAGCAAATACAAAATCACAGAGAGAATTAGTATAAAATCTGACTGCACTGAGAGAGAAKGTGTATGTGAGAGCATCACCAARCAGGCCAAATACTACATGGGAAGTSGGGGGTTTCTSTGTTGTACAACTGTTAAAATTAAAGTGCTGAAATCAAAGCCTACAGACCTACATTCATTAGTAATTTAGAGGGAGCTCCCTAATTTAGATAGAGGAATCTATCTAAATTACTAGCTGTTTAAGTCAGTGGTTCAACGCTGAGCTCCATTTCTGCATGGGTGGGAGTCTCATGAAATTCCAACCTGTGGAATAGAAACAAAAGCTTCCCAAGCTAGTTACTAAACAAGTTTTACAGATACACATACAATCAGAGAGTGTTAAAAGCCCACAGTAGCAGATAAGCACTTTCTCATACAAATATTGCAAAACAAAAGTTTTTCAGATCAGATGTAGAAAAATAATTTTTTCTCCTGTACTGCAGGAAAATAAGAAAAGCCCCTTCCATTGATGCTGTGTGTSTGTGTGTGTSAGTGTCTTGGAGCAGCAAAASCATTTACTGGTGATGATGTAAAAAATAAACTCCTCACATGAATGTTTAATACATGTAAATGACAGGAATGATGGTTAGGCCATGATTTATTGTATACCAAAGAACTKATAAGCAGATGAGAGGGGAAGCCACCCACTGAAGTATCCATTCTGTGCCCATTTCAATTCTTGGAGATTCATACTTCTAAGAATTAAAGCTCAAAGATTGTCTTGATGAACATCTTTTTATAGTCTCATCATATTAATGCATAATGAGACTTGAGGTACTGTCAGTCATCTTCATTTATCSTCTGCCTTTGTAATGGTTGTGGGTATTTTACCTGCTTTAACTCAGTGTACATTTTCAGAATTTTAATGTGTCTATGAGCAATGGCTGGGAGCAGCAAAAATGTAATTCAGGAATAAGCCCTCTGTGTTTTGGAAAATACTGTTTACCTTGACATTATGTCCYACAGACTTTTGTCTGCATTATATATTGCTCATCTTAGGAGCAATCTTATTGCAGATGACCAGGTGTGTGTAGGTAGATGTAGTAAGGAAGATGATTCTGCTTCAGATGTCTCAATTTCAGGCAGCACAAACAGGAATCTGAGGCTTGTCACTACTGTTTTGCTGGAGCAATGCTCTGACTCAGAGTTCTGCTGACTGAGAACAGAGACGTCAATGCTCAGCAAAGCTCCTCGCATGCAGAAAAGGCTGACTGRATATAAACAGGGTACTGTAAATGTAAATGTCTGCCTGGATTTTGCTACCTCTTGTACCATGCCTGCRAATTTCTGGGGGGAGTGTTAGCTGGGTGACCAAAGCGCTCTGAGGCAGGTTTGCAGTGTTTACCCACAGAACTCAGCTGTGTGGGATGATCCCCTTGCACCTTGTGGGATGGGAGCAGCTTGCATTGCCTCTGACTTGCTTGTGTACAGGTGACCCTGCAAAATGGTCCATGCTACAATTACACAGGGGACACCCTCCTCCATTTCTGCTTAGAATCATCTTGGGGCACTATTGAATTGCATTTTTCAGCTATACATAGGCCATTTCATGTGCTGCTGTCACGTGTCTGTGTAAGATACAAACATGCTATATCATGGCACAAACCCATCTTTGGGACTGTAGGTACTATCCAGACCTGAACAGAAGATATAACCCTTGTTCATCCTTATTTGTCCACAAAATCTATGGTTACACTCTGCATCCACAGGAGTGGTGGCTTTCCAGCACCCCAGGTTTGCACAAATATAGCTGGTATAGAAATATTTCATCAGGCGTTAATCTATCCCCATGGTGATGAGCATATATTTTCACAGTATAAAAAGCTGTCAAAAACAAGCACTTGCATGTTAAATATTATTCAGCATTGGAGTCTAYTAGCTTACCAGTTGGTTGATGTGGTGATATTTAATTTTTTTTCTTTTATGGRAGGCTGAAAAAGCAGAAGGATTTATAAGACTTCCAGACTTCAGTGTGGATCGAGCCACTGAATGCAAAAAAAAGCAGTAAGTTTATCTCTTGTTCTCAGTTTTGCATGATTTTGCAACGTTGCAAGGACTGAATCTCTGTAGTCTTTGACAGTGAAGCTGTGGGGAGTTCTTTTGTGTTGTATAAATAATGAGCTATTAATTGAGCTACTGAAAGAAAACCATATTGCAAAAATATTTTTGAAAAATCTCTGACAGATGAGTGTGCCAAATGCTTTCTTCTCCTTTTCTCAGTCGCTGATTATGAGTAGACCATAGTTCTCAGATGCCCCCTCTTAGCTGAGGAKGTCTGCAGTGGTGCAAGTAGTGCTGCATCCCTCCAAGTCTGGACTATTCTTGAGGCTGCTGTGGTGCAGCTGAGCCTGATCTGTGCTTGAAGCCTTTGGTTGTGCAGGGAATAAATACTTTCTTTAGCAGGGTGCACGTTTAAAAATGTTCTCTCCAAACTCCATATGCAGCCCTGACTTCCAGCCGCTTCTGAGCACACTTCAAAGGTTTGGAGGGGTGTTGCTGTTGTTTAAGGTTATAAAGTGCAACAGGGTTTTAATTGTGTCCCTCAAGAGAAAGCCTTCATTCTTCCAGTGGAGGAGTCAGAAGAGTCAGTCACTGTTCACCCACTGTATGCTGCTTGTCATTTTGCTGTGTCACATGTCCCTTCCCTCAGCCATTGGTTTTCCAAGTTTTGGGGTCTTAGCCCAATTGACCACAGCACAAGGAAGCTGTTCCATGTCTTGGATCACTACTGCTGCTTTCTTCCAACATTTTCCAAGTTAGCTTTACATCTCAGAGCTGGAGAAAGCAAAACTGCACATTGTATTTGAGGTATGGGAATGCAACAGAATTATGCAATGAAATAATGGAAGACTTTGCTTTATTCCTTATTCCTTCCTTCTTGGTTCCTGTAGTTTATTGTCTCTGAATAATGTGTGGCATAGGAAATGAGCTAAAAAATAGAACAGAAGTTTAAAGAAAGGGTGGTATTGATGAACAAACTAATCTGGATTAGTACAATGGAGTGAATAAATATTTTAGATAATTAATTCAGCTATTATTTTTTTCTTTCTTATGGAAACCAGTTCTCTTCATATCTCTCCTTTTTTTTTTTTTCTTTTCCTAAAGTGCTATTAAGATCAGCCACCCACAGATCAAGACATTTTATTTTGCAGCAGAAAATGTTCTGGAAATGAACACGTAAGTAGGAGCGACTGGTCATGTTTCATCCTGTCTCATGCATGAGAACACCCTTTGAAAGCTCATTCTTTCACTGTCAAGCAGTCGTTGACAAAGTTATTTGGGGAATTACTGAGCCTAATTTTTCTGGTCACTRAATGGAAGAAAACTACTGCTCTTTGTTCACTAATTATAATTGAAATCAGAATCACATAATTAGCCCAATTTTGATACTGATCTTCCCAACATTTGCTGGTATAAATCCATATGATTTGATAGCAAGTTCAGCACCTGGCAAGGAGTGAGGGGAGAAAGGAAAGAGAGAAAAGTACCAGAAGTGATCTAGGACTAGAATATAACAGTTTCTGACTTCAAGGTATCAAGCTAACAAGGAGGGTTAGAGGGATAGAAAGGTTTGTTTCTTGAATGTAAATMAGCATTAACTTCATCATCAAACTATGCTGTAATTGAATGATCCTCATGACAGGTCAGAAATTTTCTTTCCACAAATAYCCAGAAGATTAACAATTAACTAGTTCTCAATGGAAGAAGTAAAAAATGGAAATTAATGCTGCCATTTTAGAAACCATTGAGCTATCAAAAAGACATTATTTTCTATTGATCCAATTTTGGCTGATTTAGATATATCTCAAATCTTTGTCCTCTATACTTCAGATTGCAGCTTATTGTCTATGCTATGGCATTAAATGGCCAAATACTGGATACAAAGCAGTATAATTTAAATGGGAAGAGAGCTCCTACAACAGTCAGGTCAGGATTTTAATCATGGCTCTGCTGATGATCTTTGTGTGATTTTTCACTGAGCAATGACTACTCATTCTGTCTGTAAACAGGGGAATCTCATACTTATTTACCATAATAGCAAAAGAGAGAATATGAGAGAATTTGTGTACAGAAATGTACAATATTACAGTAGTGGATGTACATAGATATGTATTAATAAATCTGTACTTTACAGATGCCTACAAGTAAATATAGATGAAAAGAATCTGTTGCTCTTTGCAAGCTGGAGCATCAGGGAGCATTCTGGTGGGGAGATGGCCATCCATTTTGGTGTTCCCAATTGTTTTCTGCATTTCCCACCAGAGCTCCTGAATGGACTGACAGGTTCCTGAGGCAGATGGGATGAGGTTGAGTGAGAATGAGGGACAGCTGAACAGGAATATTTCAGTAGAGAGCATAACCCTGGTTAAGAAAGAAGAAATGGAAGGACATATGGAGAAGGAAAATTAGAGCTAATGGAGGATATTAGTAAATGCTAACAGCCAGTTAGGAGGCCAGCTGGAAATTCTCATGTGAAAAAATATTTGGTTTCCTGTGAGTGAGTGATTAAAATCTGTGCAGGTGTCTTAGCTCTTATGCCCCTGGAATGATTTTGTTCAAACTCCACTTCTTGGGTAAATTTCATTTTGGCTTAAAGCTAGGTAGCCTAGTGCTAGATCAGCCTGCACTATGCTGTRCTAACTCCCCACTGATGCAACTGATGATGCTTTCCTTGGCAAAGAGTAAAATACATGCATTTAATACATGAAGTACACGCAYACTCACGCATATGTCGAAACAGACTAAAAGACATCTGTTCTCTTGGCTCCAGTCCTGCAAATGCACATGTGAATGGTTCCACTGAACTCACTGAAGCATTTGTGTCAAGTTCCTGGTGTGCATAAATGCTTGATGGATCATGACCTTTTGTAACTCTTCATGCATATATCAATACATGCATATACCTGTATATATATATCTATTAAATCAACAATGGATTTATTAAAAGAGTAATTTGTTTCACTAATTTATAATGTATTTGCTATTGTCATGCACACATGAAAAGTAAAGGCATGCTGACCTGCTGCATGCACTTAGGTGGCCAGTTGTACATAGTTATTAGTGACCTTTCTGCCCTCATCRTTAATGAAGTCCYAGAATATTTGTAGCAAATATTTTCCTAGTTAAGGTTGATTTTCATTTAAAAAATCATTCTTTTAGGATTAGCTGTCGGAAAAGAGTCAGTGGACCACTCTTACAGAAATGACACTTTGTTTCTCTGAATTGTTTGTGGCTCATACTGAAATCTAGTGCAGTTACTTTGATGCTGATCTTACTAGCAAAATTCCTATTGCTTTAGTAGAACCAAAATCAAACAAAATGCTTTTTTTTTTCAATAATGAATCCCTGCCCTTCTCACTTTCTCTATATACACCTTGAGTTTTWATCTTAAAAGCTTGAGCTTTTTCAGTTGTTAGTTACTTAAAATGTGGGTAGATCTGAACAACCTGCAAGCATAATATACAAAATTATAACTAGRTAATGTTTCTAGCACTGGAAAAATACAGCCAGCTAGGAAGATAAGTGAAAAAACCCCTGGTTAATAGCTTAAAACAACACAGGAAGTGAGACTTAAYAAAGCTAAAACTACATAGCAAGTTGAAAAATGTGATATGTCRTGATCAAAAAGTCTGGTTTCAAGTGGCACAGACTGTGCTGCAATAGTTTTGGCCAGGGCAGCTGACATCATCTTCTACRGCTTCCATGGCTTGTTCTTCATCTCAGGTGAAAGATGACATCTCAACAGCTGGACTAATTCACTGCACAGATTTTTTCTTTAGCTTACACAAATGTGATTCCTGGGCCATCAGTAGTACCTTATTTTTCAGTAACAGGGAAAGATGTCCCAGGCAACTAATCCTGTTCACTACAGGGAATATTAATGTAGAGGTAACTGGTGCCTTTCTAGAAGATATTCTAAGAAACAGAAACTTTGACATTTAGTCTTCAGGCTAATGAAAACAGATGTGGTRATGTAGAACACAACTGAAAGGAACAAAATTAGTCTGAAGAGCATGTGAGTGTCCCTGACTCTGTGTTCCCTCTGTTCCAAACACAGGTGGCTAAGTAAGCTGGGAATGGCTGTAGACCCTCTGGCACCAAACAGGAAGAATGAGGAAGGTAAGCTCCTTTGTCAGTGTGGAACTGCATTGTGTTCTTCAGAGTTTTTACTGGGCCAAATTTTKGTCAGCTATTTTTTTTCTATCAAAATGCCATCTTGGGTCTGTCAGCTGTCTGAGCTCAGAGAAGCCACACTGTCACAGTACAGAGTAATCACAGGAAAAGAAAAATGGTGAGAAACAGTGAGAGAGAGACACTAGCTGGACTTGTGAGAGGTGTGTAACTACTTTCTGGCAGTTTGCTGGCTAGCTAAGCCTACCAAGTGTGAAGAGGAGCAGCTGTGCTGCTCTGGGTTTTGAGTTCTATTACAGGAGTTGTGCTGCAGCACRGCAGCTTGCAGGCCTGGGAACACCYTGTGCTCTGCAGACCCATCCCTGCTGTGTCCTCCAGTGCTGGGGGTTTTGAACAACTGCAATGCTGAGGGATGATGGAGGGGGGTGGGGATGGTACTGCAATTCTGGAGCCTACAATTTATTTCAGAGCCAAGCCCAAGTTCATTATGGAATGAGAAACTTTAGTGGTTCTAAAGAATTTATTTGTTTTCTTAATTTGTACACCAACCTAATATAACTCTTTGGTGGGAGGATGCCAACACTCAAATCACAAATCTAGGCAGAGGAGATGGTTTAGAAYGAGAAGTGCTCTGAGTAATATTATGTTACCAAAGCAGGAATGGACTCTAACCTGAGGAACATGTGTCATCATCTGGACTTTTCAATCTCCATTTTTAGAGTACTGGTACTCAGTGACCTTTTTAGAACTGCTGAGCTTCTGAAGGAGCTGTCATTATGAAGAAAAAACTGGTATTTGCAGTAGTATGAACACTTAGGTGATGCAGCCTGTTTTGTCTAAGCAATGAAGTGTTCTTTTCTGCCTTATCACAAAATTCAAGATTGTGGTTTATGTCCAGTTGTGGGACATGTAMTTACATTATTGATTAATTGGATCTGGCTCCATTTATACTCCACCATTAAAAGCAGCTTTGGGGTTGGTAAACACAGATAGTACTGATTCCTGGAGAATTCAGCAAGTCTCATCAGTTTCTTTGTTTTCAGTTCACAATTGTTTCTTGTCAGGAAATTTGTTAATTCACACACCRTCTAATTCCTCAAGCCTGTACCCTATTTGAAGCCAACTTTATCAAAACTCTTTAGGCTAAAGGGTTCTATTGAATCTTAGGTTGTGTAGCAAGAACTGCAAGATACTTGTACTCAGGGAGGAAGTGTGYAAATGTGCTGCCCATCTTTTCATGAAGAGTTCAGTGGAAATTGGGAATAGCCAAAATTTAATACATTAACCCAATTTTTKTTAAACTTCAAAAAATGTGATACTGGATCTATTGGTTGACTTGAGAATTATGAAGCAATAAAGAATTAATAATTCCACCAATCTTAATCTAAAAAAGAAAGTCCAAAAGATATCAAATAATCCACTTGATAACCTCTGCAACAGATTATCTAATAACTTTGCAATAGCATAACACAACCAATATTTCTTCAGCTTTTAAAGATAAACACCTAGTTTCCCCTCAGGAAAAGGCCACCTGATTCTGGTGTCAAACATCTCCCACTGGTGCCTGGGTAGACATGTCATTACAGGAACATTGTTATGTGYCTCAAAACCACTCTCACTACCCACAATCACTTCTGTTCCTGCTGACCAGTTCTTCCTCTCTGTATCGCACATCATMATTCCTCAGAAGTCTTGGCTATCTGTATGGCATTTCTTGTCTATTCAGATACTTTCTGTGTGCATTTAACATGCACTCCTTCTGCCTTTACCTGTTTAGAGCATCAGAAACAGGTGTTGATTCAGTTCTTGTCTGTGCTTAAAAGGGGAGGTGTAGAAAGCAYGAGCTTTTTACTGAGTTACTCAAAAAGGCATTATGGAGTCTTAGATTTTGATATAGGCTTTATTGCAGCCAGCTTTAGTTCTTTAAGCTTAGATGTGCAAGCATATACTTCCAGTAAACAGAATAGCATCTATGCTACTCAAAACCCTCTGGTTCTGTAAAGAGAACAGGGAGAAAAAATAATGAACCTCCTTAGGCTTCTCTTTGTTGACATGTCAGAAAATTCTCTCTCATGCAAAAAGTTCTCTATTACAATTTTATTCCCCTCACACTGTGCTTACCCATCCTCCCCCAACAATGACATGCAGAAAATAAAGCTAATTTTAGATGAAATAATCTCAGGTGRCTGTCCAGAGACCATGCTAACACACTGCTTTCTAGTGGTGTGAGCCCCTGAAGTCCAGCTCTGATGACAAATCAGAGCTGGACTTAARCAACCCCTGCTCTCAGAGGCTCTTGGACACAGCACAGGCTGCTGAGTGCACATGGCCAGCAAAGGGCAGTGCTGGATCCCATGGACACCCCAGGGGCAGCCTCTGCTCTGTGACCCTTGGCACTCAAGTTGTCCTCATCAAGCTCCAGCTTTGCCTATGCAAACTCTCATGTCCCAGGCTCAGAGTGGTGGGGGTGAGTGCTGTCACCCTGCACACGTGGCAGGGTGTTGGGAGGTTTAGCAAAAGTGATCTTTGTGACCTTTTAGTGCACAAAAAGAACCTGTAGGAAAGATGGGGGCAAAAGTTTTAGCAGAGCATACTGGAGAAGGCGTAATGGTTTTACACTAAGAAAGGGCCAGTTTAGACTAGATATAAAGATACAATTTTTTACAGTGACGTTGGAAAAACATTGAAACAGGTGGCCCAGAGAGGTGGCAGAAGCTCCATCCCTGGAAACATTCAAGGTCAGGCTGGATAAGCAGCTTGGTCTGGTTGAAGGTGTCCCTGCTCATTGCAGAGAAGTTGGACTATATGCCTTTTTAGGGTCCCTCCCAAACCAAACTATTCTCTGATTCTGTGATCTTGTCCAATGTTTACTATTGCTGGGTCATGGGCATAAGGACCAGCAATATTCTGCCTCTCTTTTTCTGTGTCCAATTTTATCAATGATTATCACTTCATTTAATCCAAATTTGGGGAAATTGTTTTCACCTGCTGMACAGATAGTTGCAAGAAGTAACTGCATGACTGCCTCTGCCACATGTYAAGGGATATTGAGGCTCCTATGAATTTGTTTTTGTTAAAAAAAAAAAAGAAAAAGGGGCAAGTAGGGTAGTCCCAGAGTAGGATGTTTACTTTTGGTACTACCTCTTCAYATGTACTGCCATGCTGTATGGTGTGTCTGTGTGAGATACCACGTGTGACAAAAGACAAGGCTGCTCTATAGTTTCCAAAGCATGATGTGAACAATCTGTTTACTCCAAAATTGCWGTCAAAGCCCCAGTGCCTGTTGCTAGCTCCAGGAAGATTTACTGGTTACAGGGATTAAGGGATTGTTTCTGCTACTTGCAACAGCTCTCCAGCATTACCACAAGTGGATTAGGAGACACTGACTTGTTGAAGCATAGTCCAGAGTCCAGAACWCCCTACTTGGTGATCTTTTGTTGCCACAGAGTAATATGTTGGTCTAACTCGTTATTTTTGCTCCTTTTCCATGTCTACTTCAGAATGCTACAGTGAAAGTGAACATGATGATCCCGAAATAACAGACACACCACCCCCACCCTACAGAGTCCAGACACCACCTCCTCCTTCGGTAAGTGYTCCAGTTAGTACCTTGCTTCTTGTTGCAAGCAGGTTGAAACAAAACTCTCCTGATGTGGTGGACCTCTAAGAATAACCCAAAGCACTGTCTGGAAATGTCCATGCCGTGTTCCTGTGAAGCCTTCATTCACAGACTGCTGTCCCATGGCAGAGCACACAGCTGGCACATCCTGCACCACAGGSAGCTTTGCACTGTAAAAGATCAGCTCCTTCCTATTTTTCTTGCTGGAGAAAGAAGGTGTTGTTCTACCTCATACACAAACCGTGTCTTTTCTTTACAAGATTTTCAACACACCACGATAAGGTGGTTTTTTTCATACTGTTCTCTCTTTTTTTAAAAATCCATCCTGAAACCTCTCTTTTTTGACCTTGGTAGCATATCCAACAGCTTTGTATTKATTTATTTGAGTGAGCTGTTTTTAAGACTGCTGAATTTGAAGCTGCTTTTGTGGCAGTGAAGAGGAGTGAAGGGAAAGAGGCCTCTTCACACAGAGATAAAAATCTGGGTTTTTTTCCTCTACCTCTGAAAAATAGAAAAAAAAAAAAAAGAAAACAGGCATTCTTCCAAAATCTATGTAGCATATTGTCCCAGAATATTCCTTCCTGCCTCACTTCATTTGGTAAATTAAAATAAGCACTATGAACCCTCATGAGTCTAATCAAATTGGCTTGCCTAATAATTATCTGCTTCTTGCTCTATTAATCTTGTTTCTAAACCATTTTCCCAGTAATCTCATTGTTCTTACATGTGATTTAAAAAAAAAAATCTGTTAATTTTATTTAGTTTTTCCATTTTTAATTTTTTTAAGTAAAGGAAAAAAAGCTGTTAATTTGCTGTGAGAGATAGCTTCACTAGTAGCTTTGGGGTTGGTTTTTTCTTCTCTTTGCAGCCTTAAAAAAAAAAAGTTTTATTTGTAGTAGAAGTTAGGGAGAGCTGTTGCAAGTAGCAGAGGCAATCCCTTGATCCCTATAACCAGTAAGTTTCTTTGGAGCTAGCAACAGACATGGGGGGTTTGGCTGCAATTTTGGAGTAAGCAGATTGTTCATRTCAGGCTTTGGAAACTATAGAGCAKCCYYRTGASAGTCTTTTGTCACCACATTTTAAAWTTTTTAAATMTTTTCAATTAAAATTGAAAGTCAAATTTTACTTAATTCTGCATTTGCAAATGAGTGATCTGGTTTGGGCTGGTAACAAGGAATCCTGATTCAAGCCTTTCCCTTCACTACCTGAAAGTTAACACTGAGAGGTGTGCAGTGATATGCTTAGTACTAAATATTCTCATGGCATTTCATGGAAGGGAAGAGTCTGCTGCCTCACTTCTTGTGGTACAAGTTCCTCTGTGGCACACTGAAATGACACGAAATTACATCTAAGAGCAGGGGTGGGCACGGGAGCAGCAAAGCAGGAGGAAATCTGAAATATACAGATGAGCTAGAGAAGCTTGTGCAACCACAGGCATTAATAAAAAGGAGATGTTGTGGGCAGATTTGCGTGGCTGGCAATCTCTAATTATCTCACACAAAGCTGGGAGCACATGTCACATGGTCACCCAGCTGCCCCCCTCATTTTCGGTGAGATACAGTCAGTCTGCACTTCCTCTCCTGTGCGTGTACCATTTGTCACTAGAACACTCTGCCTGGCACGCGGGGCTGTGAGGAGTTCTCTGCTGTAGAATGGGATTCTTTATTGCCTRTATTAACTGGAAGTTAAATGTGACTGAGTGGCTATAAACATCAGGGAAGAGAAGAAATTTGGCARTATGGCACAGTTATTCAGGGCTGTGGGTCAGTTAATGAAGCGTCTTRAATTTTATACTTCAGTGGCTTGCCTTTAGGAGGCTGGAGATGTGTTTTCCGCCTGCTCACCTCTGAGGGAATGCCTGCATTTTTCCAGATGATGAGTTTTAAACAGGTGCTGTTTTTAGTTTTCTGTTTTYCTGGTTTCCTGCTGCTTGTTGGTCTGTTGCTGCAGAGGCGATCTCCGGTTGTCTTCTTCCCMTGTGCTCCTCTTGAGTGCTGGCCTCCACATTTTGGCAGGGARCGTGGGAGGCAGGCAGTGGTGCAGATGCTGAGGGATCCTCCTTTCTCAGGCTTTCCCTCAAAGGGTATCTTCCCTTCAGCTTTTACCTTTGTCAGCTGATTACCCTTCTTATCCCTTAAAATCACTTCCCTTGTGGACAAAGGGTAGTGTCTCCTGAGCAAAGGAGTCATCTTTTCACCCCAGAACTGCCCACTGGAATAAGTTCCATTTGCTCTGGGTCTGCCCCACKCTCAGCTTGCTTACATAGTGAGTAGGAACAGCTCTGTTTGACTGCAAGTCAGAGTCTTCTTTTAAATACCCTATTTAATACCCCTTTCACTTCTGGATAAATGCTGAAATAAGGAAAACACTGCAAGGATTGGGAAAGTGCTGCTTCTACTAAAAACTCAATTCTAGGTTTGGAGCCTGTGGTTGTCTCAGGGACAGCTGGTTAAATACAGCTCCCTGCCTGTTTTATTTGTTGCAGAGTTCTTGAACCAAGCTGTGAAGTCTCTAAAATGTGGTGGATTTGAGTTCGTATTCTGTGGGTGCAGCACTTGACATCCTTCAGTTTTCTCAAATTGCCACTGGAAGTGACACTTATCCTGTCAGCTCAGTGTCAAGAATGCCACAGGCATTGTCTGGAGTTAATTTATTTTCATTATTTTAAGCAGAAAGGCCTCCAAACTTCTTGACATCAACTCTAAACCAAAAAACTATTAGTCTGGAAACTAACAGAAACCCAGGTGCAGGCTCTGTTACATTTTAGAGCAGCAAACACTTTGCTGTACTTCTAGCACAAAGTTTCTACTTGCTGTTCTATTCTCTGCTGACTTATACCATTTTGAAATTTGCAGAAGAAAAAAGTAGTGATCATGAGGTTCCATGTGCATGCATGGGTKTGGGTACTGTGGAGGAAAAAAATAAGTGAGGAACAAGTAAATGATAACATCTGTAGGACAAAAGTTTAACTGACCATCTGTGTTAATTTGTCCATGTGTGAATGGATATGCAGTTAAAAAATCAGCAGATATGTTGAGACAATAGATTGCAGCAGTATCCAAACAAGCAGTTGAAGAGTTTCATGGTCATAAGTTTTCTCTAAAAATTATCTAGAKACTCATTAACCTCCAGTGAAATCCTAATGATCTGCTTTTTAACACATTCCCAAGAGGAAATTTATTATCATATGGATGTTTGCAAAACTTCCAAAGAGCCACTCAGACAAGTTAGGTAAACATTTGTCATGCCAAAGGAAAAACAAAACACAACACATATGTGAAGAACAAGAAACACCTTCTGGCAGTCATATTTATTCTCACTCATATTTTTAAATTAACACATAATGAAAATGAAAACAAAAATATATGCCCCTCTGTGAGGCATAGTCTTCATTTCACTAACCTTTTTTTTTTTTTCATATGGGCAAATCCAGAAAAATAGAGGTGAGATTTAATATCTTCCTTTTCCAGCTTTGAATAACTGAAATTAAACCATCTACAATAAGTGGGCATGAGCTGTTACTGTTTGACATTAGAAATGCTTCAACAATTTTTCTTTGTGATAGGAGCTCTTAGATGAGATGCTTCATATCACCTGTGTTCCCAAGGGTATTTTTACACTCACAGTTTACTACAGCATCTCCTTGTCCTTTGCTTGAGAATGCACATGTGAAGGTTTCTATTTTAGAAACAAGACCACACCTAAAACACAGTGCTGTACTTTTCATAGGTTAATAAAAATGTCTGGGTCCTGCAATGTTTGGCACAGTCCTACAGGAACCATGAAATGACCAGAGAACATGTCTTACGAGGAATGGCTGAGAGAGCTGGGTTTGTTCAGTCTCAAGAAGAGAAGGCTCATTGCCCTCTACAATTCCCAAAAAGGAGGTTGTAACCAGGTGGAGGCCGTGCCTACGGTGACAGGAGTAGAGGAAGTGGCTTAAGCTGGGACAGGGCAGATTCAGATTAGATGTAAGATAATTTTTTTCACCATTAGGTTGGTGAAATCGGGCATTAGAATAGGTTCCCCAGGGAGGTGGTGAACTGATGATGGTGGACTGGGTGATCTTGAGAGTCTCTTCCAACCTTAACTCTTTTGTGATTCTGTGAACAGCTTTGAAAATTTACAAAAGTGAAGGAGCTGCTATAAACAAATAGTGCTCACAGTCTGATATAGATCCTCCTCATCCTCTGAACTGACTGCTTGTTACGTGAGGCAGCTGTATTAGAAGCACAGGAAGGCTTTGCTGTGTTTAATGTAAGAAGGAAGTAGCATACATTACAGTATACAACACTGAATTGTGGAGTTTAAAAATCATAACTAAAAATTGTTTCTCTTGGTTTGGTTTCTTTAAATAAAACTTATTTCTGAATTACTTATTACTTACTTATGGGTTATAAATAGGTATTCCAAAATAGCCCCTTTACTGTGTTTTCAGCTTTTCCAGGTTTCCCTAGCAACACCTTCTCAGTATGTTTCAATATTTTCTGTCTAGTTATCATCTGTTTTAATCCTTATACAGAACTATTCTATATAAATATTAAGGACAGAAACTTGCCAGAATTGTGGCCCATCAAGTCTGGTATTCCGATGCTGGTGCTGTCCAGTAGGACATGATACGCAGAAGGAGGAAATTTCTCCAGTAGCAAGAAATCTGGCTTTCATATCATGATGATCTCATCACAATTTCTGGTTGTTTCTGCTAAGCCTTCTTGCCCTGGTGAATGATTATCCCTTGAATGCACTAGGAAAAATACTTCTTTACTGTATTTTGGTGCTTGGGACTCCTTCTGTCTATCTCTGGTTATTGAATTGATGGAATTGTTGGGTGCATCATGTTCAATGGCTAATTTGGAGTTTTTCTTCTTCACTCTTAATGACACCAATAAAGTGAAGACAAATTAAAGAAAAAAGGTGAGTGTGAGACCTACCATGGAAGGCTACATTCAGCATAGTAGRGTTCCTTGGTCTTTGTTTCTAACATTGTCAGGTTTATATCTCTTTTGCCTTTGGCTTCTTGGTAGCTTTGTTTCTGAAGTTAYTGCCCTGTAGGAGATTGATTGCCACACCAACAGGCTTATTTGGATGAATAAGTAACCAGATTACATCAATTTTTRGTCATTTAGCATTTCAGCTGCATATCAAGATATCAGAAAGAGGRGTGATTTGTAAATAATTTTTCTTTTTTCTCTTCTCTCCCCCACTTTTGTTTCTGGAAAGCAGGATCAGCAGAAGTCATCATTGACCTCAACTCTGTCAAGTGAAGCATCTTGTTCACTCTCCTCTCCTGAAAGCACTTTCAACTCCCAAGAGTCATCATCTTCCTTGACATCCAGAGTGGTTCATTCTGAGAGGCAGTCCTGGCTTGACCTGGTTAACAGCTCTGCCACAGAAGAGGGTGATCAGCCCTTAACATTCTGTGTGCAGATTCATTCTGAGGAGCCTCCAGAGGTGGTCTGTGGAGATGCAGCAGAAAGCCAGGAAGTCCAGCTTTCCCAGCCTAATGGTGGATCCCAGACCTCTTACTTAAGTGCAGATACACATTGTCTGGCTGTGCCAGATGCTACAGGACAGCAGTCACTAGCCAAAGGTGAGCTAATGAGAGAGGAGATTTTTTCTGCAGAGCCATACAATATGAGAGTTATGTGTTTCCTTAGCTTCCTTTCCCCTTCCTTCCTCTATATTCTTCACTGAAGAGTTTTGCAGTAACACATCATTTAAAACACTTATTTTATTGCACATTAAATTTGTAACTGTGTATCTGGTTGGTAGTTCCCTTTACAACTTTTCTCAAATTGTRTCTATATGTTTGATCATAACTTCTGTACATAAATTTAACATATCCATAATTTTATGAACAGTCTTTATTTCAATGCAGATACCTGTTATTAGTTAGGATTGAATAAAAAATCTTAACAGTGTTTCAGAGAATAGACACTGTAACAAGACTGTAATATGTAGGGAAAGGTGTACATGGGGTTGTCAGTCCAATTTTACAAATACATGCTGTTGCATTTACTCAAAGTACGTACTTTTTATTTACTTCATTAAGCTTCATTATAATCAAGAGAAAACAATTGAAATCCTGAACCAGAAAGTCTATTAAGACTGATTTTGTTTAAGTAAATAGGTATCTGCACAGTRTCCTCCTACTGAAATGTACTGCTAATTGAAAAAGGTGGCATGGTTCCAGAATTTGGTCATTGTTACTGTTTATAACTCTCCTGAGTAGCGAGGAAATATCTCCTGCCTTTTGAGCAAAGCTTTTTCTTTCTGAATTAAAAGCAGTTGAAGCYTTAGAGTTGTTCCTGGCATACAATTATTCTGCATAGAGGGGTAATGCATAAGGGAACAACAACATTCCTGTGTCTCAGCTCTTCCCACGACTCCAAGTCCTTGTAAAGATTTGAAGTGATTACTTTGTTGCTGAAAGTAAGGGTTGTCTCAGCACAATGCAAAAGAAAAATGCATCTAAGAGTTTAGGCTGAAAGTAATACAGTGGTGGAAAGAAACAGCACTGGAGTTGTTGGGAACTCAGGGTATTTCTCTGTAGGTGAGCTTGACACTGAAAGATGATACTATGAGGAACATTACTTACTTTTTCAGTCCCCCTATGTTTTACAAATATCAACACTTTGAAAGATTGCACCCCTTTATGTTGTCATACCTCTTCTGATTTTATACCAAGAAATGGACATTAAGAAAAATGCAGCTTTCATCAGAAGTGAAAATGATGATGGATTATTTTTCCAACAGAAATTATTTAATGAACTCTGCTAAGCAACTATGAGTACCTGGTGCAAGGAGCCATAGCATATGATATTTTTAACAATCTTACCAACCATTCTTAGTCATGTTATGAACATTGTCAGCATTAACTCTCTGCATCAGTTACTGGGAAGATTTTGCAGACAAAGAAGGGGAGTTGATAAGTTTTCTCTTTTGAAAGAAGACCAGCATTATGCTTCCATTTATTTTTTGGGAATATTTAAGACTTTGGTGATGCAGCTTGCTGCATGCACAGTGGCAAAGGATTCTAAGCTGCCTATGATGCAAAGAAACTGAAAGGTAAACAAGAAACAGCTTCTGACTACGTGCACTGTATCCAGAAGCAGGCCTTGCCCCCTCCAGGATGGCTAGACATGCTCTCCAGCCAAACTCCATCCTTTGTATTTCTTCTGGCAACCCCTGGAAGAAAAAGTGTATGACTCTGACACACCCTCATGTCATTGTGACCAAAAACTGCCACAGCTGAAGGAAGCCACAGGAACGGAGAGGTTATATAAGAAAATAGGAATGTATGTTTCTATTTATTTAGGGATCTGCTACTATAGCAGTAAGATCTTTCTTCCTTGCATTTTCTGAGGGTTTCATGATCATATGAAGTCAGTGCATCTTGGCAAGACATTCTTATTTTGCCACTTCTGGTTTATATTACCTCAGCTCACAGTAGCTGTGGAAGATCTGGTGTGCGCTGATATTTTCAAACCTGGACAGCTTTTCAAATACCTCTTGGATTTTATCTGGGTTGGTTTTGTGGGAAGGAGTAGGTTAAATAAGAGCTAGATCCATTCAATTCCTTCTGTTCTCACTTACTGACATCCTCTTCCTCTCTGGAGTCTGCCTGTGCCAGTAATAGCCAGAACAGATCCTCTGGTGTACTCTGGCCCCTTTGTTCCCTCTGCAAAAGGTATAGCCAATAGCTAGATCATGGCTGGGACTAGCTGAGAAATGTGCTTATGGTGAGAACAACTGTGTMGAGAAACAACTTGAATAATTATTTTCTTTCTCATCAAAAAAGCTTTAGAAATCACAGTGAAACTATGGTGCTATGGTTTTCTGAACCCTCTGAAAAAGAGATACTTATTTATGTTGTTTCCAGTTCAKACAGTTTATTAAAATTCCACCCTTCTCTGCTGAGTCCACCACTGTCAGACAACAGCATCTAACTGTGTGTGGTAACACAGTTTTTCTATTATTTTCTTCCAGTCTTTCCTCCATTAGTTCTGCATTTCCCAGTGAGGAGTTTGACTGAGTTATGCTCACTTAACTKAATCTTTTCCTGTATTTTCTGTTCCATAATTATGTGGGAAGTGTGCTTTCCCTGAGTTGACTTCATATTCCTATCGAAAAGTCTACTACCACTATGGAGAAGGGCTAGGGGCTGGATAGGTAGGTAAGGGCAAAAACCATTTATGACTTTTTTCCCTCTGCTCTTCCCAGCCTTGGGTGTATGTGTTCTCTCCCACTGGCATCAAAAAATCTTAGCAGAATCAGAAACAGAGGTGCTGGCAAAGCTACAAGAAGCTCACAAGAATAGCAAGGACAGGAGGAAGAAGCAGAGCTTTTTTCCYTGTGATTAATACACAATGGAGGGTCTGTGAGATCTCAGTTACAGAGTGGTAGAACAAATATTTACATTTCAGATAAATTTAGTCAGATATGTTCTGTTAGAGGTGGTTTTTAATGCAAAATGCTCTTTCTGCCAAACATTTCCAATTTCTACATCTTTACCACTGGGGAACAATCTACTTTATTTTTCACAGCTGCTTTTTGAAAGTTCTGGATAATTTCACTTACGTAGGCCTAAAGAGCATTAAAGCTGAGATTTCAGACAGGCTCCTGTACTGATGCTCCAAGATGGGGAGTCTCAATATCTTAATGTCTGCAGTCTGCGGCGATTTGGCTGACAGGAGAGCGGAAGCTGAAGATTGAGGAGGTGAAGAACAGGCATGTTGAACCTCTGGGAGGTTGTTCTTGTCTGTGATACCTCCTGTCAGATGGAAATTCCAGATAAATGGCATCAAGACTCAGAATTGTGTTTTAGTTCCCCTAAATCAGAATTTTTCAGTTCCTCCATTACCTCTCCCCCTTTCAGATTTACAGCATCAATTTAGTGCATTCAGTGGCAACATCAAGCCTGCAAAACATGGGCTTTTCTTTCTGAACTTGGCTCAGGGGTACTCAGGACACAGAAGGTAAAATTCCAGATAGAATACAGATAGTCTGGCCTCAGTTTATAGAAGTTTATTGGCAGACATATCCTTTGTCAACAGCAAGAGTGTTCTACATAAATGCACAGTATTAGGATACTCTTATTTTTTAACTGCAGTTGAAATTCATCAAAGATGGATACAAAAGTGTTATGTAACTCATCCCTGGCTCTACACAACCTGTAAGTTCAACTCAGCCTTGTTTTCCAGCAGTTTGCTGAAATTCCATTTAGTTTCTTTACTGCCACTTCCTTTATCCACCTGATACGAAGAATCTGACACTTTCTTTTCCCTTTGAAATTACCTGACCTTGATTAATCCCATGGAATATGAGAATGGTGGAAGAATAAGAAATAGGAAAGGAGTTTTAGGTAGCTGTCTTGAAAGTCTGCAGGAGCTGAGTACACTTTGCTGGGCAAGTGCATAAWCTGCATAAGCTTTCTCCTGGGCTTTTCTGACTTTGGCTCCATCTTTTTCTGTGCTGAGTATTACAGTTCTGTGCTCCTTACAGTTTCCCACAAGTGCATGGAAGATATCAGAATATTTAGCTTGGAGGAAGAGTGTTCAGTGAGGGTGTTTTCTCAGGYTTGCTGCTTTGTAACCCTTTTAGGACACTGAGGAAGGTCGTGAGTTAATCTCAAAAGGTGCCTGAAGCAGGGACCTTAAGTCCCCTGTGGGTTGACTTTATCTAAATATTCTGAASAGGATTGAAGCAACTTTTTTTCTTCTTACACRGTYGTTCTTGGATAGCTGATAAAAATYAAATTATCTCTCAAARTATTACTGTGCACAGTCCTGATGKGTGATGTCTACAGCAGAGTTGAGCCAGTTCTGTGCAGAAGCTGGCTAATGAAACAAACAGCTGCTTCATCCCAAGAAAGTAGGCAGGAAACTTGTTATTATGAGCCTCATGGCATGTGCCAACAGCTTTCAGGAAATACTACTGCCATGTATTATGCCTTACATTTCCATTTCTTTCTGTTTCCTGCAGCTTGTTAAATACACAACAGTTCTCCTTTTCCTCCCCCAGCAATGTACCAATGTTGGAAGTTATATTTAGTTTTTGTCAAGTTACAGTAGGCTTTTTATAATCACACAGTAGTGAAGAATAGGCCAGAAACACAGTGAAGGCAAATATTTGCAGCATATCATAAACTTTTCTTTTAACCTAAATATTTAGAAAGAACAGAGATGGAGGAGGATGCTGTGCTTTATAAAACATGGAAAAGATAAGAAGCAGCCTCCTCAGCATGCTGACATATTGCAGGAATCTTTTTTCAGCAGCATGAGTGAGCAGAAGGACTTGTTCCTTTTGTTCAGAATATATTTGCTGACTGCAGATGATTTAGAAAAGTAAATGTTTATCTTTAAATTGCCCAGCCAGTTCAATGGGAATAGGAAGGACTGCAGCTGAGAAGAACCAACACCACTACTGCCAGTGATATAAAACCAAGTGTAATCCAAAGTGGATCTTGAGGGATCCATTAGCACCCTGGAAACAGCAATAGCTGTAAGATTTTGCTTTAGAGATCACTGTGTGCACTGAAGGACAAGAAGTGAGTTGCACAGTCTGTTGCTAAAAATGGCCTTCTGCTAAAACTCCCCTACATATGCCTACATATTTTTAGTTTCYGTCAGTTCATCATTAAGTTTTTTTATTTTGAGAAATGGCTTTGCTTCAATTTTCACCTTATTTTATGCTATTCTCAGCTGTTTACTCACTTTTCCTTTCRTGCACTCTCTGTCTTGGAAGATGGTCCTGCAGCTTGGGAGCCATCRGAATAATTAAGGTGGAGATGATCAAGGCTTTGTTGTGAGGCATTACAAGCAAATTCTCTGCTGCAAYCTGTGAAACTCGGGGCCAAGACATTGGATACCCCAAGGGTTCTTGCTTTAAYTTGTTTTCTAGRGACCTCCTCTTGGGCCTCTGAAATGTTTATGTGTTTCTTTTAATTGCTCATTTTTTWWAAATTCTGTTTTCAGTAATTACCAAAACCTGGTGATGAATCAGCACACCAAAGAGAATTTGCCCTGTGAGTTGTCAGGTAGAAGCATAATTCACTATGTAGCATGCAGGGAGGGGTAAATAGGTGTAGATGCTATCAGAGTTTCTTCATTCAAACATAGAACTACTGACAGTTGTTCAAAGTCTGATATATTCAGAGCATTAAAGCAGCACTCTATTAGTGGAGATACAGGGTCACATGTGTTTGGATCGTTACCTGATTCTTAACAACATGTGAGTTTGGAAGTATGTCTTTCTCATAAACATTATTACCCCAGAAATTACCCTAATTGCCCTTGGTTTTAACTCTAATGCCAATATTTTTTGAGTTGGTTGGGAGCCTTCCTGGTGGCTGAACATAACTTTTCTGTTATCTGCTGCCACATTCACGTTCTTGTACCCAGTTTATTCTTTTCTTTTTGCAGACCAGGAAAAATGTGAAGATGATGATGAGATGGAGCGACTTTACAARTCATTGGAGCAAGCAAGTCTCTCTCCCATTGGTGATCGTCGGCTGTCAACGAAGAAGGAGCTTAGGAAGTCATTTATCAAGCGCAGCAAAAACCCCTCCATTAATGAGAAACTCCACAAAATTCGGATGCTGAACAGTACATTAAAGGTGAGTTTGCAGATCTTGCCAAGGAAAAGCTTGAGAGAAAAAACCTCTTTGGCTGAAAAAGAAGCAGTATAGACTCCAGCCAAGCGCTAATCACRTATTTACTGAAGGCCCCAGAGAATTTTGTTAGGTTTTTGAATTCTTGTTTTCTGCTTCATTGTGAATACTGGTCTGTGTTATGTTGTTCAGTTTGACCTGGAAGCAGAGGCAATAGCTCAGGAGGGACTCTTTTTGCAGAAGTTCCAGCCCATTTGGAAAATTTAATAAGGAAAACTCTTAGTTAACTGGAAAACTTACAAGCTCAGCTAAATGCAATAAACAGGGGAGCCTTAAAAAAGGAAGAGCAGACAAAGTACATTGATGATAAAGGACATGAAAATGACCCTGAGCCAAAAAAGGTTTTCCTTATGTGATTATCAGAGAATGTGCAGGATGTGCCAAAGCTATTGTAAAGACCTCCTGTAACTAAAATATTTTTAATAACAAAAGCATCCTGCTTTTATGTTGGAAATATATCACGAACTGGAGGGGTACAGGGGTTCAGGAGATGTTGCATGAAAGGGCCAGTAAATCTGCCTGGAATATGGGAATTTATGAAGTGGTTTACTTGCCAGCATCAAGTGTCACGGGATTTCAAAGCCTGCTTCTGAATGGTACTGAGGGAAACAAAAAGCTTAACCATAGCATTTATAGTGTAAGGAGAAAAAAGAATGAATGCAAACTTGGGGCTTCACTTGTTTCTTTTCACATGCATTAGAAGCAGGATTTGAGTATCTTGTTTCAAACTGATGTATTTGGCTTCAGGCACTGTGAGCTGGAGAAATGCATGTAAAATGGTTGGACTTGATGATCTTAGAGGTCTTTTCCAACCTTAGCAGTTCTATGATTCTAAAAAAACTATTCTATCAGCAGGATCATTGGTTTGATTATTAATTGCCATGAGAGCCTTGGGTTTGGCACCTCAGCCTGTATTGAAATTCCTGGAAAGTAAAATAAAGTGCCATATTCTTTACATCAGTGGAATCATGTGCTTTTCAAGTCAATTTTCTTTATGTATATTATAAGACATAAGATAATTGGAAATGATCTACTGGAAATTTAAAAATCGGGAGTATTTAGCTTCTGATACATATGTACTCTGCTTTAATTAAAACCTTATTAGTTTGAGAAGTGATTTATGCAAGTCTCAATGCAATTTTAATTTTAAACTTTTGACTCCACATATTTAACAACAGATTAATGTTGCTGCCACAATATATCATTAACAAAACATGCTTTGAATATTTTGGRAAAGAGGGAAGCTATGTGCAAATGCATCACAGTGAATGTGGGAAATTATTTTAGTGCTACTAGAGAAATTCCATGGCATGACTTTTTGTTACCAAGTTTGTCCAACAGAAATACTCCTCTCCCTTCCACCGAAGAGTATCTCCTCTTCTCAAAAACTTACTGCACATATCCTTGCATCAAGTCCAGAAGTCTTCTTAAAAGGGCTAGCACTGGGTCTTGAGGGTAGGACGTGTGTAAAATACAGTTGAATGAGATTTTGGATTTAAAAATCAGCTAAGGCAGCAGGGAGACTGGAGCAGTTGAAGGTTCATTAGAGTAGTTGCTGGATATGGGTGTATAAACAGCTGATTGCTGCTATCAGAAGGTGAAATGAATGTGTGAGAGTACTTTCAAGGTGTTTTCAAGGCAGCCCCCAGCACAGGATATGGGTGTGATGAGTGTGTGGCAGCAGGAGAGGATGAATAGAACTATTCCATTGCTTTCACACMCAGACTGGAAGGAGRAAGCCCAGCAAAAGTAGTCAAGTTTTGTTAKTGCAGCATGGTGCCTCCATTAAGAAATTATACCTGCTAAYTGGGRCTTCTCTATCCTGTGGTCCATTGCRTGGCTAGGCAATAYGGGCTGGAMAAGCAAAGTGGTTTGTTATGCTACAGCATGTGAGGACATCAGAGAACATCGGTGTGTGAAAGGAGGGTGTAATGAAGACAGAGCCAGGCTACTTTCAGTGGTGCCCAGTGACAGGACCAGAAGTGATGGGTTCAAACTGAAACACAGAAGGTTTCCCTTGGATCTAAAGAAACACKTTTTTACTGTGAGGGTGACCAARCACAGGTTGTCTAGGGAAGCTGYTGAGTCTCTATCCTTGGAGACATTCAAGAGTCATCTGCACACAGTCCTAGGCAGCCTGCAGTAGGTAGCTCTGTTTGAAGAAGAGTTTTGGACCAAATGACCTCCAGAACTCCCTTCCAACCTCAACCATTCTGTGTCTCTGTGAYGTACAGAGTCTCAATGTCCCTGTATCAGTCGCTGCTCACATCTTACAAGTGAACCAGGGTGCCTGCAATACATGATCTGAGCTGCTCTTGCCTAAAAGCAGATACCAGGTTTATCAGAAGTAGCTGGTGGTAGATGGCAGCCACATGTACTGTAGCCACTCTACTGCCAGTGCACATATTATATTCAAAATTGTGTTCAGTCCAGCTCCCAGAGAAGAGCTATTTATTACATGGAATAAGTGTTTTTGAGAAAGTTAGAACTGCTGTGAATTACAGAAATAAATGCTGTTGTGTCTAGTTTCATGCAAGTACTGTCTTGTTGAGAGACAGCATAACAATGTGTAATTTTCACATGAATCTTCTCTCATCAAGTTTTGTTAAGAAGCCTATAAAAAATCTAGATGAAATCATAACTTACCTTTTACTGGGAAGAATTTTTGCTGTAGACATAACTTTGATCACCTGTGCTCTAAAAGTGGAAACAAGCTGCCAGGAGGATGGGTAATTGGCCATCTCCTTGTGACATGAGTCTAATGGTCCCAGAGTGTTTTTGTTAGGGACAATTGTCTCCACATTTTCTGGGGAAATAACCACTTGTTCTCTTCCTAGTGTAAGGAACATGACCTGGCCACAATTAACCAGTTACTGGAGGACCCGAAGTTGACAGCAGTGAAGTACAGAGAGTGGAGGAGCACAAACATCATGCTGCTCCAAGATATTTATCAGCAGCAGGAGGCCCAGGACACGTCCACAGAGAATAGTGAGGAGCAAGAGATGACTCCACAGCCAATCACTGAAAGTGCTATTTGATCAATGGCACATGGCAGGATGGGTCTTCACGTACAAGCAATTTAAGCTGCTGTATCTGGAGATTTGTCTTTTGCAAGTGTGCTTCAAAAGGCAAACAACTCATTCTCCAAAGTTTTGAATGGTCTTGCAGAACTCATTTAATGTCAAAAGGGTAAGTTCCCCAAACTTGCCCATGTTCYCCAAAAAGCACACCTGAACATGGCCTGCATACATAAGAAGACTGTTTAACAAAGCAGCAAAGAAACGTTTTTCAGTTTTTTGAGAAGAAMATTKTAAATGTCCAGCTCCCATAGGACACAGAACTATGTAATAAGTACTGTATAAAYATGAGATCCTTGGGATTGTTTTAACCATACAATTTACCTTGAAATGAAGCTAAGCTGATACCAACAGGATGTGGTCTACTCTACCTTTTTACCCTCTAAAGTAACCTGATGTATAACCTGATGTATATTTTCGTATCTGTACCTATTTTCTTTCACCACTCTACCCGTTTAAACTGAGACAAATGGAAGAGTAATTATGCAGGAGTTGATACTTTAGACAGCTGCCAGACACCCAGTTTGGGCTCTGCCTGATGTTTYATGAGTTTCAAATTTATTTATGGTCCAGACYAAGAAGGTACTGTCTCTCTACATGAAGAAGAGATCTCTCAGTTTTTRCTAACATGTAATCTGCTCTTCAGTGAGACAAGTTTCAACTTTTCTTATGGACTTGGGCAGAATTCCTTGGAAGATTATGTTCTTCTTTCTTATTTTTGACAATTGGGAGTATGTAAGGTACAAGTTCATCCCAGAGTCCAGCTTAAGGAAGATGATCATATTCACAAGCCAGAAGCTAAGTAATTAAACTCCTAATGTGGACCTGGAAGTGTAAAGCAAACCTGCAAATATTTTTGTAAATATACATAATTTTATGGCTTATATGAATGTGACTATGTACTGTATAGATGTTTTATTTATATATTTATATATGCTGAATTTCCTAATATAAATAGGCACACGTGGACCAAGCCCACCCAGCTGCGAGTGCTTACAGATTGACTTGAAATGCCTCTTTATTTTGTGTTCCAGTATAGATTACAGTAATGATGGCTCTACAGCTGAGACTACCCTGAGACATCTGCTGTGACTCTTTCTTCTGTTTTTCTAGCTYTGAGATTTAGATGAAGATTTTAGGGGCTGAAAAAAGTTTTCTAGAAAGTTTCAAGATTTYCCTTTTKGGGRAAAAAAAAAAGAGAGGTTTTGCTGCAGGATCATGATTTTTTGGCTTCATTGTCCTCAGTACAAGGTTTTGGGCTTTTGCCTTCCCCTCTTCTGCAGTATAAAGAATTTTGCAGAGTGCTGAATTTTGACAAACAAGAATTAGTCCACCATTCCCAAATTAATACCACTACAGCAACTGTGGCAATCTGCACTTCTGTTGCTATTTCATAAAGATATTCTTTGTCGTTAGTTTTCAATACAGGTTATCTTTTAAAGCAGAATACACTATAGAGATGCAGCCATATTCATCTGCCTTTATATATTTTATGTTTTATCACTGCTTGATTGAAAAAACAAAAGTGTCAGTGGGAACATATGAAATCTTTTCTACCTGTGTAGTGATTAGTTTGACTGTTGATATTGCATTTTTAATACTCAGCAGCTTTTCTTTTAAAATAGAGGCAAGGAAGTAGATGAAAAATGACTAAATGGGGAAGAAGACACAAAACCCTGGATGGTTAAARAGCTATTATTTTCAGGAAATAATCATATAAGTGGAGATTTCATCACTCCACTAATTCTAACTAGAAGTTAAGCAATCTTAATACCCAGTGCAATTTGGTTTGGAGTAATTGCATCTTAAAAATGAGGCCAATTTTTTTTTTTTTTTTTTTTTTTTTTTTTTTTTTTTTTTTTTTTTTTTTTTTTTTTTTTTTTTTTTTTTTTTTTTTTTTTTTTTTTACAATTCTTCCACCATTCCCATTGAATTGCTGTCAGTTAACTGCTGGGAGCACCCTGAAAATGAGGAGCGTAGGGATTAATGTGTTTGGTCCATTTCATTTTTAACTACCTGGTGCTAAGTAATTGATAAATATTGGAGGTCAAATTGCACATACGTTTTCTATCACACATGTGAGTTTCTCATGAAACAAAGCATGGAAACACCAATTTGTTTCAAAAGCATCTTCACTTAGATGTGGAAAAGAAGCACATGCTTAAGTGGCCTGTTCAGCTGGACCAGACAAGCCAGTGCCTTGCAGTTCTGAGTAATGTCCGAGTCAACTCTATTTGCTGAAGTAGGTTTGCAGTACACAAAGAAAAAACTGTGTGGCTTGTACATGCTGTGTTGACTTTCTTCACACTGCATTTGTATAAGCATATACAAATCAGCTTTCCCAAATCTAGAGGCAAAGAGATGTCCTTGGACTGCCCAAACTCTACTATTGGTCCTGACAGATTATATAGCCTAAAATTGCTTTTAAATGACTCCCTTTCAAATGGTCAGTAGATACTTATTGTTGAACCATTGAGGTTTTGGAGACCTGCTGAGAATGGGCTCTATCACTGCTTAGAAAAGATCAGAAAATTCTTGAATTAGGTTACTTTAATGCCAGTTACAATTTTAACAGATTTCTTTGTTCAGGAAAACAAATGTATGAGTTTTATGCGAGTCCTGTGCAGGAARTCTAACTCCACTCTCTTCAGCCACTATTTAGGCTCAAAATAATCGAAAGCGTGGAAAATGTGAAGTTAAAATTGCAGTGAAATAGGATTAATTTCCTGGCATTGCTAATTACTGTGACAGTTTTTGCCTGGGTTTATCACAAGGGGCTGCCCAGCAGCGTGAAAGCCATAATCATAGACASAATTATGCACAAGCTGACAGCTACAGTGGGGAGCCACCTCAACAGGAGAAATTTGGAMAAGTCTGTGCTCTGCCCAGTGATGCTTGGAATAACTGGTGTTTCTTGGTCTGGATTTGGAAGACCTGCAGTATTGACTCATAGCACAGGGAGCTGTGCATCCCTAGTGTGTGAATGTCAAGAAGTATTTAACCATCTGCCTCAAGGGACATGTTTTATATACTTTTTGGGGATAAGTACGTGTGTGTGGATAAGTGCACATGCACAATTTTTCCTCTCTCAGTAAAGCCAGTTGGTTCAGCAAGTCCARTAATGGAGATTTTGGAATTCCTGGTAAGAATATCTAATTTCAACWGTTTCTGCAGCTTTTCTGGAAATCAAATCTCTCTGTTCTGGTGGTGTAAATCTCATGAGATACTAGAACGAGGTGGGATCACATTTTCTTTCCTATGATGGAAGAGGGTTCATATGGGGAATGTGAATAATTTTTACATCTAGCTCTGATGATTCAAACAATACTGGGGTTTTTGCCTTGGTGTTTAAGTGCAGCTGGAGATGAAACACCACATAGTTTCTTGCTCAGCTCCCCTCTCTTTTCCTCCCCCATCCCTGTGTAATAGGGAGCAGAATTGAACTAGAACTTGTATGCTGAAAACAAGAACAGTTTTATAATTTAAAATAAAGTAAAATACAAAAATAATGGTAAATAATAATGATAATAAAAGGGGAAGAACCTCAAACAAGTGATGTACAAAGCAATTGCTCACCACCCAGGGAGTGCTCACCACTCTCTTCCCAAACCCAGATCAGGCCCCCCTTCCAGGTGGCTCCCCCTGGTTTATATACCTGGCATAATGTTCTGCAGTGTGGAGKRTCCCTTTGGTCAGTTTGTGTCACCAGTCCCAGCTATGCCCCCTGCCAGTTTGGGTTTTTGTGGATTTCCTCACAAGGAAAAATATCCTTGACTTAGGATAAACACGGCTCAGCAAAAAACCAAAATGTCAGTGTGTTATCAATACCGTTCTCTTTCTGAATCCAAAACACAGCACTGCAACAGCTGCTGAAGAAGAAATTAACTCTACCCTAACTGATACCAGGAATAAACAGGAATCAATGTGCTGGTTTTTTTTCTTTTTTTTTCTTTTTTCCCAAATAATTTGGATTTTGCAGGAAACCGTCATTCAGCAAAAAGGCTGGTTTGGAACAGTCAAGGAGGGAGGGGAAGAAAAATAAGGGCATTTGATTTAAAACTGTGGAAATTCAGAATTTAAAATTATTAAGAGCTTGGAAAAATTATGGATGTGTTTTGACTATTGTGTGAGCCTGTAAGCTTACATGTCTGTTACAGATTTAATATGAAAACCTGTATTTTTAAACTTTTCAAGTAGCAAAGGAGCCCATGTAAGCATATTTTTRTGAGGGGAACTCCATGCATTGTGATTGGGTTTTGGCTTTTGACCTTTTTTTCACTCTTTTGCTTGTTTAGTCATGCAAAAATAACCAATTTAACCAACTGTAACCAAGTGAGGGCCGAGTTTGTTTCATTTATACCAGACATGTCTTTCTGCTAACAGGAAGCCAAGTGGTTTTCTTACAGCAGTAGAGCCAAAGTGGAATTTCCTGTTTTGCGTGGGGCATTTAAAAGCAGCAGACATTTTGAGATGTCAGTGAGCATCTACTTGGTGCTTGCAGATTTATCCCACTTCAGTTTGCTTCAAGCTGCAACATTAGTGCATTTTTTAAAAAACTGCCTTCATTCTGAATGGAAACAAAATTTGAGGTGAAAATAGGAAAATAGAACAGAAAAAGCTCGGAGCTAAGATCATGCTGAAATCCACATCTCTGCATAGGGTAGTAGGAACTGAACTTGCCAAAAGCTAAGCATTTCAGCATTGGAAAAAAATTGTAAGGTGTTGAAAAGAGCACTACATTCCTTGAAATTTGCTATGGGAGAAGCTCCAAGACCTGTCTGCTCTGGGAAAATGAATATTTTCCTAATTTATTTCCTCCTGATAAAAATCCAAAGGGAGTGGTTTATAARATGGCAGCAAGTTAAAGATGAAATATGCATGTAATTTGTTGATAGCTCAACAACCATGATGTATGATCTGGAAATGGCTGACTGTAGATGACTCAGCCTGTAACAGAGAAAATGCATTTCTTTGGGAAAGCATTGCAGCTGCCAGTGTCTGAAGCTCATGCACCCCATCTGGTCCTYATGAGGTCCATTTTGAAGATGTAGGTGAATGGCCTTCCTTTAGTGGAAATAGTTTGTGTCGTCATACCATAGCTTAGGAACCACTCCCAGTGTCCTAGATGCCTTAGGACCTGCCCAAATTATTCTGACTCTTGAAGTTGTTTATGGCAGTTTTGTCTTCTCCCAGCTAAAAATAAAAAGAGGAGATGAAAACACATCTCCTACTCCCACATGAAGAAAAACTAGCACCAGTCCAGCAGAGATTAATCTAAGTGACCTTATTTATGAGTGCTTAGCAAAATAATTCACCTGGTGAAAAGCCATTTGTGCATACAAATAGCAGTGCTCCTGTGCTGAGCTTTCAGTGYTGAGGACTGGCCCAAAGGAAGAATGGGAGTGTCTGTCCCACTGTGCTCTGTGCAGAGAGGAAAAATCATGCACAGAAGAAAACTTGCAAGGGCTTCTATCAGGCAGGGGCAGGGCCTGCAACACCACAAAAGTACATGGAATCCAAATTTTATCTGCTGAGTATTTTTTGTTTTGTTTTGTTTTTTTTTTTCTTTCTTCTTCACTGGTTTAAAACTCACAGCACAACGTTGGCACTCAGCGCTGCCTTTTTACTGCTTGTTGCCCACACGTGTGAATTGATTTTCATGGAATCATACACACATCTTGCAGAATGAGAGCCTTATGTTTGCACTTGTCAATTAAACACTGAAATGAGAGAATATTTTGCTCAGCCTTTTTTTTTTCCTTTTTTATTTTCACTGCAGATTTTTCAGTTTACTGCTATAAAATAAAATAAATCTTTGCTAGTTCTTTAAACAAGAAATTTCCCTGTGGGACTAATATTATTATTAAGTTGTATAATCTGGAACCAGGAAGAGTCAATGAATGGTTTGACTGAGGAATGCCCTCTACTAGTTCATAATTTGATATTTGAAACCGCTTTTAAATTATTTAATTAAATATTTAATTGGTTATTGTAGGCACCCTTTAAAAAGATTAGTCTCTTGTGACAGGTATGGAATATTACTAGTTTTTTTTTAAGCTCACAGAGCAGCCTGTTTCAATTAAAAGATGATAGGTGTTTTGTCAACAGGGTTTCAGTTTAGCTGGGTAGGCCAGCCAGATAGCAGTATGGTGAAGGTGTGTTTCCTAGGAAATGAACTTGTCCTAAGGGCTCAGCTAAAGAAAGAATGTCCCTGTCTCTGTCCCCTCTCTTCCTCCCACCTCCCACATGCTCCCACTGCTTGCCTTGGGCTAATCAGCTCATCATTTGGCACCTCTGTCAGCTCAACCARGTCAGGCAGCAGGGAACAGACAGCAAGCTGGATACTCATCTACAGTGATGATAACTAAAATTGCCTYATGGACAGGTTCAGTGCCTGACAGTCCTCAGAAAGGATGCAGCTGGCTTCTGTAGGCAGAAGCAGGAGGAAGAGCTGTAAATGGGAGGGAAGAGGAGGACTTTTTCCTTTCAGAAGTAGAGCATTAGTTTGGCTCAGTCTCCCACAAAGTTATATCTTTGCTTCCACCAAGCAATGATTTCTCTTTTTTCTCCCTGCCAGACAGGGAATCATGAAGACAACCTGAGGAAACAGKTTTCATGTGATCTCCGTCTGTGCTCTGGCTTTCAGTGCCTAATGCACGGCCAAGCATTTGGTTTCTGGGCCTGAAAACAAAACTCTACAAAAAACCATTCCATGATATCTTTCGTTAGGATCCTTCCTGGCATGCTTGCTATGGGAATGCTGACAGGAAAGGCAGTGGGGCACCATATGTCTACCCTTATGCCTGCTGTAACACCTCATCTCACTCGCTTGGGCTGCCTCTCGTTTGGCTCTTGCTTTTGCTTTACACCCTCTTGTGGTGGTACAAAACATAAGTTGTTCCAAAATTTTATAAAGGTATAATTGAGCTGCTCGTTATGATTTGGACATTTGTCTTTTGTCTGCTTAAAAAAAAMCTGATGGCTTTAATTGGGCTTGTTTACTGTGAGCCTGGGATGAGCATGATCACTGGCAACACAGAGGGCAAAGGCTCCATCCCTGGCATCTGACCCTATTTCATCACTGCTTTTTGGAATGGCTCTGTCATCGCTCTTTTTATTAGCATGGCTTTTTCTTATTGCTGGAAGAAAGTGCCTACTGTCAGTGYTGTTGTATTATCTTCCAGTTCTCAAGAAATATCCTCAATGTCACTAGGAATTGTTTCTAAATTGTCTAACAGAAGCCTTGGCAGTACATGATGGGATACAGTGTACGGTGACAAACTGCTCTGTTATTTTGATGGGGAAACTGTATCTTTCCCCTTTCCACTTCTTGGCAAAGTGCTTTCAGTCTTGGGCAGACAAACAAGTTCTTGTACTGCCGGTGGGAAAACACAGCTTCTGCAAGCGGGTGTCAGTGTGTTCCTGAAGGAGAAAACCGATCCCTCAGCACAGCCTGCTGGCTGSTGGCAGCACGACAAGCAAGGGCGGAAATCACAGGTTTGTATGGAAGAGGGGAAACAAAAATAARAGGGCTTGTTGCAGGATCATGTTTTTTTTTTTTTGCTTCATTATCCTCAGTACAAGGTTTTGGGGTTTTGCCTTCCCCTTTTTCACATGTATACAAGTTTGTGATGGTCTCAGCCTACACTTGAGGAAGTTTTGCAGAGAGGTGACAGYATTTACTGCAGGTGTGAAAATGGAGATGCCGTCTGAGACACAGACCCTCTCCACACCTGAAACAGAAGCAGTAAAATGAAACTGAGGTCGGTCTGGAGGTAAAGATGCTCTGTGAGGAAGAGCGAGTGAACACCTGAGCAGCAAAGGCAGACACAAATTAAAAAGTGCTGGTAAATTAGGGGGTGTGGAAAGGGGTAATTATTGTCTGATGAAAAATGGGTGGCATGAAATTAGTGGAACACCCCAATTGGCCATACAATGGATGGGGATGATTTTTAGTATCTGGTTATTTAATATCCATGTATATCATCCAGCAATTTGTTAAAGCTGTTTTGCAGAGCATCCTGAAAGTGGAGGGTTAAGATGTCAGAGATTGTTTTGTGGAAAATTGCAGGAGAATTGGACTTCTGTACACTGAACTAATGTGGTTTCACAGAAGCCATTTATTGTTTACAGTAAGTGACAGTTATAGATTTCTGCATAGCACAGACACGCACACACACACACACACACACACACACACACACACACATTATTTGATTGGATCCTCAGCCTGTCCATGAGGCTGGCATGCACCCCTTAGGGCACCCAATTGGCCAGAATTCATTCCCATGCCAGCCCACTTCTATTTGAAGTTTGCATTCTCCATGGTCAGTTTCTCAAGCCTCTCAGTCTTATTTTAGCTCTGTTTTTCTCCCAAGAAGCCTTGATGGATTCCTGAGGTTTGAGTAACAAATCTGCAGGTGTTCAGATAACATCACAGGGAGTTTGGATGGTTCAGAGAATGGCTTAACTCATGCAAATACATTGCTACAGAAAATGCTCTTAAGGACCACGGTGTGTTTCTGTCCCTTGTGCAATGTTCTGTGCGTGCCTGGTGAAACCCCAAAGCCACTATCATGGTGTGTCACAAGGAAATAGCTGAAAAGTCAGGGGCATTTCCAATGTCCTCAGCCCTTGCCATGGCAGCCATGTCCTCGTRACTGCCTGTGCTCTTGCAGTCCTGTTGCTGAAGTAGAATCTTTGTTTCTAAGGTGCATTTTCCTAAATCTTATTTTTCTACAGACACTAAATTCAGTTCAGTTTGGCTAGCACTTAAGTCCATATGTTACAGCAGCTRTGAAGATGACTCTGATAGGGGTGTCATTTGCTGTGAAATTTGGAAATTTTGCTCTACAAATGTCAGGAGGAGCTCCAAATCGGATTTCATACTGTTGTAAAACACATGTATCACCTTTGCAGATAGATGTGATATTTCATCATGAGCATAATTTGTTTCCTGTGAAACAATTTATTCTGTTCATCTTGCTGCTGATGGCATGAGGCAATTCAGGCAGCTGTGTTGTTTCTGAAATGTGTTTTCTAACAGAAGTAAAAGAATGACTTATGATGCTGGTACTATTTGGAAGGAGCCGGTGAGAGTCTCAGGACTGAGGCAGCAAACAGAGCTYARCACTTTGGAGACAGTGACACAAATGACATTTTCAAAAGAAGATGTGGGAATTTCACTCATTAAAGAAAGGAAGGAAGCTTATCCCATAAGGAATCAGAGAAATGATGAAGGCAGATTTTGTGTGACAGTGGCATTTATAAAAAAAATCAGTGTGTGAAGTAGCCCCTGGGAATAAAGTTCAGATGCAGGAAGGTATGGACTGGTTTAGGAGCATGGCTGCTCTGGAGGATTGCAGGGTGACCTGGTTGAGCCACAGCCCAGTCAGGACTGCACAGCACATCAGCTGACATCTGGAACTAGCTTAATGACACAAGGCAAGAAGATCCCACAGAGAGGAAAAACAGGATGCAAAACTGCCTTAGTTCCCAAGTTCCATTTGTTTCATAGACGCTGCCTTGCAAGGTAAGCAGAACACCCAGACATAGTAAACCATATCTTGGCGTCAAGACAGGATGAAAAGGTGACATGAGGGAAACTGCAGTAGGTTCAGTTCCCAAAGACACGTTTGYATGTAAAGAGGCAGCTGCAATAGGTCAGCACCCTGGGCCTGAACTTGGGAGTGAGGCCTGAACCATGATGCAACTTTTGGCAATGTTCACAATTCAGTTTCTCCAGCCTTCAGTGTTCCAGTGATTTTGTTGCTTTGGAAGATATGAAATCCTGCTGTGTGRGTTTACACCTTCCCTGATATGCTATCTACCTCCTGGATGGGAAAGAGTGATAAATTCTGTTTATARTTCAAGGGAAGCTACAGAGATACTGCACAACTGCCTAGAAAGACGTAGGTATCTCGGGGATCTTATGCCACCTGCAGCCTCCCAGAGTTTCACAGTAAAATTACTTTGGATGAGGATCTTTGCAACAATTTCATGCTCTTTGTCAAAATTTACAATAAAGATCAGAAAAATAACTATACACAAACCTGTATTCAGTTCTTAATGTAGCATCCAATTAATTCCACTGCACCAAATTCACCTTTGGCATTAGCTGAAGAAAGAGATACAGTTTTTTCTTTGATTCAGTGAAAGTTTTGGAATAATTTGCAGCTGCACTATCAGGCTAAATTCCAAAGTGCTGCATTAGTGAGGAACATAAAAGTAGTACGGATCAAGATGAAAGAGAGACATTTATTCTGTATTGCTCCAATTAATCCTTTCTAATCCTGCAGCCTTTTCTGGAGTACACATAAATTTACACATATCCACAAATTCACAGACAAAGGTGCTGAAATTGGTTGCAACAAAACACCTTGAGCTTGAAGAAAGCCTGTACACTATTGAATACTCATAATACCTTTTTTCTTCATAAGACTTTTTATAGAACATTTTACTTCACTGTTCTTTTAATCATAAACTTAAAAAAATGTAATACTTCTTCTAACACACTCATTGACATCTCTGCTAAAAGCCCAGCTGCAGCCATCAAATACATTATTAGAAACTATGCACTTAAAAAGGAAGAATAATTTTCACAAAAGAATAGGACAAGAAAGAGGATTGCTGCTGTGCTGGAGAAGAGGCAGCAGTAGTTCCACTGAATTTACATGAGACAGAAGTAAAACAGCAACAGCTATAGTAAAGCAGCAACCACGAAGTAGAGGCAGTATTGTTAAAGGGAAAGAGATGGTGGAGTGGTAAGGGGAAACCCTGGTAAGAAAGCCTGTGGAGATAACCACCTATGTGACATTTAAAATTTGCCCTAAGTTTTACTCCAGTATAAGTAATACTGATTTCACTGAATTTTCCTGTATAATAAATTTAYTTATGATGTTTGCTTTCTTCTTCACACTCAATTCCGGACTGTATTTTATTATTGACATATGTTAGTTTAGGGCCTGGGAAGAGATTTGCTCAAGTTTTGCCATYGTTACCTAAAACCTCTTGCAACTGGTGACTTTTAAACCAAAACACAGTGAGAATTTCTTTAGATGGTGTTTTGCTCATCCCTCACAGGCAAATTCACCAATCTAGAGGTCTGAAAGCCAAATCCATATGCTACAACCTTCTGTTCAGACTTTCTACGCAAGCATTCTTCTGGTCTTTAACCAAGTCCAAGTGATCCCAACACATGATGTTTTGCTTAAAGAAAAGTGTGGAGGGAGGTATTCTTGGTTCAATGAAATCCCATTATACCTTCCTGATACTTCTGTCCAAAATGTCTCTAGTACATGTGTGTACAGGGGAGCCACCTGAATTGGCCTTGCTTCACTTCCTACTGATGGCAATTCCTTTTCTGGCTGTTTAAAGACTCCCTGCTATTAAAGGGACTAAAACTTCCAGCTGGTGAAAGGTCTGGAGCACAGGTCTTAGGAGAAGTGGCTGAGGGAGCTTGTGGGTGTTTAGCCTGGAGAAAAAGAAGCTCAGGGGAGACTCTATCACTCTCTATGACTGCCTGAAATGAGATTGAAGCCAGGTGAGGGTTGSTCTCCTCTCCCAGGTAACAAATGGTGGCATGAGAGGAAATGGCCTCAAGTTGCACCAGGAGAGGTTTAGATTTGATATTAGGAAATCTTGTCAAACATTGGAAAGGCTGCCCAGGGAAGTGGCTGAGTTCTGATCCCTGGAGATTTAAAAGATGAGYAGATACAGCCCTTGGAGACATGGTTTAGTTGTGGGCTTGGGAGTGCTGGGTCGGACTTGATGATCTTAGAGCTTTTTTCCCACCTAAGTGATTCTATGATTCTGTGATTCTACTTCAGCTCAACCAATAAGCAGAAGTGCAAGTTGTGTGTACAGTTACAAGTACCTGTGTAATTCTACTCTCACATAGTTAACATGGGGTTTCTCTGCCACATCTAGTGCATGGTTTTCTTGGGAGAGAAGAAAAGCTTTCTCACTATTATCCCATATTCAACTTCCAAATTACAGAAATGAYGATGGCAGCATAAAAGGTAACATAAATGCTCTATCAAAGGCCTAAAAAAATAATCTTTTGTTGCTCTGCAATGAACTACATTAAGCCAGAGACCATCAGCACAGAGGGAGGTTATGGTTGTTAGCAACACCAATGGGAAGTCTCCCATTCAGAGCTAATCTGGTGATGAAATTCACCTTCTCCACTACCAAGAATAAATGTCAATGCATGAAATTTTGATATTGGATACTATGTTTTTTTGTATGTGGATACTATGCTACAGTTTGATCCTCTCTTGAAAATAAAAGTCTCATAAACCTTGTATAATAACTTCTGTGTTATTTGAGTCAGTGTTTATGAGTCTGTGTTATGATGTTATCATTCTCTGTTTTTATCGAATTGCATTATGATACATGGAAGGAATCTTGATTTGTAAATCTCTCAGAGCAAGAAGTTTTGTCTGCCTTCATGAGACCCCTTATCACATTTAGATCTACCAGGTTGTATTTATCTCTCTGACTCAATGTACAGGACTCTTGAGAAGAAYGAATTCTTCTGATGCTGCCTACTGACAGCATTACAAGGGAAAAATAAAATAGATATTTACAGAAAGAGACTGTGACAGTAAATTGATGTGCAGAAACAACRAGATGCAGCATTTACATGTGAACAGTGTATGCCTGGAGCCTGCCTGTTCCCTRTTCTATTGTCTTCTCTGGAACATCAGATATAAGAAAATATCCCAGTGAAGAAATACAAAAAAAAGCAATTAAATTTGAACAGCCTGTATCATCTCTACACTAYTGAGTAAACCAAGSAAACATTTAATATAAGAGGTACATTTGCAGAATTGGTAAAAAGCAAGAGAGAATTCAGATGATCCTGAACTAAAGTGCATCTTACTCACAAATATATTGCTTCTTTGAAAAATTCAGAAGAAAAGAACTAGTTGTTGGAAATCTGGGAGGGGGGGGGCGAAAGGAGAAGAAAATGATCCTGTGTTAGTTAAAAAGCTCAGCCACAAAATTCAGTGAAAGTCCAAGCACTTTGCCTACACTTTATTTGACAAAATGTAGTATATAGAATCACTAATCAAGAGAAAAATTTAAAAAAGATCAGGAGAAGCAGCAGCTGATCAAATTAGGAACTAGATACCAGTAGAAAGTAAAGTGCTGATCTTATCACCTGGTTTGGAGATTTCAGTACTGGCAATTYCCAGATGATAATACCAGATGATTTTCCAGGCAGTGAATAGCCCTGASACAAAAGTCATCACTGATCCTACATGTTGAAGAAAATGTTCTATGCAAAGCAAAAACTGAAAGAATGTCTTTCAGTTTGTTTGTACAAAAAGGCTTTCAAGAGAACACGATCTTACAAACATTGTTCTGAGAAAACCAAGTAACGCAGAAGTAGGTCACTTTAATAAATTATTGAATGGTCTTCAGAAAATCAGAGCTAAGCAGGTTTTTATTTTTTTATTTTTTTATTTTTAGTTTTTGTAAATTTGGCAAAACACTGATCCTATATAGAAAACTGCTTTGATCAAAAAGACCCCAGAACACCAAAACCTGTGAAAAATAAGTAGCAAGCACAGGGACACCCCCCAGAGGTCCATGTCTGTAGGCAACCCACACTAGGGCAGGGATCTGGAGGCCACCAAAGTGTGGCATTTTTACCACTGCAGTTGGTACGTTGTTGATTTCCAGAGTTTTTCCAGATTATCTGAACCTTTATGGTTAATTATCAAGAATTACTTGAGACTGTTTTGCCCATGGCACAATCTAATACAAGTGACCTATCTTTTTATTAATTTGGAGATACAGAAGGGCATGATGTAGATTTCTAAGGTTTTTTCCCACTATTCAAAATGAGTCATATGCCTGTAGCACACGTAAGCCTACTCATGATGCCTTGACTTTATTAACAATAAAGCCAAAAAGGAGTTCAGCTGTTGAGCTGTCCCTCCCCTTCGATGGCTGAGTGAACCAGCACAACTCAGCTCAAAGCCAACTCAGCAGCATATTTCTTCTGCTAAAGCATCTGCAATCACACTCAGCTACATCCCAGCTTCAAGAGAGACAAACTCACACAAAGACACTCGGGTTCATGGAGTCTATCTAGTGGAAAATGTCAACTCCAGGATGCAGCACCTCATGTCGAGGGGACATTAAGTAGAAAATATCTTACATTTTCTTCTTTCTTTGTATAGAGGCTCCTTCAAGTAAATAGGGAATTGACTGATGTAATTGCCARGACATTCTTCCATCATATTTGTAAAGTCATGGCAGTGAGGTGTAGTCCCAGGTGACTGGTAAAAGGGAAACATTGCACCTGCCTTTAAAACGGGCAGAAAGGATGCTCCTGGGAACCAACATACCAGCCTCACCCCTGTGTCTGGGAACATCATGGAACTCCTGGAAGTTATGTCAAGGCACATGGACAGGGAGGTGATTTGGAACAGCCTGTATGGCTTCAACAAGGGCAAATCCTGCCTGACCAACCTTGTGGCCTTCTACGATGGAGTGACTGTATCAGTGGATTAGAGAAGGGCCTTGGGTGCCACTGTCACCTACCTGGACTTCTGACATGGTCTCCCACAATATCCTTCCCTCTAAACTGGGCACATATGGCTTTGATGGGTGGACTGCTCAATAGATGACAAACTGCTTGGACAGCTACACCCAGATCAGTAGTCTAAGGCTCAGTGTCCACATGGTCTCCCTCAGGGGTCTGTTTGGGATCAGTGCTATTTAGTGTTTTCACTTCAAACACGGACAATGGCGCTGAGCACAAATCCACAAGAAACAGAAACATTTTTATTAAAGGTTTACAGTGCAGATACAGAAGTTGTGTAATAATATGCTACTTACTGCAAAGCACTACCAATGAACATTCAAGCCTTATGGAAAAAACCTCATTTTTCTTACTTTTTGCTAGCGCTCTGCTAATAAAATTTACTTCCTCATATCCTTAAACCATCAAGGCTACATTATTACTGCTAAACATATTTACAGTCAAGTTTCTCAATTGTTGGACTGCAGAAACAGAAAATGTCCTTAAAAATATTTGSCTATCTGCTAGCAAGTCACAGTATTTTGCCTGTGTGCTTCATGCAGAGTAAAGARGAAATAATGGCTTCAATTAATTATGCAAATTTTGTGAAAGCTGACCTTTGCCTACTCACAAAACTATGATCTTAAGTTTACTTTAAGATGTTTGTGGTCTATCATTTAAGACTTTCCAAATATTCATTCAATATTTCAAAATTTTTTGATTGTTGTATGTGAACATGTCTGACTATTCTGAATCCATGTAATGGTGATGTCATGATGATAGTCCATTTAAATCTAGTTTATTCTATGTTGGTTTATTATTTAAATAATACTGCTGTGTKGTGCGAAACAATGAATCAACTTCTTCCAAGTGCCTATCTTATGCTGCTTAAAAATTAGATGCAAAACCTCTTAGAATGGTGATTACTTAGACTTTAATGATGACTATCATAAGTCTAATGGCTTAGACTTTAATGATGACTATCAGGTGACACAGCTAAACCAACACAAAATTAAACATTCATATGACCACACAGTGGAGTTTTCAACAGAACAAAAAATTAAGGCACTTCTGTTATATCTAGCTTCATATTCTGCTGATATATAGGCTACATATTTAGCTGCAACACAGTGATGAAACTCAAATAATCCTTTAATTTACAACTTGCAAGGATTTGGTCTTCAATCTTTATTATGCAGTCTATGGCAGAAACAAACAATTTCACATTATAACCTTATTGTAACACAGAATTTAACAATGAAAATAAGAAATACATTTTGGCTGCAGAAAGAAAAAGACAAACCCCCCCCCCCCATTCCATATAGTTATATTTCAGAATACACTTAAATTAATCAAAGTACATTTTCCCCCAGCTAACTGCTGATGATTTATTTACAAAGCAAGTAACAATTTCTAGAAAATACCATTGCACCACGAATTAYCTACATGGATATTTCTAATTTTCATACTAGAAAACAGCTAAGAAGGCATTTGCTGCAGCACAATGTTTCTTCCTGAAATCTTAATGTTTTTTAGCAGCTAATAGAAAATGCAGATGCAGACTGTATTATGTTAATTAGAAAAGCAAACATACCAKGGGTTTGGTTAAGAAAAAATAGATGTCTAGCAAGTTGTCTTTTAGAATTTCTTTTTTAAAAAAGGTCTAATTAATTGCTGCAAGTACTTCACATAGGGGCTCTTGTTTACTTACAAATTGAAAATGCTGCTGACAGAGCAGCTGAAATTTATGAAACTTTAAATTTGAAAGAGAAGACATCATCAGCCTGTGCAAGCTCTGACAGCCTTATAGCTACATTTTTATTCACAAAGAAATTTATGTTAATATATGCTGTTTTGGGGATCATTTGACAATCAATAAGAATGTAGAATACTTTCATTTACTCATCTCTTTTAGGAAAAGCGTTAGCTCATTGTTTTGATTTTAAAGTCTTTTTTAAATATGTGTAAAAGAGAAGCAGAAGATGACGCTGGAGGGTGGTTTTTTTCTTTTAAATTAAGGGATCACTAAAAAAAAATATTTTCTTTTGAAACTGTAGAACATGCAACCCTCCCAAGACCTCCAGAACTACAAATGTGTTTTTCTACATGACCTCGTGAGACTTCAGCACGCAAATAACCTGCACAGAAAACACCCCTACAAATAAACTTTAACAGTAAATAGAGTGTACCCAATATTACAACTTCATATTCCATCATTTTCTGTCCTCAAAAGCTCACCTTATTTTTCAAACTGTAGTTATTTCCAGCCTTTGAATTTGTGTTTCCAACCTGTTTTATCACCAGTGTAACTTACCAAGAGCATGCCAGGTTGCTACAGGCACAGCAGCTTTGTTTTAGACTAAGGTATGTGCTCCTGGTAAACAGGACTGCTTTGAACACAGGAGCCTGGAAAGCCYCCTGTATCTCCTGGCTCTGCTCGCTGTTACATTTCATGCTTCTGTTATGTGCAGTGCAGATGTGCTGCAGAAGCAATTTTTGACTGGAAAAGCAGGCACTTTCCTCTGTGGCATTTTTTTTGAGGGAAAGCATATCCTACATGTTGCCACTAGCACACTGTGGCAATGGCAACTGCTCTGAGAGCCATGCAGCAGCAGACCCTGTCACGGCAGTGGAGTAGTTTCAGCTTCTTGAAGTTCCAACTGAAAGGAAAGAAATTGCAAATACAATGAACAATTGYTTGATATCTTCCCACCCACAAGTTTGTGTGTGTGTGTGTTTCTTAGGAGGAATTTAGTTCTCATTTGCAGCTACTGTCCTGATAAATAAAGCTAAGCACATAGCCCAGAGTCAGGCAAGACAATGCTTTTCCCATGAAGCAACAGAGGAAATGATCACAAAGAAACATGAGTAGGTCTGAAATTTGAATTASAATATACTTCATATCAAGCCAGTTGTTCTCTTTCTAGGGCGGAACTCTCTATGAATTTCGTGAGCATGGAAAAATTCCACTCCCTTTCTGTATTCTTTCTGTAGCAGTTACAGGGGAATTTGTATTTTAGTAAAAYACATTCTGTGCTCATATCAGAACAGTGTCTAACTTTCGGATTTTCAGTTCTAGTCTAGCTTCAGTTCTGTGTGAGGTGGACTTACATCAGCAAAAAAACCCAACACCCTTTCAGCCCTACGTGTCCAAGTCTCCATGCTGAGTCCTACTTGCATCCAGGCATGGCAGCATTACAGATGTTTTCATCAAGAAAACCTGCTTACTGCATGGCACGTCCTGAAAGGCTGCAACCCCTTTCTGCCCTGCCAGTTTTGTACCAGAACCTGTTGAGAGCTGGGTGGTAGACACTGCAAACCAAGGGTTTATGGAAYGGAAAGCAGAGACACAGATGAAGCCTGGAGATTCACAAAGAGCCTGTGTCCAATGCATACCAGCTACAAAAGAAAGCCCAGTCTCAAGGGTCTATTAAACTTAAGACTTAAGTGTTTCATAGATGTCACTATCTCACCAGAAATGGGCTTTTTAAGAAACCAGTACTTGAAAATTATTATTGAAATGCAGTATGGTTCACAAAGGAGCCATACTAATTTTCTAAAAATACACAGGAAGGCCATTCTCTGTTAATATAGGTGGATGTGAATCCGCCAAGAAGCTGCCAATTTTTTTTTCATGTTTCTACAACAGGAATCACCAGCATTCCCCATATTTGTTCACATTGGGTCATACAGCACAAGGAAAGTTAAGAATTAAGAAAACACTTTCTTCATTCAGTCAATCAAAGTGAAACTAGCTTTCAGTTTTTCCTTGTTTTAACTTTAAAACTTCTTCTTGAATCCAATATCCTTTTTATTTCTACATGTGGCTGCCAATCCAGGCAGTAAAGGCAAAGCTTTCAGGGCTGAGCCTTTTGTTATTGAACATATCTGAGGCCTCATTTTCAGCATATGGGGAAGATGTACAGTTTCCATTAGGGCATTTAGACATTTCAGTAGTTGACAAGAAAGCATCAGAAGCYAAAACTGAAGAGTTATGCTTAGGATGACTAAATAGTCCTGAAGATGTGCCTATACATAATTTTCTCAGTTGCTTGGATACATTCAGGTGAAGCTGCTATAAAAGCAGCTAGAAAAATGGGTCACGAAGAAACTAATCCACTGAAACAAATTAAATTTATCAGGTTTCTATAATTATTAATAATACTTTTCCTTAATTATTAGGATTTTTTGTTACTAATACATAGATACTAGTAAAGTATCTATGTATTAGTAACAAAAAAATTTTCAGGGAAAAATAACTATAAATTGATTTTACATTTTAAAAATTAAACCTTCTTTTAATCTCAGAGATAAATTGATGTGGTGAGTCTCTGAGCATCTGAAGAAAAAGCTATTCCAATATACTTGCCAAGATTTTGATACAAATCAGTTTATACCAACAACATCAAAAACCCTCAGCCATTTGCAAAAGCTTCTATTTGGCCCTTCATTCCCCTCCTCTGCCAATACTYGGTCACAGAGAAAAGTTCAAAGAAAGCAGTTGTGCTTTTCAAGTAGTTTTTCCCCCAGGATTACATCACTCCTTCTCCATGCAAATGCACTTGTAAGATTGCATAAACCCTCCTGAAGACTATAAGCACTTAATCTAGTGCTTTTATGACCTTTTTGGTTATGCCAAGGAGGCACAGAGTAGGCCAAAGGCCAGTATATTAACTCAGAATAATATGAATATTTATGATGTTTTCTGTTGATGCTTTTGAACAGATAGAAGACACTGTTGTGTCTTCCAAGAACTTAAATACTTATGAGTGTTAATTCTGAATGCTTTTAAATGCTTTAAGAGTGTTAGGCCTTATGTGATTGAGCCTTGCAGTTCTCATTAACTTTAGCAGGAGAAAAGAATTCTCACTTGGCAAAAAAGCAACTTGTAGRACATTCGTTTCTTAGAAAATTATGTGAAATGTGCCAAGTACTACAGAGCCTTGCAAATAGAATTCATACCAAAAGCACTCCAAGGCCTTGTCTATACAAGAAAGAGCTTGTCACTATACTTCAATCAATAGATACMCAAGCTAGACTTTCTTTCACAGAAAGCACTTACCTGTAAAAAGAATAGCCTGTCTATAGAATTTACAGAATCTCACTGTCTGAGCAAATATTGGTTTGTCTGGGGGCTTATTTTCTTTTTCCTTTTCTGACAGCTAAAGCTGCATTCACTCCAGGGCATTTTGTGTTTAAAATAATATAAAAAAAAATAGGTATTACACTTGTAGTTACTATTCCAGAGAATCTTTTTAGTGTAGATCAGTTCAACAATCTTCTCTCTCTTTCTGATAAAAGCAGACATCAAAATATGTCTCTTACAGAAATGTTTGCTGGAGAAAAAAGATAAATTAACTTTAACATTAAGCTTTGAACATGGCTTGCTGTGAATGTATTCTATAGGCATTGTGGAGAGTGAGAAAGACTGTATCAAACAGCTGCTGAGCTGAACTCTAGGGAGAAGGCCCAGGTCAGCATTCAGGGAGCACATCTGGCAGAAATAAACCAATGGCAGCATCAGCAGCTGCCAGAGCAAGGACTGCAGGGATGGTGGTGAGGGAAGAGYTGACCACTCCAGAGTCTTTCWAATACCTGAACATGCAAAGACCTAYCCACCYACCTGAGCTACCAAGTGCTGTCTTCTTCTCCCTGGCTCTGGGGAGAACTGATGGTTAGTTCCCAGGAAGAGCTACTGAAGTAATCAAACAATTTCTTCCAGCTCTGCATACACCTTTTCTGTTCCATGCAGATTGGCTCTTTGCTTTCTATCCTTACTGCCTTACTTGGACCTCATTCCTTATGTTCCCCTTTCTCCTCAGCATTCATCCTCTCACCTCCCTTTCCCTCCAGAGTCCTTCCCTTCCCTTCTCTTTACATACGCTTTCTTTCTTCAGAACTCATTTATTTCATCACTATTCCCTGAAGGAAAAAAAAACCCCTAACCAGCAAAGAACCCAACTACAGGACTAGCTTCCTCCTTATTGCCACTCTGAATATCATTTTACTTGCTTGCTCCATCCCTGCCCCAGCAGGCTGTCTCTCTTGGTGGTTTAGGCTGAAACATCTCTCTGGGAAACATCCTCTCCYATTCTGTGCTTGCTCAGTGCTCAGGGGAAAAGATTTTATTTCACTCAGCCTCTAGTGGGTACCATATGAATCTTTTCAATGGGTAGAAGTCTAGAAGGCTACAGCTCTCCTAGAAGTAATATAAAGATATATAACTAAATGTAGAAAATGGGTGCATACACACTGCACTCTAAAAGAGCTGGAATTGTCCTAGACAGAAATACAATCTGGTTGTCAGACACATGCACAAAATTGACTCCACTGAGGGTTACAAATGCATTATTAACAGATGAATGTAGTGATTTGCTACACCTAGTAAGTACTACACATATATACATACATACATACATACATACACATATATATGTGCACCTATGCCAAATTTGGCAGTTCTGCTTCACCACCAGACTGAGCAGGTGCTGATTTCATAGGCCACAGTTTGGCATCTACGAATCAGACATTGGTGAACAACACCAATTGTTGATGCTTAACAAAGCTTCTTGCTTTAGCCCTTCTCCATTTAGACTTCCCTCCTCTTTCCTGGTGCAGTTACTGTGTCTCCTTGGAGATGGRAACACTCTTGTTTGGGCTATCTGGCAGCAGCTGGGTGTCAGGCAAGGCAGCTGCCYTCACATGAAGCCACTGAGTTCTGCACCTTGAGGAGGCAGCCAGCTTGTGGCTGAAGTGGCAGCAGTGAGAAAAACTGTTGCATGAGCAGCTTAATTATATTGCTGAAGGGTGATATGGCAAGGAACGAACCAGGCTTATGCCTTTTGGTCTTTTCGGGAATTCCAGAGACAACTCTAAGTTCTAAAGCCTTCAATGTTCTTGAATTACTTTCAAAAATGCTAAGATTTGCTTTCATGTTTTGCTGAGAGATGTAGCTTGGAAATTCTCAAGATTAAGCACAGGACCATGGATATTGAGCGTGTACAAAAGAGCTTCTGCACAAAAACTATGCAAAAACAGGCTGGATAAAAGAAAAAAAAAACCAGAACAACTCTTGTTATTTGATGTGCCATAAAATCCCTACTTCTTAAAGGCTTTTTCTACATGGAAAAGGTATTTTCTTGGTATACCTGAAATGGCAAAATGGCACATTAGTATTTAACATGTGTGTATATATTTTCATATATATATATATTTATATATATATACACATATCTAACCCCACCTTATTCATCACATGTGACACAAGAACTACATGTAGACAAGCCTTGGTCCATTCTCTTGCATGACTTTYAGGACAAACAAGGCCAGATAGGCCTTTTTTGTATATCAATCAAAAGTGAACAAGCACAGTTTTTTTTCTTTTTATTCGCTGTTGCAATGGGAGGAAAAGAGAGATCTGTATTCTGTCCCACTCCTGTCTCCATCATCAGACAAGGAGTATGAACAGGGAAATCTGTKATTAATTTTCAACCTGTTGCAAACATCCTGCAAGCGAAACACTGTTTTATGTGCTTTGTACATGCATGAACACTGGACCCAGTCACTCAAGGTACCCTTTAGGACCCTTGGCTTCTGAGCATCAAGCAGGGCAGAGAACAACGAGCACCATGCAGGACTGGGGTCTCTGTGTATGCATGCATCAGCTTCAAATATAATCCTGAAGGTGTTGAGACCTTCCAACAGCTACAAATCAGTGTAAGTGGTAACCTCAGAACACATGTCATCTCCAAGCGGGTGGCCTGGATCCAGAGATGACATCTCCACTGCTAGTCATACCTGATGGTTAGTCCTATCCACAGTGTTGGCAGTGGAAGCATGGTCACGAGTGTTTTGTCGGACTCGGGTGGAGTTTTGCTGCTCAATGGTTGAGGAAGTGGGGATGCAGAACTCTCTGAAACACCTTTTGAAATTCTCATCTAGAAATGCATACAGGACTGGATTAAGGCAGCTATTTGTGTACCCTAGAGCAATACAGAAGTGCCAGGAGACAGTCTGGAAAGTAGTTTCTGGGATGTTGACCAGGGCTTTAATGATGACATAAATGTGGATGGGAGTCCAGCAGACAATGAACACTGCCACCACCACAAGAACCATCCTTGTGATTCTCCGCAGGTTCCTGTCCTTCTCTTTGGAGCCGGATAACATGCGGACGCTCTTCAGGCGTAAAATCATCAGCCCRTAACACACGGTAATGATCAGGACGGGCATGATGAAGGCAAAGATGAACACACAGATTTTCAGGAGGTTCTCCCAGTACCAAGCAGGGTGGGAGAATGTAAGTGTGCAGTCAATTGAGCCTGAGGAAAAGGAAAACAGCAGAGAAGAACGTGCAGGTCAGTTTTTCATTTGCTTTTCTTTGAACCTTTCTTTAATTAAATATCATAGGCAAATATATGAAGACTACACCTAAGTAAACAAGTATAATGAAGCAGTCTGTCACCTGTCATTGGCACAAGCATTGGTAGGATCAAGTGCTGCAAAACATGCATGAAGCGTGAATTAGGAAAATAAAACCAAATTAACGTGTTCTCTTTTGCATATTATGGCTTGGAATTTAGTGTACACTAAACAAGGAAAAGAGCTGAATTGTCATAAASTTTGACTCACTTTCACTTTCAGTATAAAGCATGGTGAAAAGAAAGATTGATAAGCCACCATATATGCTGAGAGTTTGGGCATTTCAGGGYAAYGTGGAAGAGAATGACACGACAYTTGGTACCTATGCACTGTGGAGGGRCTGGATTTATGYMRACATGCTGTCACTGCCCCTTTATGGAAGGGCACCAGKGGCCCAGAATGTGCTCTCTGCTCTGTRTMAYGTCCTGCTGGACAGGGTGTAACTCCTCTATGACTGCCAGCTTCCCAGTAGGAGTATCCTGGGTACAGCACAGGCTCCTGTGCTGTAGGGCAATGCAGAACTGCCCCACAGCAGAAGGCAGGCAGGCACAGATGCTTTTCCAAACACTACAGTAACCAAGTGGGCCAGCAAGACTTGCATGGACCCACAGAAGAAGCTGGAGCTGCTTGTTGTAAAAGACAGGTCACATACACTGCTTGTCCAGTCAACTACAGCCAGATGCAAAATTGYTGAAGGGGCTCATTTGCACTGTTACGTGATTTACACAGGTTGGAGGTCAGAAGTTAATTCAGTGCCTCTACACTACAGTGAAACAACRTAGAAAGAAGTTTAAATGCTGAGTACTCAATTTAGGAATGAAAGTCAGACTTACCATGCCTGTATTTAGTAGTTGCCATGAACATAACTGGCAGGCCAATGGCAGAGGAAAGAATCCAGTTGCAGACGTTGACAATTTTGGCATTTCGGGGGGTACGGAAATCAAGGGCTTTGACTGGGTGGCAAACAGCCACGTAGCGATCCACACTCATGGTGCAGAGTGTGAAGATACTGGTGAACATATTGTAGTAGTCTATGGATATAACAATCTTACACAGGATGGTACCGAATGGCCAGGTTCCCATCAAGTAATTCACACTCTGGAATGGCAGAGTACTCGTTGCTAGGGCATCTGCCAATGCAAGATTGAAAATATAGATGTTGGTGGCAGTCTTCATTTTCGTGTACCTAGAAAAGAAATATTGGCAGAGCATGTGAATGACCACAACTGACACTGTTAAATAAAACTGAATTCAGAGCATCATCTGTAAGAAGCTTCTGTAAAATAATGAGCTAGATACTGTCAAAGATCACATTTTCTGCTTCTGACCAAATGCCCATGCTATGATTCACCCTCATGTTGGCAATTCAGTGAGACATCAGCTAAAGCATGTAAGGAAGAAAAGATTAATTTAACTTGTGGGAAAGGAAAAGATGCACATATAAGAAACAAAATTATAGATGCTAAAAATTGAGAAGCTGAAAAAAGCTTTATGTTCCCAGATCAGATAATGTACTACATGGATAGACTTTCTGTACCTGCTGCTGTTGTGCCAAATGCCATAACTATGTTCTGTAGAAATAGAGAATTAATTTGTAGATTGTGGAGTAGTAATGATGCCATTCCAAATGAGCAGCACTTGAGACCCACTTTTTATCTGGATGCTGTACTTTTGCAGTGGTACAAAAAATGTTTCAATTTAAGTGCTCTTCCTGGCCATGCTGCCCTGACTGCTGCTGAGGTTGCTGAGCCCTGTGGCTGCTTGGATTTGGAGGAGTCAGATGGTTTGCTCTTTTGATGACACTTCCTTCCATTTCAGCAAAACTAATCAGCAGAGTGTTTGATCAAACATTTTACAATTTACTGAGAGTTTTTCAAGAGGAATTGCTCATTTCAAAAGACCTGCTGGGGAACCTGCCAGGGATGTAAAATGTAAAATACACTATTTTGTGGGTTTTATCTCTCAGAGTTAGATCTATTCAGAACATGAGTCAGTTGAAAAAAATCCCAATGAAAGGATTGTGTAGGGAATGTGCATTTAGAACTTTTCTTTAGTAGGGTGTGCAGAAATGCAGACTTCATGTTGAATGGACCTAAAAAGCTTTAATTATGAACATTTGATGTCATTGGTACTGGGTCTGTTCTCTCATATTTAGCACTGTGCATGAGAAGACACTAACAATCCTAATTTCAATTTAGGGTGGTTTTTAAAAACAGATTTTCAAGTAAATCCAAACTCTGTCTTGATTGCTGCCTTGAGAAAGCATGACCTGAATATGCTACTTTCAAGTTGTAAATAAACTCCGTATTCTGAAAGTCCTGTAAAAACTTTTCTCACTGCTTTTATACAACAAGTTTGTAATTAGCATATGAGGAGGTAGATGCTGCAAGCATCTACAACTCTCTAATAAATGTACAGGATTGCAGTGTGGGAGAGGTACACAGTAAAAACTACAGCTCTAAAAAATCTTTGAAGGGAGGAGAAAATATTCTGTCAATTTGCTGAAGAATCTTCCAGATGAGAATGAAAGCAGCAACATCYATATTTTGCTTTTTAATCAGTACTAAGCCCTATGGTTTATTAAAATGAATATCTATCCATAGGTCTGAGATATCCARGAGTAGCTGAAGGTGTGTCCAGAGCTAACCTGAAGGTTTGATTGTGTTGTGAGCAGACATATCTGGCTTGCTCCCACCTGATCTGCTCAGGCAGGGACAGTGACAGAGAGGCAGTGGCTCTCAGCTCTGCACAAACAGGCAAAGCTGATGAGTATTCTGTGCCCTCACCCAGGCTGCTGATCCCTACTCAGATTTTGGATGACTGCCTGCCTTCTTTATAGCTGGACAAGAAAGCACACTTAAGATTGCTGCTCAGTGCTGCTGCCATCACACATGATTCTGGAGAGAGCATTTGTCAGATAATAATGTCAATGCTTTGTTACCAGTAATTAAAGCCATTATGATTCAAAAGGAATGCTTGACACAGCTAAAAAGCCCAAACCATCAACCAATATGTAAGTGACCTTCAGGTTAGCATGACAGAGAATGGACAGAAAAAAGCTCAGAATAAATAGAACAGAATAAATAGAATAAAGTTTCTTCACTGGGTGTGAACCTTATCCCTCTTAAAAGCTACACATTTTTTAGTTTTGCCATCTAATTTTCACAGTTTAAGTTTAAAAGTTCTTGGACTTTGTTTAATGGCCTCTATAGACCATTAGGGTTTTGCTTGATGTACTCTGTACTTCTAATCATGCTGTTCTTACAATGAGTAGAAGGAGAGCTCCTATGGTGATAGAAAGTATTTACCTCTACAACTGCCAAATCAACAAAAGCCTATTGAAATTTACAATATTCTTTTCAGTGAATTCTATGGGATTTGGGCGTTTCTCTGTATGGAATATTTAAAGATTTTATAAGGAGCTTATTTCTGYAAGGTACATTTTGTAAAACATGTATTTTTCCAAATAAGTAGATTATCAGTGTCCCCAGGATTATTTTTCTGGCATGAATACATAAATACCAAAGCAATTGATTAAATGTAATTTTAGCAGCATGAAAAGTAACAGTCGATCAAAATGGAGCTTTTCAAAGTCYTGATCTTAGCTGTTATTATACTGCTTGCTAAGGTATCAGTCTACCTGTTTGAACAAGCAGAACAAATATTTCCATTATTCAGACATAGATGTATATGTGACAAGATTTCTACAGTTGAAGAGGGACTTAGTAATACCAAAATTTATAATGCAATCCCAAAATTTATAAACRCAATCTTTTAAGATACAGCTTTCACACTTTCATTCAAACTCCCTAGAGAATCTAAAAATTAACAGACGTGTGGAGAGAAAAAAAATCCTRATTTCAAACTCATGAAAATCTGAATACTGGTATTAAGATTAAATTGAAGCTTCAGCATCTAAAACRTCAAGTGTACTAAATTTTGCATGACAATAAGCAAGGCTGCAAGTGAAGACAGAAGTTGGCTTTGAGTAACCTTTTATTTTTACAACTCTGCAATGAAAAGACTAATAGAATGTGATGATTCAGGGGCTTTTATGAATATTTAGTGCAATACTGCTCTTGGTATATACCCAAATTAATTATGCTCATTATAATACTAGCTATATAATACTACTAGGATACCCCTTCTAACTCCTCAGTGCAGGTTTTGTATCATAAAAYATCTGTTTATGAACTGTTGTTTTGTTGGTAATAGTAGATGATAAATCAGGTTTAAAACAGTAAGAATACACTTTATGTCTGTCTAACTTTTTAGGGAAAGCTCAGCCTTGTCTTTATCTTCAATCCTACAAAGCTTTAAAGTAGACTTCGAGTTTGAAGTCAACTGAGATTTGCTTGGAATAARAAAAAAGCAATGGAGAAAAGAGTGAGAATTCAGCTCAGATAGTCACCAAGCTCCTAGTATTCAAGATTAATAGAAAGTCTTGAAATGGACCCCTCAATTGTCTRCCCCCAGGCCACTTGTAGTTTGTAAACCAAATAAAACACCAGATTAACATCAGAGAGACTTCAGCTCCCAAGTGTAACAGCACCTTGGACAGGAGCCAGGAGCTTCTTTTCCTTCCACTTCTCATGCAACAGGAGAGATGTGAGCATGTTTGGGATTCTCTGCAAAGACACTTGCCATGGCCCTGTTTCTGGCCTGTCCACTCCAGTAGTTTAGTTACCACCTTCAAATATTTTTCAAGAGTCTCTTCTTTTAAACTYCTTAAAATTTAATGAAATCTTTAGTTTGCATCATGTTTTATGTAAAGGATCACAGGGTTTGTACACTTCTATTGTAGTCTATACAACTATCGCAGTTGTGTCACCACTGCTCCTTGGTGAAGTGGTTTACATCCACATGTAATCCATGAGATATTCCCTCCTCCAAAGCCTTCTGCCCTTCTGGACCAGATCAGCTTTACAGAATCCTTGGACCACTGGGCTGCTGCAATAAGCTAGAGACGTCCACATTTAGCTCAGTGTAATACAGAGTATAATAATAATAATACTGCAGATAAATTATTATTAGTGTGATTATTATTATTGTTAATTGTGATGATGCAGCTCAGAGTAATACATAACATTACAAATTAATGTTATGTTTAAYTTGAAAAATTTTCAATTAATTTGAAAAATTTCCTCCTGAATAACATCAATGAGGAGGAAARCAGAAACAGTCTTTTGCACTTAGGAAATGGGCTGGTCGATGACAGACCGGTAATAATTACTTCCAGCAGCACAAAGGCATGCCAAGGTTTTGCCCACAGAATGCTAATTTGGAGACAAAGACTACTTCAACATCCCTTTTTAATTTCAGCACAAAATACATGAAAAACTGGACAAAATCACTGGAGATGCACTGCAGARAGCTGTCACTCTCAAAATGATTTGGCTGCTGAAAGAAATAAGAGCCAACAAGACCAGTTAGGTGTTGCATACAGACAACCTGACATAACTCTTCTTGATGCTGGAGATTAGGTTAGTGTTTCAAATTCATGTTCTTCTTGCATAAATGACWTGTTAAACAAATGAAGAATCATTATGTGCATACATTAGATTAGTTGAGGTCGCCTTGGGTGGGAAGATTAAAAACATGTAARGTATGCCTAGTTGAATCAATTTAAATTAATTTCTTTCCCCCATGACTGTTCTGGTGCACCTTGTATATGCAACTCAAAAACAGAAGGAAAAAGGGATTTTTTGTCATGGTTTCTTGAGATATCAGGTACTTTCAATTTTTCTTGAGCCCTTAAAGCTTTGAACAAAGTCAAGACATATTCAAGGTGGTCTGTAAAAACCCTCAAAATTTTTTCTATCTGCCAATCCAGTTTTAATATCTGATATGGAAATGAAGTCTCTCAAGCCACATTCTGKAAAGYAGCTTTGAGCTAAAGGGTCTCAAAKGATGGACTTTACTGATGTCCATCTGTTTTATTATCCTTTTCTTCCCATGGTAMTGTGTCTCTATAGAGTGAAAGGCCCATACTGTATCTCAGCCACTGCTGTGACTTGTGCTGTGGCAGGCTGTAACCCACTRAAGTTTTGAACTCATATATATTCTGGACTGGTCCAACCTTCCTGTCTGCATGCACATGATTTAAACAGCTTGAAAACTAAAGTATTTGATTTTTCTATTCATGGGTACTTCTGAATGCTTATTCCTTAAGCCATTAAATTTCATCTCTGGCTACCATAAGCACCATAAATTTGTGCATACCCTGACAGGTTATTAGGCAGTAAGGCCACCCAGATTGGAGGTGCCATCTTGTGGTTAACAACCTCTGCATCCTTTTGATGTGTGTTCTACTGAAGAGATCTTATACAAGGCTGTAATTTAAATACAGTAAGCCCTGAGTGAAACCAAACCAACAACAAATTGAAAAACTAAACAAAACCTTGAGCAGGTACAACAATAGAGCTGAAAGCATTCATGCTTGGTTGCAATGAAATTGTGCAATTTGCATCACATTCACTTACTTCCTGCACCCATCTCAAATTTGGGGTAAATGCTGAAATGGGAAAGTGAGGAAGCTTTTACTGCTGTCTTTAAGAAAGACAGAGGCAGCTGCTGCTCCCTCCTGTTAAAGCCTTGCATCCTGACTCCCAGCACAGCMCTACCCAGTCACTGCTGTGACCTGTCACAGTGGTTTAATTAGAAATGAAAAATATTAGGCATCACTTAGGTGTCAAGGCATGACATACTGAGGGAGTGCAGGAGATCTAAAATCAAAGAGTTYAGTTATTTGACATACTCGGTCCTACCACATTCATTGTTCTAGAGCAGCTTTCTCTCCTTCACTCACTGGCAAGGGGATGTTCATTTTCTGAAGGAGTCTGAGTGTAGATGTGGTCAGTGTGGACCTGAGCACAGGGCAGAGAGCTGCTGGACTGCTGTTGCTTCAGTTGCTACCTTTTTCCCCTAAGATTTTGTTTTCCCACTGCTTTGTCACTTTATTCTCCTCCWCAGCACAAATGAGATTTGGCCAGGATGTCACCGGAGTTTACTTCCCTCGGGTTACTTTGTTAGCATCTTTGACTTCCCAGCTTATCCCTTCCTTTCATCAGACTGTTCCTAGGCACGTGCAGATCCAGCAGCATTTGCTTACAGGATGCAGGAGAAGCAAGCAGAGCCCACCCATCACCTCTTAAGAAGCACCACCAGCTCAGGGCCTGTGGTGGTGCATTGTACACGAACAAATCATTATAGAAATTACAACAACGCACCAGCACATGGGCCATTCTTCTTGTACTCAGAACCCATCAGGAATTTATCTCATCTCATACCTCAGCTTTGGGAGAGGGTGAGCTAAACAAAAGCTTTTTAGGCAGAGTCACCTTTAGACTTCAGTGCCAGTTTTTTGGGAAATGATGTGGCACCAAGAGAGCTGTGAGGGCATCTGACTCRTCCTGTTTTCCTGTGTTGGACTTTAGACTAAAAATTACTTGCTGCTATGTTTGTGGCTCTTCCTGATTTTATTTTTTTGCTATTGAAAGGCATCGTACAGAAGTCTTCTTTCTACTATTTGAGCCAGTAAGTTTAGTCCTACCCCGAGAAAATAAAACAAGATTTTTTTCTTTTGGGAAAAATTGCTATTTTCAGGAGGAAGGCTGGTCCTTTCCCTGGATGTCTGACTAACAGGCAAGGAGATTACTTCAGACAGAACACACAAACTTCACAGTAGTCATAACAGGTAATTATTTTATGATTTCTTATTATTTTGTTGCCTTTTTAAGTTATATAAATGTGAAAAATATCCTGGCAGAAGTCCATACAAAATAAAAGTGGTGTGATGCATTCTTTTTCCAAAAAGGGATGGAGAACCAGTCAAGAACAGATATAGGTATACCACTTGCCACAAAAATATTTAAGATGCTGTCACATCTTAAAACTCCTAATTTCCTCTCCTTTTCCCAGACATCAYAAAAAGCCACTTAATGATAAAAACCAAACGACAGCAATAATTACGCTCCAGTGCCCAAACAGTCATCTGCTGGTACACTTTCCTTCCCTTCCAGCCTAGCTGAACAGGGGGAAAATTACCTGCCAATTATTTCAGAACTTAATCTGGCCTGTTTGTCAAACCACTTTTATTTGAGTCTCTGTTTGCCTGGTGCTGAGGCATATATGGGTCTCCAATAAAGGTCGCTGCTTTCACAGTTATTGTGTAACATATCTCCCCGAAACAAATCAATGGTGCTAAAAAGGCTAACTTCAATATATTGCCATTATGCAGCAGCAGCTGCTCATTTTTGAAGGTTTTGCTTTGCCAGGAAGGCATATAAAGGAACACTGTCAGTATATTCAATTTGACTTTTTCCCCTCTGCCTTCAGGGAAATGTGACTGAGACTAAAACTGCTGACTRCACCTCTGGTAACTGTGGTGACATTTTCCTAGAGGGGACAAGCTATCAGCTATTTTGTCTGGTTTCCAGGTGCTGGTACCCTCCTCCTGATCTGTACACTGATCACCTGAGATAAGGACTGYRCATGAAATATTCCTGGTCAGCAGGAAAGCTGGCAGGGAAATCTTTGAAGACAGTTTCAATGCTAGTAGATGTGAGATCCCCAAAGGCGTGGGATTACAGCAGGTAATCAATCCTCCCGGTCAGAGGGTAGCAGGGAGATGGGGCTGAAGGCCAGGCCATACACAGACTGTACAGACCAAAGTCACACTAGGTATACAAGGTATGGCCTCCTGCATACAGGAGATTGGGATCCTCTGGTGAAGCTGTTGAGTGTGACCTGGAAAGGAGCARAAGAGGTGAGACAAAGGAACTAGAGAGAAAATAAATGCAGAGGAAGGCTTGCCTACGACGTGGGGAGAAGGGGAAAGCAGGCAATGGTGGAAGCTGGCATGACAGGAAGAAGGAGCACAGTTATGTGTTATGYGAGAAGACTAAATCAAAAGTACTGGAAATCAAGGACTCAGACTCTACATGACAAGGATGAGATTGTGTCTGAAACTGTGGCTCTGAGGGAGTTACTGAGATCACAATCTTATGAGAGTGAGTTGGGTAATTGGCTCCTTAGATGATTTTTCTATAGGGGCAGCACATCCCAGGGCTGAAGATTAGCACAGTGACAACTGCTGCTCCCTGYTCTCCCTTGAAAAAGAGACTTCACTCAGTTGGAACTGCTCCACACAGCACAACAAGGAGGAGATGTTCCATTTTACACAAACATTTTTGTTCTGAAGTTTTATTCCTGATGTGAGATACAAGATCTTATAGCTGATAATTGAACACTTCTCAGTAAGAACGTGGAAAAAAAATCTATTTCATGTCTTTCACAGTTATTTGATTAGTTATGGTGTGTCATCCCTACCTTTTTTCATCATGTAAATTCAAAGGGAAATATAAATAAAATTTAGAAGTGTTTAACATTAAATGGATGAATGAGAATGCTTATCACAGCTCAGCTAAGCTGTGGAACTCCTTGATAGTGAACACCATTAAAAGCCCACTTCCAAAAGGGACTAGGGGGTCTTTGAAAGATAATTATAATATTCCCACTTTCAATACTATAAACCCAAGCTTCATGATATAAACGAAAGAAGACAYGGATGGTTATAAACAAGCTTTCTTTGAGATCAGCTYAYACCCAACAATTCAGAAAACAGTTGCTTTTKAATTTTTTAAAAATACAGTTACAAGAGTGGATTTGTATTTTGAAGAGACTGATCAAGCATTGAAAACTTGTTTTCACTTGGAATCATCATAAAAATAAGTAATTTTTTAAAAATGTTAATGAAGATCTCTACAACAACCATCTTAGAACACCTAAGCTTAAAAAAAACCAAATCAGTAAAAATGCTTCAAATGTTTGTTTTGAAGCACCTTTGTTTAGTAGTGGCAATCTTTGTGACCTTCTTCAAATCATATTTTTGATCCTCATTTTTTCGGGAGTTATGCATCTTAGAAATGTCCATGAAAAGCTACTGAATAAACGCTGATGCAAATTGCAGCTCAGAAAGTCTCTCTGCWGTCTAAAAGTCTATTAGAAGGATACTTACACAGTGTTGCCTCTATTTTTTCCACTCTATGACTAAACACCAGCTGCTGGCTATGGCTGGGAAAGATGCTAGTAAGCTAAATTATGTTTCTGAGACTATCCGACTTAGATCATGTTATGTTAGAGATTTTTGTAAATATGTCACCTTTTGATCTAGAAAAGTTATAAAAGCTTATCCACAGTGTTCAGCAAAAGTTATGCTTGATGGTTTGGGAAAAAACTAAATGAAAATGAAATAAAGCAATACTTCACAATTATGTTAGCTTAACAGCTCATTAGTCATTAGCTTGCTAGTAATTATGTAATATAAGCAATATATATGTGCACACAGTATTTTCTACCCTTACTGAAGCCTTGAAAAGTTGGTAACTTKTGACTATTTTTATAAAGAAATAAAAAAAATATCAGGAAGCATTTAATGCTGTATTCTCATGGGAGCCATTACCATAATGTCACTCCAGGAAAAGTACAGTGGGATAAAAAAACTTTTTACRGGCAAATTGAGTATGAGGGGTTGCTTTCTGCCCAGAACTGCCTGGTGGTAGGCACTAGCAGRGCCAGAGGGTCWGTACACCTGRGCCTGGCATGCTGKCCTGTGTGCAGGAGTTCACTRGGACTGGGRCCAGGCACAGGGTCTGAAGATGAGTCTGGGGCTGCAGAGCTCTCACTCATCCCTCAAGTGCCTCTGYTTCCTCAGTGAGATGGGTGTTACCCCCAGGTTGCAACTCCATGTATTTTTGGTCAAATTTTCATCATGTCTGTAAAAACATAATTWAAAAAGAAAGAATATAAAAGTATATATTCAATTTTATCTGTCTGCTTTCCTTCATTTTGGGGGAGGGAGGGGAGCTGCTTGCTAGTTAAACATTTACCCACAAGCAAAGGTTGGTAAACTGTCACAAACATTATGCAAACAGGGACACCTGCCCTTCTGTAAGGCAGGATGCTGATTTAATCCAGCTCCTTGCTATGCTGCTGATTTAATCCAGCTCCTCTGCTGCTCCTGCCCAACACTGCTCCCTCAGTTCTGTCCCCAGATCTTCTCTGGCTGCTGCTGTGAGCTGTATTAATTCATAACTGACATGACTGGATAAGGCTGCTGAGGCTTTCAGCTCTTAGCACAGGGATGCAACCTCTGCAGCCAGAGAAGAGGCAGGACACACACTCACACAAGCAATGCTGTGCAAATGCAGAAAAGTTCATGAGGCTGTAGACAGGAAAAAAAAGCAGGAATTTTATGCACTTCTTGGTTTCTAAGCTCCYTGATCTATGCTGCTACAAAAGATGCTGAAGGTCACCTACATACTGCATCCATAACATCATGCCCCCCCTTGCAAAGAACCTATTTTTTGGAAACACATGTTTTGCTTCACCCACTTCCAAGCTTGTAATAATTTTCACATTTTTTTCTCTAAAAAGATGCCACACTTTTGTGCACATGTGTGAGAATATTTATTCCTCTGGTGATATAAATTATTTCTACAATTGAAATTTCAATGCTAGAACGGTTTTTCTGAATTCTGAGTGAGCTCACTGAACCAACCAGAGTTTTCAGTGCTGGACATTCTTTCCAGATTAGATGATGCTTCAATCACAGCTCTTTCTTTTCAAAACACTATTAAGAGGCTGTTTTGAAACACATGGAAAGATTTCTCTTAATTTCAGAGAGAGGACTTCTTCGACTTCTTTCCRTGTTTGCCTTTTCTTTTTTCTTTAAAGCACTGTAATCACTTACTCCATGAAACAAGATATTTCCTTCCTCTACAAAGGATTGCAGAGAACCTGAGACCCCTTTATTTATGATATGTGAAAAATTTATAGCAAAACAATTGAGGAATCACTCTGAACTTGAGTGACTTCAGCGGCTGTTGTTGGAATTACAGTTCTCCCAGAGCATTTGGATTGTGGAGGACTGGGGCCTCTGTGAGCCATTCCTCTCTTCCAGGCCTGCAATGCTTAATATTTTCATTTAAGAGCTATTGCAGCTTTCTAGCTTGCCTTAATCACAAGGCATACTCTTATTTCCACTCTAATTGTGAGACTAATATTCCACTGACTTGATGAGAAAGCTGGAAGAGCCTTTGGATTACTGTGAAAATTAATTCAATGCCACATGGTACTAATTGTACACTGTCTTCTTGTACTCCACAGCAGCTAGAAGTAGCATGTGCTGTTGATATAGCCATGACAACATTGTGATCATATCAGTAATTAACACTTCCACAAAGCACATGAGGAAAACAGATAATAAAAACAGATAATAAAAAAAAATCTACAGATTTTTCAGATTACAGAAATTCTTGGCTGGCAGTAAAATCTATGAAAGTACTACTGCTGTCACTTGAAGGCGTTTTTTAGTGCTTGAGAAAGGAAACAGCTCAGTKTTAGTAACATGAGGTTAAGCCTCACACACTACATATAAAACAGGTAAATTTTAATTCAAGGGTGAAAGCATTTAGCTGAACAGGAACCATCTGGAAGAAGGGGGAGGGTGAATGAGAATGCAATAATTATAATGTGTATAAATTGGAAATCCATGGACCTTCTTTGCACAAAGAGCCTTCTTTTCATAATGATAATCACAATACATTTCTAACTCCWCCTTGGACATATCTGCTTTCTGACCTCTGTTTGCCCCAGCAGGGATAGCAAGGTGGCACTGTGGAGTGATAGTTCCCTGTCAGGTCACCACTTGCACAGTTCTGGCTCCATACCCCTGGATTTGCCTCATGTGGAAAAATTTTAAGAGTAATAATGTTTATAAGGATGATATAATCATTTTAAAACTATTTCCAAAGAAACCAAACATGAGATGTTAGCATAACACTTGATCTGAAGTCACTGTTGCTTTCACTGGGGCTGGGCTCTAAAAGATGAGCAGGACAGTTTCAAATATTTTTAGAACCTACCTCCCAACTCCTAGTCTTTTCAAGATAATATTACTTAAAAGTAGGTAYCAATATTACTTTAAAATCTTAATTTTTAGTAGCCTCAATTCCTCTCACAATTAATTTGAAGTTCAATGTTCTCCCTGAGCAGGCTTGATGGGAAAGCAGATAAAGAAGGGGAGTTTTATATGATGACAAATTCAGTCCAGAGATTGAATTTGGCCTCTTATGTGTAGTTGGATGCAAGGAGGCATGAATGTGAGCACCCAGGGTCACCATTTCATAGGTTCATATTCTATGCTCTGAAACACTCTCAAGCTAGTATAACTTGCAACAGCAATGAAATCACTAAGTTCCCTATTGCTGACCAGATACACTACACCTACAGAGAAGCACAGAAAAGGAATGTATTTTTATGCTGCTTAAGCCACAGATCCTATTCAGCCATTAGCATGTAAATTCCTTGTCATCCCAATTGTTAAACAGCTGTGTGGTATTAATTGGGAAGGAATTCTGTCATACCAAAAGCTGTTCTTGCACAGGAGACATAGGGTTTCCCATAAAATTCTTGATGGTTTCAGACAAGCCATTTCATTTGTGTTTTCCTTTGTAAAACGAAAAAAATATTTTTGCTTTCTGCCGTTGCTTCTGGCTTTTGTTTTTCAGCTGCCATCTCAGGGAAATATGCTTTCTTTAGACAGAAATCTAAATACAAGTGCCTCATTCGATTTGGCTTTGTGGTGCAAGCGTAATTCAATTAATTACTGTAAGAAATATGAACCTAGTAAGGGTTATGCCCAGGATAATAAATACGTAATTTCAGGCAGGGACAACCTGTGGCATATTTCTCTGCTGGCAGCTATCCTGTCTCTGTTACACTGTGCATCTGCTTTTCCTCCCAGAGGAATGCATTCAACACTGCTATGGTGATTGCAGTCATGCCCCCACTCAGAAGCCTTTCTGCAGATGTATCTTCTCACAGACAGCTTGAGTTTCAGACTGACCAAAACCACAAGACAGAAGAGAATTTCCCCAGCTCAGTGCATGCAGCCCCTAAAGTACAGTTAAACCCACAAGGTTTCTGAACTGCTACAGTCTGAACCACTGATGGATATTGTGTTCCCACCAGGTCTACCAGATGCACAGGCTTTGCAGTGACAYCCCTAACACGTGCTGAAGGAGTCATCCTCCATCCCGTTGCAACCCCACCGTGACCGCGACCCTCACCGCCGGCTTTCTACAGCTGGCACTGCTTGCGCTGCGCCCAGGCACCACAGACCCACCCTATGCCGCTGCCTTGCCAGCGATGCCCAGAGACAACCCCTGCTCCTGCRGCCCCGACTCCTCAGGGAACGCAGAGCTCAAAGGGAGAACGAACGCTCCAGACTGGGAGGGAAATTGGAAGTGCTGGGGCTGCCTCGATAGGAACAGAGCGCGCCCCTGGGCCATCCCCACGTCCCCCTCGTTAAAGTGCCTGCTGGGCTCTCCAGGGCTCGATGGATGCTTGGTTTGGAAACGACGAGCAGCCACGAAGGGAGCTCACTCGGCCCCGTCCTGTGGCGCCCCGCAGTCCCGCTCCGGCCCGTGGCTCCCGGGAGGTGGCAGTGTTCTCCCGCTGAAGCTCCCAGCTCCGCTCCGCGGCCAGGTCGGCAAGGGAGCTTCTTTCATCTCCCTCTCACTCGTTTTCCGCTCATTTACGGGCAATGGGTTTATCGCGCGCGATCTGATCTGCAACAGCCCCACTGGGGGCTTTTTCTCTTGCGGGAGAGAAAGCTGCGAAGTGTCGCAGCACAGCCGGAACGCCGGGATTACGGAAAACGGTCACGATCACGGCATACGTATTTATACACGTGTATACGCATGTATGTCTATACACAAATATAAATGCACTTCAACATATACATATAGATTTAGACATGAGGCAGAGGATCTCCAAACACGGCCACAGAKAAGCGTTTAGCCGCGGTGCCATTTACATTTTGTTCTCGCATTTGCGAGAGCTGGGTGGAAAGACAGGTGGATGCGCGCCGGCTATCCGTGTACCACCCCGTACCCGTACGCGCTCAAAGGCAATGGCTACAGTCCCTTTAAATCCTCGCCCCTTAGGGGACAGATGCGGGATTCAGGCCCCGTTGGCCGGAGCCGCTTCCAGAGGCGCTGCAGCTCGGAGGGTCCTCAGAACATCCTTGGACGCGCAGCGGTTTCTGACGGACCGGCCTCCCCCCACGGCACAACCGTAACTTTCTCTTCCCCCATCACCCGGTCCGGCTCTTTATCAAAAGCCTCTTCCCTTTCCCGCGGGGGCCGGAGCCCGTCCGCACCCCTCAGCGTGCCCCTCTGCGCGCTGCCCGGCGGAGGGGGACCGCAGCATCCCCGCCGGGACACCGTCCCGCATCCCGGCTCCTGGCGACGGGGTTCCGCCCCGACGGCAGCGGCCGTGGGCTGCGRGGCGGGGCAGGGCGGCACTCACCTGACGATGACATACATGACCAAGAAGTTGCCGAAGAGCCCCACGACGCAGACCACGGAGTAGAGGGCCATGATCGCGATGGCGGTGACCACGGAGGGGCCGCCGCCCGCGGGCGCGCAGGGCCCGCCGCCCGCGCTGCCATTGCCGCCGCCGCAGGGCTCGGAGCGGTTCCAGCCCAGCGCCGCCGAGGCGTTGCCCCAGGCCGGGCAGGGCGGCCCGGGCGGGCGGCAGGCGGAGGCGTTGGCCGCCAACGGGACCTCCAGGGCGCCGGCGAGCAGCGGCGCGGACGCGTTGCCCAGCAGGTAGGCGACAGCCATGGTGTCAGCGCGCCCGCCCGCTCCCCGCGCCCGAGGGACGCCGCGATGCTGCCGCCGTGTCGGGGAGGCGACGGCGCCCGTCCGCCCCGACGGCGCGCCCCGCCGCTGGGTGCGGGCACATGTGTGCGGCGGGCGGGGCGGGCCGGGAGGAGGGGCCGTGTCCGCAGGAGCGGCGGGAGCCGCCTCCCCGAGCCCGCTGCCCGCCGCCGCTCCTCCCAGGCCGGCGGGACGCGGTGGCGGCCGCCCCCAGCGGCGAGCGGGGCGCACCTGCGGCGGGCGGCGGGCGGCGCTCCAGCGGGGTTCTCCTCCCCTGCGGGTGGCACTTGAAGGGAAAGCGCTTAAAATGTTCCCTTCCCCAGCGCCACAGGCATCGGTGGCAAATACCGGAGAGAGAGAACCGGGGGATACTGACTTGGCGAGAGAGAGGACGGTGCAGAGAGATCAGTGCGCAACTGATTATCGTACTGAGTCAGGGATCTTGTCCTCAGTGGTTATAGAGATAACAGAACCTTGTAATAAAATGTGATGAACTTTACGGCAATACTTTCGGGGGGGTGGTTGTGAACAGAATTGCCCTTTGGAAATGACTCGAATCTCATGGATCCTCAGGATTTTCAGAGGACCAAGGATATTCTCCCCTAGATGTTGGTGTGATTGTTATCGGATGTGATAACACAGATGGTAACGACATCAAAACCTCCTCTTGAGCTGCACAGTCATTGTTACTGGGTGCTTAATTCGCACACTGCTTGTTTGCACCAGCACCTTTCCCTGATCAGTTGTTCCAAATGAGTACAGAGGTGCAGGACTGCCTGATGGCTGATTATTAGGACTTAGCTCATTTACTGTCTCACTAATGAAATCAGAAGAGATCCCTGGTAAGGCAGAAAAAATATCTCCTGGTGAACAGGAAAGTGACAGAGTAGCAGTGATTGCTCCTGCTGCCTCATCACAGATGCACACTTACCCTGCTCACCCTGTGCAGAACACCTCCTGCTATTTCAAGAGTGGCAATGACAAAAGTGGAGAAGAAACAAGTTGCAACCTAAGAGAAAGATGCAGAATCCAGGGCATTTTAGTCTAAGGATTATCTATATGCTTGTGCCACAAACAATGGGAACCAGTGCTGTGCAGGGCAGGTAACAGTGCCCTGTTGACACACTCTTTCGATTTATATCTGATAATTTGTGGGGAGGGAGAAGAGGGAATGGGAAAGGAATGTCACTGGACTTTGAAAGGGATATAGATCTGGAGAATTTGTATTCTTGTTTTCGTTCTAAAGTGAAATGGAAGGAGGAGAACGAGTAAGCTATTAACGAGCACTTTCAGTAGATAGCATGTATTGCTTCATGGCCAGAGAGAGTATTTTCAGTATCCTTCATTATTGGTAGGAGAGAGCCATTTAGCGTTGCATTTAGGAAGAGCTTTAGAATAGGAGTTATTTTGTCYCTGGAAAAAGCTGTGGACAAGGGGAAGTCAAAGCAAGAACTCAGAGTTTTTATGTGCTCAAAGATTCTGCCTCTTTATTCCCTTCTGAAGTATAGCATGTATAGTCATACACAGAGCAGGAGGAATAAGGCTTTAAAACTGGGCCTTTCTCAGAGACTTTCATCTCTGGGTATGTGCACAGAGTGTGAGAGCCTCTCTCTGTGCTTGTCCTTTGTTGTACCAAAGCCATCGGAAGAGTTTAATGTGAGCCTGTACACAATATTTAGCCTTTTAAACACAGCTGTGCCTGGCTGTGGAAGGGATGGGCAACAAAAATCAAGGCTGCCAGGAGATCCACTCCACATCTTGTGTCATAGCCAGATCATCTTCTCTATCAGAAGGCCCTTTTGTGCATTAAAAATGACTTTAAAATTGCATTAAAATGCCTTTTAAAAACCCCTTAAAAACAGATTCACTCCAGGTAAATGGAGYGCTATATACAAGTCTTTATGACTGCTGACTGAAAAGTGATTACACACAAAAAATTATTATGCCCAAATAAATCAACATTTTGGCAGGTGCAGATGAAAACTTAGGATGCAGAGAGGGCTGGCAAAAAGCCCTGGGAGTTGAGCATGTTTAAGACAGGCCTCATTAAGCAAAATTTCAAGGTAGGGGAGTGATRATTGAATGCACCTCTTTGCAAAGTTATTGCAAGTGTTATTTTGCAAGGACATAGGCAATGCGAAATAAATCTTTAGAATAATGCTTTCAGATGGYAAAGGTCATTTTGGGAGTAATAATGTGTGAGACCCTTTCTTCAAATAATTTCAGATAATATAGGACTGTGTAGCCAAGATCCTGGTGAAAGGGTGTGTTTGTGAAGTTGAAGACCAGTAATTCCTTCCTGTTGGTARTAGTTCAGCTTTTTCCTTCTTCACAGAAAAGAAGCTGTCTCAGTCATTTGCATTATTTCTGCACTCACAGATCACCTGTGTCTCCTTCCTAGATTGTGACAGTGACTGCAGATAARGGCAGTCTGCAAAGTGGCAAATGCTATATCCATTAATTTAAAATAAGTGCTTTAAGTTTCATCATCTCTGAGTTCTTCTGCCTTTGTAAATAATAAAATGTCTCTTCAAAGTTTAATAAATGATAGCTTATAAGTGAGAGCTTTTGTGTTTGCATAACAAGCCTGAAGGGTATCAGTTGGACCACACTGATGGTTGGACTAGGTGGTCTTTAAGGTTTCCTCCAAGCTTGATGATTCTGTGATTCTGTGATACAGTGTTCAATTTCCTCATCTGGCAAGGCTACAAAGCAGATTCATGACAGTTTGTTAAGGACTGTATTAACTGTCCTTGATAGTTGACTAGTTGAGAATATAGTTGACTATATTCTCAACTATCCTTGACAAACTAGTAGTTTTACTTTTGCTGAGTTGGAGTTACATATTGAATGAGAAGAGTGAAAGGTGTTCCAAAATGCTGCCACTGTAGTTGTTGACATAAGGGTCTAGAGGAAGTTACTGTGTGATATAATTAAATACTATAGTAAGGGGAACAGTTTGGTTTATACAATCTTACATTTTCTAACTCTTAGGTATTTTGACTCWGCAAGTYYAATTCTTGGTCATTGGYTAGGCTTTCCAAATCCAGTAGYTTAACAGAGGGGAGGTTACTGTAGCTCTGTGCCCTCAGGTCCAACTAATAGCCATGGTGGGCTTGTATTCCCAGTAGTCACACCTGCAAACACCTTTATAGAACCCACACATAAGCATATACAAACAGCTGGCCCCACACACCAGCACGGACATGAACTCAGCACTAACAGAAACACAAACTGCACCAACAGCCTCACCCTGTTCCCCTCTGGCTGTTCAGGGTGAAAATCTGCTAGTGGGAATATRTATATGTACATGTACACCATATGGCTCTTCCCAGTGAGCATCTGGATCAGACACTCAGTAGCTGCTCCCTGCATCCCAGCTGTTTGAACATGGACACAGGAGCCCTGAGGCTGCAGCCCCACTCAGGCTGTGGACATGGACCCATGTTCAGACACCTAACACACACATGGGAGTGACACACTAAGACCCCCTAGGAACCATCCTCAGGCTTAGTGTGCTCAGTAGTTGGCCKGTCTCCCTCCCTTTTCCTGCCTGTGCCTCCTCCCTTAAGCATCTTGTGACACATTTTTGTRCAATCCCAAGATACTCTTCTTCTGCATTCTGTATTGTGTCTCATATCCCTAGGCAGTGACACCCCACAGTGTGGGAGGTGCTCCAGGTAACTGCTCCCCTGTGGTGTTGGTCATTGTGCTTGGCCCATGGGGCTGAGGCTCCCCTGTGACAGCCTGGGGACAGTCTAGGGAGAGATCTCGTTTCTCTGATGGCATAATTGGTGTTTGCCCACCTGCTCTTGTGTCCTGGTGCTCCTTCCTGTGTGAGCAGATGGGTCTTTTTTGGGATTGTGGTTCCCCTGGTGGCTCCTGGAGTAGCCAGGGCAGAGAATTATTTAGGTTCCCCCACCCGCTGCTGTCTCTGTGTCTCTCTCCCTGCATGTGTGCAGATACAGATCACATAACTTAAGAGTCATCTCTGGCAATGTCACTGCTAAACACTGATTTCTCTAATATGCCAGAAAGGCAGCATTAGGCATACACAAAGGATGCACCTGTTGGAGAAATTCTGTCCACAGAGACTGACTRCTCTGCCCACTCACAGATGGTAATGTAGGGAAAAATATTTATGTGCCCATAAAATTGGCTTTTGCTGAAGGGAAGAGATTCAAATAGATAATTTAAATACAGTTATATACTTCTAGGAAATCCTAAGAATGCACTAGTAAAATATTTGTTATGGGCCTCAATGGTTCCACAAAGCATTTAGAAATAAATGGAAAACTCTGAGCCATCACAAATTGCCCTATGACAAATATAACTTCTAAACTACAATGTAATGCCATTTTGGTAGCACTAAAAGTAGAGCATTATGTGACACTAAGTAATTGCCACCCATTACGTGATTAATGAAATTAAATAATACAGTGTGGCAGAATAAAGAGCTCCCTAATAGCTTAATATCTTTCTGACATTGTGGCGCCCAGAACTGCCCCCAGCACTGGAGGTGAGGCTGCCCCAGAGCAGAGCAGAGCAGGACAATCCCCTCCCTTGCCCAGCTGGTGATGCTGTGCCTGATGCCCCCCAGGACAGGGTTGGCCCTCCTGGCTGCCAGGGCACTGCTGACTCGAGTTTAACTTGCCATTTTTCTGCAGCACTGCTCTCCAGCCTCTCATTCCCCAGTCTGTACACACAAGCAGGGCTGCCCTGTCCCAGGTGCAGAATCTGGCACTTGCCAGATACAGTTGGTAATCGCCCAGGCCCCTAATTTGCCGAGGTCTCTCTGCAAAGCCTCCCTGCCTCCAAGGGAGTTGACAGCTTCTCCCAATTTAGTGTCATTGGCAAACTTAGTATTCATTGGATTCTGCATCCAGGTTGGTTATGAAGGTGTTGAAAAGCACAGGGGCTAGGATGGAGCCCTGCAGAGTCCCAGCAGTGACTGGACCTGATGTAACCCCCTTCACTACAAACCTTTGTGTCTGACCCATGAACCAGTTCCTCATCCATCTTGTGTGCTGGATATTTTGTCCAGAACGATACTGTGAGAGGCAGTATGAAAAGCTTCTCTGAAGTCCAAAAGGGCTGCATCTACTGGTTTTCCTAGACCATCTGGGTGAGTTACTCTGAGGTCAGTTTTTAATGACTGCAGTTAATTGCTAGCTGTTGTCTACAATCAGTCTCTTCCAGCTTTCTTTTTGAAGACAAGACTATCCTTTTCCAGGATAGCTGGGAGAAGGATCAAATGGAGGATGCTACCCATTGTTACCTCTGGGTAGCTGAGAAAGGCAGAATGTCACAACTTTCTCCTTGCCATTTCATGTTGTTTAAGTGGTTCACATCCTTGGCAGGCAGATTCATGGATGTCATTCAAAAGTGCCTAAATCTGCTTGTTTCTTGCACAAGGTGAGAAGAACCAATTAACTCCATGTTCTCTGTTTGAAAGCTGGACCACCTGGTTAGCTAAGGACCCAGTGGTCAATGCTGTGGTAGTCAAGTCAGTGTTTTAGCATTCCATGTATGTGTGAGTCTTGTTTCTAAAACAGTATTTTTGAATTCAAATAAGTCCTAAAGACAATATTTAAAACTTAAATCTTAGTCAAGGAGTTATGATCTCTGTTTCTTAGGATCACTGAAAAAATTAACATGTTGTCCTGAGTTTTGTGAGAAGCTGTTACATGTACTTTTTGCATAATTATTGATTTTTAAACTCTTCAATGATAATATGCACTCAGAATACTTCTAATATAAGAGGTGGTAATACCAAATGATTTTATATATTTGTTAACCTACGCAAGCATTTTATTTTGTTATCAACAAAGATATGCTTGATGTAAAACTTGAAGAAGCTTCTGCCATTCAGAAAATCTAAAGAAATAACAGTATTTCCTTAGAAGTATTCCACTGGGTAACCGTGCATGAAGTTGGCAGAAGATTTCAAAGGGCTAATAAAAATTATATTAGATATACTTTAAATTATGATGAAGACAAGAAGAGATGAATTTCTTAGTTCAGCCTATGAATCTTAAATCCTAGAAAAATATTTTCTAAGAAATGCAGTGTTTCTTGGCAGTGAATAAATGTTATATTCCAGGAAGTTTTTGCTGTAATTTTCTTCTTCTTCTTTTTTTTTTTAGGCCAAGTTGAATAAAATATATTAAATGGGAATAAAGAGAGAAAACTATTGGTGTGCCCTTCAAATATCCTGTTTTCCCTCTCATGAATGCATAAGCCAGAGCTGAGGCACCACTAAAATGAGCCAAAATAAAAATTCAGCACACCTCCTCACAGCCTTTATCTCTCTGTTCTTCCACTTGCAGAGGAAGCCCACTTTACCACCATATCTGCAGTAATTTGTAGGGAGATAATTTTAGAGGCTCACATAAATCATGAAAGCAGCGTCCTCACAAACAGTGCTTGCAAAGGCACGGGGAACGCACCCAACTGAGAGCAATTACCTACAGGCGTGCCATAGGCTTTGTTTTTTCAAACCTTTCCACAGTAAGTGATACTGTGAAGTGAATTAATCTCTCTTTTGTCTTCCYGGTAAGTATCAATTAGTGTAAAATAAGGTCCTGTGTCTTCCAGCTCATAATTGTTGCTTCTTGCTTGATTTGTCTGCTCTGAAAATTGATACTCAAAATGCTCTTGAAGCCTTTGTGTACATTCTTGCTGTGTGCAGCATGCCTTGCTTCTTTCAGAATGGAAGGCTGCCTGTTTTTGTAAGACAGCGCTACACTTTAAATCTTGCACATAACAGATGTCAGACATAAGTAGGGCTAGAGGCTAAGCAAAGACAAACCACAGGAAAAGGCACAACAGAAAACTTGAACTCCATARAGAGTCTGATGCCAAACTGGCTGCTTAAAACATCAGGTGCAGTCCTAGAAGTCCCTGCAAATAGTGCGGAGGCTGAACCTCATTTTGTGTGATTGAGTAGTAGGAACAATCACCTTGAGATACAATACAAGTTCTTCCAGTTCAAGTGATCAGTTTAGCCACAAAAGGCCAATTTGACCAAAAGGTTTAGATATTTGATCACAGAATCACAACTCCTTTCCAAAATGTAAAGTTCCATATTTCTATTTGTCTGTCATGCAAAATATAAATATTTTGTATTTACAGTGTTCACAAGGCATTGGTTTTAAAGTTCATCTCAGGAAGTGAAGCTTCTTAATTGCCGAACTGCGAATTATCATTGTCCCTTTGTTCTGGCTAAGTAAATGGTTAATTATCGACAGCTAAATGGGGCAGTTTCCAAAAAGAGAGATCTTTCAAGTCCCCTTTTCTCCCAGTCTCCCCTGAATTATCATCTGCTGTTTAAGCACTCTGCTAAAAATTGAGCTTTGGTCCTCTTGATCTCATGAGAGATGAGATCTCAGCCATTCCATCTTCTCTGCAGGGTGTCTTGTTCTTGAGAAGCATAGTAGCACATATGAGAGAGAAGGCATAGGAGCGGCAGCTACAGTGATTGATGAAGTGACATGGAGATGGTCACCCAGAAGCAGGAGTTGTGTCTGTGATTTCGAATTGAGGGAAGTATCTTTTCCCAGGTGCTGGGTAAGGAAACTTATGTCCAAAGGATAAATTCCAATTTTGGTGCTCAAATTCACTTTAACACTAGCAAATGCCTGCTTTAAAGAAACCTTGGAGTTTGAACTCAACCCACACAGTGTTCTAGATGACTACTGCGAGATAATGACATTGTCTAAATAGAGTATCTTCAGCAGAATGCTGGTGTAATTTCAGTTTAGATTTATGACAGAAAGCAGAGCACTACTCTTTCTCASGTTGTTTACTTGCATTCGTCCTTGTCATACCTTTGACAAATGTTTGAGTTTGCATCTTACAAGTATTGCATCTATATAAAACACAAAAGAAAGGCACTTACACTTCTCCACTTATTTTTTCCTAAGTGTTCTGGCTTTACCTAGGGTAGAATTCATTTTCTTCTTAGTAGCTGGCAGAGTCTTGTGTTTTGGATTTAGTACAAGGATACTGTTGAAAACATACTGACATTTTGTTGCTAAGTAGTGCTTACCCTAAATCAGAGACTTCTCAGTGTCTCATGCTCTGACAGTGAGGGGATGCTCAAGAAGCAGGGAGGGAGCATGGGCAGGAGACCTGACCTAAATGAACATTCCATACAAGAGAACACAATTTTCTGTATATGGTCTGGGAAGAGTTGGTTGGGAGGGGATAATCACTGCYTGGAGATGGGCTGAGCATTGATGAATGAGTGTTGAGCACTTGTGTTATTCATCACTTCATTTTCCTGTATTGYGTTCCTCTCTCTCTTTCTCCTTTATTATTATTATTATCATTATTATTATTATTGCTATTTTTCAGTTTGTTTCAATTATGAAACTGTTCTTATATTGACCGCAAAATTTGTGCTTTTTTCCAATCGTCCTCTCCATTCCAGCAGGGGTCAGGAGTGAGAGAATAGCTCTGTGGTCCTTAGTWGCCAGCTGGGGTTAAACCATGACACTCAGAAAGCAGAACTGTCTTGGGATGWTGCTTTTTTCACCTGTGGCTTGCCAGTTCAGGTGCTGAGAAAAGGGTGAACTATTGTAGCCTTGTTCCCACACTAATCCATTTTGAACAATGAACCTGGTGAGGGGAGACACTGAAGGAGGGCAAAAGGTTTTCCTSGTTAATTTTTCTTGGAGAAGTGTATCTGCTCAGCTTGTTTCTTTGCAGCAACTACAAGAGACAACACATGAACAGATAATAATCTCAGTGCCATGTGGCATGGTATTTCACATGGTGATGTGTTATTGTATTCCGAGTGCAGTATTTGTATTGTGAATATGTGCAAGCATGCAGACACTCTGCTCAGTGAGTTATTGAGCCTCTTTATCAAATGCATAACAGAATCACCAAGCTACAGAAAATAGATGTCTGAGCCATAATTTTCACATTTGCATGGGAGGGACAATAGTGCTATTCACAACAGGATGAAAGGTTGCAAGTTTGTCCTGTGTTTATTTATGTATTTTTCAGTAACATAAAATCTAAAATTTGAGACAAACTTTTATTTCTGATTTTTCTGATTTCTGTTCTCCCTTCCTTTTCTATTTTCTTTTTAGTTGCAAGTAATCTGCAGTTACTAAAAAGAGAGCATAGGAGATGATTCATTTCCAAATAACCACAATAGGAGAAAGAAATCAACTTGAAGTGAAGCTTTCACACTTATCTGTATAATAAGCACTTCCAGTTTCTCATCAATTAGTGATTGCAAAAACTAATTTGCAGTAGGATATGACATATAGAAAAATGACCTTTAATTTGTCATTAAGATTCTGAATGCTAACAGCCACTGGCAAGAGAAAGGTGTCCTGTTGGGGTATAATGAAACTTGAAGTGATGGAAAAAATACTACTTGCACCCCCACCCTGTTAAATTGTGGAAATTATTGTTTCTTGAAATTTCAAAAATTTCAAACTAGTTTAGAATATATTTTCTCTCTTTGATTTCTCCCTTCTATGAAACATCTGTCATCTATTAGGTTAAGATCTCTTGTAACCTCTGATGTGTGACTTTGTTGTCTTTGCCTGCAAGAACAAACAGAATGAAGAAGCATGTGCATGTTTTGCCTGAGGTAAATGGGACCACATATGGGCTATTCAGTGGAAAGTTGTGATGGATTATTGTAAACATAGATATTGTAGTTGCATAACTATCTTTTAATGTTTCATGTATTTGAAGTGCTTCAAGTGATAGAGTAGTAGTATCCATGGCAGCCTTATTATTTTGGTTTGGATATGCCATTCTTAGCATCACATTCAAAACTTCTCCTTTTCTGGATGCTATTATCTTTTTGTACCATAAAAATTTAATCATAAAGAAAATGATGGGASTAATTTGTCTTTGATATTACTGGAGTAAGTAAGGTATAATTCTGCTGAAATCAGTGGAGCTTCACAGGGCAACAGGACCTTGAGGAAAGACTTGTTGGCTACTGTTACCCAGGGGAACAGAGACTGTCTGCTCTCTTGATTTACTTGAAATGAAGGTTCTGGGAGGTGGGAAAGATCTTCTTTTTACCATAAGTAAATATGTAGAGTGCCAGGGAAAAGAGTCATGGCAAAGGAGGTCWCATGGAAAATAAGGAGGTAATTGGTGACAGCCAACACGGCTTCACTCAAGGCAGATCATAATTCCTAACAGATTTGATGGCCTTCTACTGTGGAGTTATGGCAGGGGTAGAAGTGAAAGGCCCARCTGACATCATCTACCTGGACTTGTGCAAAGCATTTGACACTGTTCCATGACATCTTTGTCTCTAAACTGGAGAGACATRRATTTGATAGATCAACTATTTGGTGGGTAAGAAATTGGCTGGAYGGTCAAAGCCAGGGAGTCACAGTCYACATCTCAATGTCCAAGTGGAAAGCAGTGACACATGGCATTCCTCAGGGGTTGGTATTGGAACCAGCACTTTTTAACATCTTTGTCAAYAACATGGACAGTAGGATGGAATGCAGTCTTGGCAAGTTTGCCAGTGACATGGAACTATGTGATGTGGTCATCATGCTGGAGGGGAGGGATGGCATCTGGAAGGACCTTGAGAGGTTTGAGAGGTGGGTCTGTGCMATCTTTGTGAAGTTCAACAAGGTGAAGTGTAAGGTCCCWCACCTGGGTTGGGGCAGTCCCAAGTACAGATGGGACAATTGGGTGTTGAAAACCCTGGCCACAAGGACTTGGGGATGTTTGTGAACAAAAAACTCAACATGCACTTACAATCCAGAAAGCCAACCATGTCCTGCACTGCTTCTAAAGCAGCRTGGCCAGCAGGGYRAGCGAGGGARGTGATTCTCCYCCTCTACTCTGCTMTTCTAAGAGACTGCCCACCTGGAGTGCTGTATCCAGCTCTGGGGCCTCCAACAAAAGAAAGAACTTGACCTGTTGGAATGAGTCCAGAGGAGGACCATGAAGATGATAAGAGGGCTAGAGCAGCTCTCCTATAAAGAAAGGCTGAGAGAACTGAGGTTTTTCAACCTCAGTTGAGGTTGAAAGAGAAAAGAAGTCTCTGAGGAGACCTCATAACAACCTTCCAGTACCTAAAAGGAACCTATAAGAGAGATGGAAAGGGACATGGCACAAGAGCATGTTGTGAAAGGACAAGGGGCAATGGCCTTTAGCTGAAGGAGAGTTGGTTTAGGCTAGACAGTAGAAAGAAATTCTTTACCATAAGGGTGGTGAGGCATTGGAACAGGTTGTCCAGACAAGTTATGGATGCCCTATCCYTGCAAGTGTTCRAGGCCAGGCTGTATGAAGCTTTGAGTAAACTGGTTTAGTGACAGGCACACCTGCTCATGGTGAAGAGGTTGGAACTACACGATCTTTGAGGTGCCTTCCAATCCTAACCATTCTGTGATTCTGTAATTGACTCTTTGTTTCCAGAGCCTTGGCCTCACAGAATTGGCCTACCTGGTGCCACACCACTTCCTGCTGCATCCATATCATGACCCATAGTGAGAGGCTGTACAGTAGCCATAGTTGATGGTATAGCTGCTGTACAGGGATRGCAAATGATGCAGGAAGTGGAGGAGCGAAGCAATGGATGTCACTTTTTGGCAGTATTTACTGCAGCAGTACTTCAAAAAGAGCTTGGGGCACTTGTATTACTAAACAATCAGCTCTGCTAATAGAACAGTAAATTCCTGACTTGTATTTTCATTAATGTTTCAGTGTATCTGAAGCAAAAGGAAGTTTTAGCCTTCTGGAATAAATTGCTACTGAATTCCCTTTGCTTTATTTCAAAGTAATATGCTGACATTTCTTACTTCCTTCTGAAGTGTTTATATACTGTCAGATAATTTCTTGGTTCTCTCTTGGAAGCTAGTACAGTTTACCGAGGAGCTGAAGCTTTCATTACATCTTTTATGTGTCTCAGAAGGGTATTACAAAGTTCAATTAACATTTGAGAAGTGTTCTGCAATCCTCAGATGACATGTACAGTGGAAGCATACAAAATGSTTATTAACCATTAAATGCAAGATTTTTGCGGTGTATCTCTGTTTCATCRAGTTACTCCTAGGTAGAAGTGTTCTATTCTTGGTTAGAWGACCACTTGAACTTGTGCAACAGTAGCAAACACRGCWTTAGGGGGTATGAGATTTTGCTGCTCGCTGAAATCGCTTACAATTGAAGGGAGAGTGACAAATCATTGTTCAAGACTTCATTTATATCAAAATCTTACCAATTCTCAGTCCCACATCTTGTAAGGACCTATGAAGTCATTGTGAAAATAAGCACAAAGGAAAGGAAGCCTAGGAGGCAGGATCCTGCTATTGTGAGTGTTTCACCTGCCAGGCAATGATTTCCTTTGCAGTCCTCGCACYACATCTAAGGTCGAGTAAGCAGAGTAATTAGAACATGAATTCAGAGTTCAGATTGTCCTTGTAAGTTTGTGCCTTGATATGGCAGACTGTGGGAGTATGGGTTGCCAAAACCTTGACATTTCATTAGTCCTGGAATGAATCATTTGTGCAGCAGAAAGGYTGAAGTCAGTCTGCCCTCTTTGAATGAATATAGATTTTTCATRTTCAAGTATTGTGGAACTGGTTTCAGAGCACCCCACTTTTCATGCTTTCCAACAGCACACTTCTCAGTCAGGAAGCTCTTTGAATGGAGCTCCCTAAATGTAAGTGCCCAGGAGAGCATTGGACCATCAGATGTTGAGTGGGTTAGGGCAAAAGCACAAAAKAAAATGTAGGCCAAATGCATAGGGTCCTTCAGCTGTAATACAGAAAATGCAATTGCAGATGAGAATCTCTCTCTAATAAATTACCTCAGTAAGCCATTGGGTTTATTTCTTCCCCTCCAGGTCCTTCTAGGAAAACTTTCTTTTGTTCATAAGTATCATAAAAGTGCAGAAACTTCCAGTATCACTTTTCTTATGGTACCTGCTGTTATTCCAGCCCATCCATAATGAAATTTCCTTTCTGCCAGGAACTGAAGGAAGAGTTCCAATTCTGCAGGATGTACAGGAAGGATAGAAAACAGAGCTACGTTGGGGAGAAGTAGTGGCAGAGTGGGAAGTGCATTGAATCATGTGCAAGAGGCATTTCTCTCTCCTGAGGAAGCTTCTGTCTTTCTGTTTCCCGTGTCCATGCTGGACCTTAAATGTCCTTATGTCTAAGCAAGGTTTGGATGTAGTTTAGAAGTCCAGCAGCTAAAGAGTAATTCACTTTAAAATTGCTTAATAGTGAAAATTTCAATAATTTACTTTTACGTGTATCTTTTCCTGTCTTCTTCAAAAGTTCCTTGTTCTAGCCTGAATTTCTCAGGCCCACACAAAATCTCTGTCTGAGACACGCAATGTATACATTCATTCTCCCAGAGAAGCTTGCAGTTTTAAAAAATTACTTTAATTTCAGCTGTATACAAAACCTGACATTTAAAAATTTGCCAAGRAAGAATATCCAGAAAAAATGACTTCACATAGAGAAAAGTTGTACTTTCAAAATGCTCTTTTTTATCTATGATTTATTTTCATTTGTCTCATCTGCTCTAATTGAAATTTTGAAATGAAAAGTTGAATCAAAATTAGTTTCCAGCACAGTCATGATGCTCTGYSAAATGTTTTAGCAATCCCAGGATCWCCAGTTCAGATACCAAGACCTTTTGTCTCTTTCTATCCTTCCCTACCCTCAGATTCACTGTGTTTTTCTCTGCATGAAACAATCTTCTAACTCATCACCATTGTACTGGGACTTGCTGTTGTTTCTCCAATTATCTTCAAAGGGTTGGAATGACATTAATCAACAAAATGAAATAAATATTCAAGTTGTGACCTTCTCCAGTGCAGGTCCCAGGGCATATCTTAAGTGTGCAGTAACAGCTAAAAAAATCCAAAACATGAAACAAAAAAGCAAAAAAAAAAAAAAAAATAAGCTTTGCAAAGTGTGGGTCACTGAATTTGAATTAGAGGGCTCAGTCTTGACATGGGCTTTCTCAGTGGCCAATTCAGTTCCTTGAACATAGACATCCATTGCCATTAAGATATCTTTTAAGGTGCTCATCTGGTCTCCTTTTGAGTCTTCAGAAGGTCTTGTGTCATTGCCATCACGTGGTGTCCTCAGAGAGTGCAAGAATCCTGTCCTTAGGGTTTATTTAAAGTGAATCACAGCACCATCTTCTGAACTCAGTGTTAAGCAGATGCTGAAGATACTACCTAGTGGCATGTTTCTGCAGAACTCAGACCACTGCAGGGCTGTGTTTACTTGGAAAAGCCAGAATACTATTTATGATTCACAGAACCACATACAGAGTAAGAATATAAAGATGTCAGCCTAAATCCTGACTTTGTTAGTCATCAGTAGCAGGTGCTGTCTGTAACACAAWAGTAGCAGGAACAGCATGTAGTAGTTCTTCCTCAGATTTTCTTCTGGTTTCCATAGGTTTTCACTTAGAGACTTCCCAAGACAGGGAGAATATCTTTGCATTTGCCAAAACATGACTTATCCCTTCCCTTCCCTTGTCTTCCCTTCCATTCCCCTACATGGAAGAGTTTTTGTTATGAATACTATAATAATGAGCTATAATAATCCATGAGGAACTGTCAGTGAGCCTTCCCTCTCATCTATTTGTAACCTTGGTTTTTTTTCCCAGACAAGTATGGTATGTTAATGCTATTTTCTACTGTCTGAGAACCACCTACACCTATCTTTATCCTTACACRTTCATCAGAAATCCTCTGTCAGCTGTAAATAACAAAAAAATTGAATTGTAGGCATTTTGTATTTAGCCCTGTCTTGTGTGAAAGACATTAACACCCATCTATACTTAATGTAATATTTTCAATTGTCAGTGTCTCTTCCTCTACCCATGCATCATGACTGCCAGTAGGCAGTGCAGTTAAGGATAGAGTTCAATTATTTCCAAAGATATGGCACTATAATATTAGGTATGCAGATATTTTCTGCAGCACTTCATATTCCTTCTTGTATGGTTGCTCTTTTTGGCCACTGTTTGCCATCCACTACATATGCATTCTTAACAATGACTTGCTGACCTCTAATTTGTTTTCTGATTAATATGAGTTTCCTGACTGTTGGCATGCAAGCAAGCACCCCCATTATCTAGTTTGCATCAGCATACATTGCACATACATCTAAAACTATCTCTGTGAGTTGTTTCTTCCAAGGAACTACATTTTACCTGTTCATAATTTCTGCAGTAAGGATATTAGTTATGTTGGTTTGCTAAAGATGCATGTACCCTTTGCTCAGCATTGTCCTTTACAATGGACAATGTAATTTAAGTCAAAGCTGAGTGAATTTGCTCAGCACGTTTTCATCTGCTGTTGCATTAAGAGAACTCCTGAGAAAAGGAATGGAAAGCCAGACCAACTTGGAGTTGTAAAAATATTTTTTGTCAAAGAAAACAGTGTGCAAAACCAGAAAAGCAAGTTCTCCTTTTCTGTTTTCCTTTTTTTTTTTTTTTTGAATAAAACCTAACACCTCATTTAACTTTTTTTCTTTTCCTTTTCCTTCTTCCTTGTTCCTTTTTCCTTTTATTTTGTCCCTATCCCACAGGTTAACTGCTGGTTTTGCCTAGTTTGGTTTCTCCTCAGGAAGAGAGTGCTGTTTACTACATGAGAAAAAGCCCAGTGATGGATTAATTTTTAGGGTTATTTGAATTGCTCCCTGGATTGGAAGAAAAAAATYGACTCTGTGGGCATGTTTTGTGAATGTTAAGCAAACTGTGACCTTAGTTCATGAATTCCTGATTTGCAATTCAGCCACAGAAGTATTAATGCATTCACCTCTTATTTAAATTACATGCTTCAGGTYAATTAAATCAGGACTAGATCTATAAGCACCCAAGATACGCAGTTCTTCATGGAACTGTATTCTTTATGCATTTAAACTAACTCTTCTAGCAAGCCTGTGGCAGTTACTGTCAGATAATATAGGAAAAAATACAGGATAACCACTGGGGACAGAATAAGATATAAGTAGCACTGCAGCATTTATGATTAACTGTTTGAAATGGTTTGTGTCAGCATAGCTCTAGTTAAGTTGAAAATCAGATGACTGGAAAACTGACATGAGAAAAAGAGGAGAGCTAGGGATTTCCACTGGCAAGAAAGATAGTGGCAGTAGCTTGACTGCAAAGGATGCAATCTACTTACATTTTATTACTTTGCTAAAATGGTATCCAATTGCCTATTGTACATCGAGATGATTTTATATTAGTGAATAAGATAATAAAAGAATAGCCCTTTGTGAAGGTAGTGCTCCTTTAGCACTGAATTAATATACATGCTGTTTCCCAGAAACTTTCAAACTTTTTTCTGATCTTAGGAAACATTTTCACAGAGTGATAGAATATCTGAAGATGTAAGGGTCCCACAAGGATCACCAAAGTCCAGCTCCTGGCCCTGCACTGGATTACCCCAGGAGTCACACCATGAGAAGGAAAAGGAAAAGAAGACTCATAGGCAGACTTTTGCTGCTGACAGTTCAGTCCTTCCAAACATTTCAGGCCAAGGTTTTTTGGGAATAGGATGGACCTAGTTCTGATACCTGGGGAAGGAATTGACACATGGGACAAAATTTGAGAAGATTTCAATTCAACTGAACATGGTGACAACTGCTATCTCCTCTCTAGTAAATGACAGAAAAGTGCTTATAGCATGTTTAGATAGCATAATATGCCATAGTTTTTCTTATGTGCAGGTAGTTCCCTTGGAGATCAGAAAGCTCTCTGCAGACTAACTGTATGTGGGTATTGACCACTAATAGATTATTCAAGGGCTAGTTAGGCTTTCTTTGAATATAATTTTTTGCCATGTTTTGGAAATATAATTGTAAAAGGAGAATGAAGTGCTGAATCCTAGGTAGTTGCAAAGAAACCTGATGTTTGTGACAAGGAGAATGCTGTAAATTCAACATTTACAGTTTGTTTAATATACCATAAATTGAAGAGCAAAAGAAGGTCATCTTATGCTTGATTTCTGTAGAACATCTGCACACTTTTTTTTGATGGTTGTGAAATATTGAAAATGGGAAAAGGAGACTTCCACACTGCTATAGCTAGCTGTTGTGCATGACTGAGAGATAATATAGTATGGAGGTATATGTGTTATAGAAATGCTAGGTTATGGCAGGGTCTGAGAAAGGAATGTGGTCACCTGATTTAAAACTTAATGTTGGACTTTGGCACTGACTATAAGTTCATTCCAGCTATCCCCACTGACAGCTACCTGAGACTATTAAACAGAACAATTTGTATCCAATTGCTATCTGTTATCTGATAGCAGCTTTTATGTTATCTGAGGTACTGTATCCAACAGTGTGGCGTTCCCATTTTACTGTAAAGTAAAGGAATCCATATGAGATCTCATTAAAGGTTCTTCTCCCCCTGCCTAGATTGAGGAGTTGATCATGTGAGCAATTTCAGAGCATGCTGCCCAGGTTGCAGGTGACACTGCAGGGACCATTGCTTTCTTTCCAAGCAGGTGCCCACTTGCTAAGCAAGAGCTCCCTGGTTGCAACACGTATGCGGATTTCTGCCTCTCCTGTCATCACTTTCCATTCCCCTCTGAAAACAGGATCATTATTTTCCTTCTCCAAAGACTGTACCTTTGTTGTTGTTGTTGCTGCTGCTGCTGCTGTTACAGTTGTGGCATTGCTCATAGGAGTTCAGAGTAGCTGTGTAAAAAGGTGTAAAAACAAGGTCTGGTCTTTAGCTACATGTTTTGGCTGTTCATCTGGGCTATTTATATCCCCTATTTAAACTCCTGTTTAAACAATGTCAAGCAGTCTTTGACTAGAGCACCCAAATTGTTTGGAAACCAGGGTTGGGAACCTGAGTCTCCTCACTTTAATCTGAATGCTCAAACTACTAAACTGTGAAGCTGCACTTGCTAATATTCTGTCTTGGCTGCCAATTCATCGTTAATATTCTTTTCCCAGAGGTTACACTCACTAAGCAATTTGTAAACAACAGCAAATCAGATAAAAAGGCAAAAGCTGYCTCCCAGAGTAATAGCAACAAACAATAAAAAAGACCCAGCGTTGCCAATACTAGCTAAGATAGATAAGATCACTTTCAAAGTGAGAATTTCCACCATACAATGAGTTCTTTTAYTGAGGTGTTCTGAGAGGAATGTAATTACTACCCATGCAACTGTAGACGAGCTGATGATACCTGTGATACATCAAAGGGAATGAAAACTTCAGCCTCTCTGAAATGATATATTATTACATGCAGTATTGTGCTGTAGTCTATGGAAAAAAAATGTTTGCTAACCTTACTTTAGATTAACTATATTTTACCTATAGAAAATATGTTAATACTGTTGGAATGATGAAGTGCTTTATCTCAACTTTTGGTCTAAACACCTCACAAAGGTCTATAGTTAGGACACTGTGCCAACAAAAGGTGAGCAATAGTTGCTGGCCATTGCAAGCCAACGGTAAATAGACTGATAGGGATCTATAAAGAGTGAGATATATGAATACACAGGGAAATAAATTTGCATCACAGAATTTTAAGCTGGAAGGAGCCCTGGGAACATATTTCGTTCTTTCCCAGTCCTAAGACAGAACTAAATATGCAAAGTACACTTCTAGCAAATGCTTGTATATTCCCTCAGTTCTGGGAGGAGGTTTCTGCTCCAAACAACYGGGTTCTGGAAACATTTTCTGAGAGCAGTAAAGGAACTGAAATGCTAAATAGTGTCAGGATTCGAGCCTGACCAAACTTGACCAGGTCTGTGAAAGGGATCTGTGATATGACAGCTGGTACTAGGAGGAGACTGGACCTGATCTCTGGAACAAAGTCTGTATCTGCTCTATATTCTTAGAAGAAGCTGGGTATTCTGCCAGGAATAATATTTCATTTTATTCTGGTTCACATAGGCCAAAACTCCAGCTAACTGCATATTTGTTTGCAGACTAGGTTWAAGCATGATGTTGCAGTGCAAATCAAAAGGAAGCACACAGTCTTAGCTGCCCCTGCCTTTTGACAGGAATTCAGAGAGGAAACAAACAGACTAGGAGGGAGACAGGGAGGGGATGGAGCCATTGTCTAGGGCAGACAAACTTCTTGTGCAAGGGATTGAATAAAAGCATGAGTGTGAATCCAGCTTCCTCAGTCCCCAAAAACTCTGTCCCACTCTCTCACCAGCAGCCAGTCTGACCTTCCAAGAGCCTGGCACGGGCAAAGGAGGTATCCAGTTTATCACCATTGGTTGCTGCCCTGTTGCTTTAGGGAAGTCCTTACATCACCTCTGCTGAGCCATTGCTTCCTGCTTATAAGCAATCACCATCAGRGTTGGAAGTGTCCCAGCCTAGCTGACCCAGCTGTCCTGATGGCTTGGTACCACCAGAAAGGCCCCCACACCTTTTTGTTTTCTTCATGGGCCATACCAAGTCCTGATGGCATATGACTGCCTCTCAAGTGCTGCCAAAACAATGTTAGATTGAATCTTCTAGAAATTATGCCCCCGCTTTTCTCCCTTCATACCTAGAAACATGACTTCCAAAATGTGAGGAAAACTTGCATGCCTCTGTTGGGGCTGAAATCTGGGGCTCTTTAGCAGATGTCAAATCATACTAGATGCCAGTTCTTGTTCAACTTAAACTGCAATCCAGATTTCCTGATATGCCACATCTCCAAATTAGACACTGTCATACATTTCTCAGGGGAGAAATAAAGATGCTTTCAGAATAAAACTGTCAAAGAATGTTAGCTTTATTAGCAGTAACAAAAATGAAAAGCAAACTGTCTTGAGTGTATGTAAGACATAAAACTTGGTGAATGCAGATAAAAGGACAGTTTTTATGCAATGACARCCCTAGATCAAGAAACTGAAACAGATAAATGATAAACATACACAAAACATCGGGTTCCTTGGTATTGAGAAAGCATTAATTTTATCTTGCATAAACAAGCAGAACTGAAGAAAGCAAAATATTAAAGAAGGACTGGTAAATGCTGAAAATCATGTAATATAATRCATTTTTTGTAGATTTAATTTGTAAAGAGAAATTGAATACTACAAAGTCATAGCTCAGTTTGCATCAAATTCTATCACCAAATAAGAGTACTTRGAACAGGTTCACACTCTTTTGATTCATACACAGATAAAAACTTAATTTAAGTAGAGCTTAGCTTAGAAACATAAATAAACAGTTTTATTTGTGGTATGTTTAAATATATTTACAGGCTATTGTAATGAACTCATCTGAAACCAGAAATAAAAAATGAGAAAATGTATTATTAGACAAGTTAATCTAGAAATTATAAGGTATAAAAAAATGTGTTTGGGTGAGCTAGGAACTGTAATGTTCTCTCCTAGAACCTTTCTAAATCCTCAACTGGTTTAAAGGCTGCAGTCCTGWTCAGAGGCTGCCTTCAATTTCTCCTCATTCATCACTGATCAAATTGCCTTCTTTGGAAGAAACCTTCACTTTCCTCATAGTGACATTGTGTAAAACCTACAGCACTGCATTTGGGTAACTTTAATGTTTGTTTATCTAAATTAATTTACACTATACTAATTTTTAAATCTCATACTGTTTTATCTCCCACTCCTTGATGGTCTTGCTCTAAGAGAAGGCAAGAAATGTTAGTAGGGATCTGGGGAAGATGATGGGAAAAGATGGATTTTGTAGCCCAAACTTATTTTGTGAACTCATTCTCCCAGTTTGCAAAAAAGGGTTTTAGCTCTGTATTCAAAACAGGAAGGATGAGAAATATCAGTTATGATGGAAAGCAGAAGTGTGTTTATACCCTGTGGTGAGGTGCCAGAGCAAAGGACTGCATCATGTTTGCTTAAAACAAGTCTACTGAAGTCCACTGCAGGTTTCCACTGGCCTACGTGGGTTTGGGACCATATTCCAGCATATAATTTATTTTCAACTACACTAGAAGTGGTGAAAGATGAGCGTAAGTTATGCCATCTCTCAGGCTGAGTAACTTTTCATTCAAATAAAGTGTTTTGAAAGTGTTTTGCAAATGGATATATGACAACATTTAAAAAACAATTCTGGATGCATTTGACATTCTCAATGCATTTAGCACAGCTAATGGCAATTCTGACAGCRTTGTGCTTTCTATCTTGCACCCTCATGAGTTGGTTGGGCCAGTGGCAATTCCCCATTCCAGCTTATGAGCAATATGATTAAGCCAAATGTGTATCTTGTTACTCAACTCTTTACAATAATTGGTTCATGGTGGGTCCCAAAGTCTGTAGTGTTGGGTCCCCAGCTGTCGCAGCTCAGCATCTTTAGGTAATACTGGTTAAAAAGGACAGCCCTAGGACAACTGTTAAGGCAGTAACTATGAGAAATCAACTAAAGTTTTTGTAAAATGAACCAATACGGTCATTATTGCTAGTCACAGGTCACAGGCCCTACTCTAATTTTGGAATGTGAGGAACAATACTGTTAGGGTTAAAAATGATTCAAACAGGTAGATGGGTCAGAGGCTGATCTACCCTTGATTCATTGGCCTCTCAGCAGGAAGCACTGAAAAACACTTAAACTTTCAGGGTGGCACTGAAAAATATGCTCAGTGAAAGGGTGGATATATCAAAGTGAGGGAAGGCAATGGTTACTGTGTGAGAGATAAATTAATTGTTTCTGAAGATCCTGACTACCTCCCTGAATATGTGACTCTGGTGAGATTCTGTGTGGGATTTTATATTGTGGAAAGCAGGGGCCCAGCCAAATGATGAAGAGCAGTAACAGATCAATTTTTAACAATGGAGTTCCATAAATATTCTTCATTTGGCTGTAGAAAACTGTCTATGCTTAAGGTGGCTGTCTAGAAAACTGAGTAATTTAAAGAAAATTCTTGTCCCATGATCAAGGAGAGCTGTCAAAACCACTTGGCAAAAARCAACACAAAGTAATTAATGCCAGAGATATTTATGTCCTATTGCTAAGGAGAAAAAAAAAAGTCATGGTGAATATATCTGAGAGTCTAGCACAAGTTGCCACACAAGTTTTGTGAGGCAGAAGGGGTGGAATGTAAAAMTGGGCTCTGAACCTGTATTTCAAGGACGTTGAGGTGCTTGAGTGTGTCCGGAGTAGGTCAACAAGGCTGGTGAGGGGCTTGGAACACAAATCCTGTGAGGAGCAGCTGAGGGAGCTGGGGTTGTTTAGCCTGGAGAAAAGGAGACTCAGAGGTGACCTTATCACTCTCTACAACTTCCTGAAAGGTGGCTGTAGCCAGGTGGGGGTTGGTCTCTGTCTCTAGGCAGCAACTGACAGAATGAGAGGACACAGTCTTAAGCTGTGCCAAGGGAAATACAGGTTGGATATTAGGAAAAAAAGTTTGTTGCAGAAAGGGTGATAAAGTACTGGAATGGCCTGCCCAGGGAGGTGGAGTCATCATTCCTGAATTTGTTTTAAAAAAGACTGGATGTGGCAGTTGGTGCCATGGTTTAGTTGAGGTGTTAGGGCATGGGTTAGACTTGATAGGATAGGTTGGAGGTCTTTTCCAACTTTGTGATTCTGTGGTTCTGTGATTCCCTGTCATTAAGAACAGAATAAATTTGCCTCTCGTTTTTGGTCGATCAGGTCCACTCTAAAATAAGCTCTTTCAAAGACTTTTATGAGCTTCTRGGTCTTATTTCTAGTGTGGCCAATCATCTCCATTGCCCTCAAACTTCATCACCTCAAGGGCTATACTTGTTGGGATTTACTGTCACACATTTTTTTCCTGGAAAGCCATCTCATAAATGAGGCGAAGAAGAAACTACAGATCAGGTTTTCTTTTATTGCCTTATCTACAACTTTCCATGTGCTGAATCAGAATCTCTCCCAAGATTCCTACCTGTTTGTGTATGATTTTTCTGTAACCTACTACCTTCTTCTTCCTTCTTGGCTTTGCCCTCTAGCTTCAGAAATATCTGAATTGAGCCTGAGGTGTCTAGTCAGGCTCATGGTAATGATTGATCAGTAGGATGAGCTGCAAGTCTCCTGAAGGGAGCAGCTAAGTGAGCCAGTCAAGGATTTCTTAGTGGTAGGAGTGTGATGTCAGTRTTTAGACCCATCTCAAGGTGATGCCAGCAGCTCCCAGAGTGTTCTGCACATGGAGCAGCAAGGGGAGAAAGGACACCTCCGTTTCCCCCTTTGCCATTTAACTSCCTGTCTCCTTTGTTTTGCTTGAAAAAGAAATCACAAAGGAGCCAGAGAGGTGATAGCTATGGCCTTACCCCTGTTGTCTCCTTTGCCTACGGAGGGAGACAAAAGATGCAGACAACAGATTTAATTCCAAGATGTTTTTCCTCCTGTTAAAGGGGAAAAGTAGCCACACCTCTTGATTTTCTCGCACGACTTGTAAATACGGGTTTAATGTTTGCTCACTTGAGCAGTTTGCCAAGAAGAAGCCAGCGCCTGACACGCGGGCTGCAGCGCCCGCGGCTCTGAGCGCGGCGGGGCGGGGGTCCCGCTGCTCCCTCCCCAGGGAGCGCGGCAGGACGCGGGCAGAGCCGGCSCGGGAGGGGCTCTCCGGCCCCGCAGGTGCCATTCCGGCCCTGCAGTTCCCATTCCAGACCCAACAGGTGGCAATCGCAGCCCGGCTCCKCTCCCCCGCCTCCACCGAGCGCACGCATAGAGGGCTCTGCCTGCCGAAATGCTTCACATCCAGCGAAGCCAACGCTGAAAGTGCAGCTTCCCCTGCACAAGCTGCSGCCTTTCAGGCTGCACAAAATTTCCTGAACGTGATATCGTTCTCTGCTYCATGCCAGAAATCTGAAGAAGAAGTAAGCAGCTGTAAACTATGGCGAAAGCCGTGATGCTTTCAGAGGCATTTACSTGGAGTCACACTGAAGTCCTCAGGCCTTTCTAGGTTTCAGTCTGATGCAGGATTTGCCTGGATTGCTCTGTTTTCATTTCCATATTTGTACCTGAGGTATGAGAAAATAAATAATCTCCGAAAATGAAAGAGTGTGTGTATTGAGAACAGTGCTGTTAGTGAAACTAGGAGTTCATACATTGCCATGGAAACATTCACATCCTAGCAACAGCTTATTGATAGCAAGAAGACATGGAAAGACAAGAGCTGATGCCTTTGACTCATGGGAAAACAAGCTATCCTGCATTTCTACTTCTCTACYTTATTTTCTTTTGTTTGTGGTTTTGTGTTGAAACATTACTTGCTAAGAAAAGTTCATACAGTTGCATTGTTTTAGTTGGCTATCTGACTAGCAAAGAAACACAAAGGCATTAAATTATTTTTTTCCTTTAGAAATTTTTTTTGATTAACTGAAAACATGTAGAAGGTCAATTCAATGTTTTCTGTCCATCTCTGCATTTTGCAGAACATTTGCTGCTGCTGAAATCGTTAAGATGTCATTTGCTGGGATGCAGGGTGGAATCATTTATGGTACGCTCTGCATTCTTCCTGATTAACAGGGAATGCATGTGCTGGGAAGTACTGAAAGTCTTTAGGTGCCTTTGGGTTTGGGTGGGCAGAGCAGGACTTAGGTGTATTTGCTGAGGAAGTGCATTTCCTTTATTTTCCTTTCCTGATGCACTGTGGTACAAGAAGCTTCACCCCAGTGAAGACAGAGTGCCACAGCAGTCACCGTGTGTGGCAGGAAATATCTTTGAGAGCAAGGATCAGACTGCTGTTAGCACTACTAYTGTTGCTATTACCATAGCATTGTGGAGTCCCAGCTAAAGCAGGATTTAAATGTGACTTGTTCCACACAGATGCAGGAGGTGTTTTTAMCCAGGAACTTACAATTAGTTTGCTTGCCAATGTGATTGTTCATTGCTAAGCTATTCATTGTTAAAAAGAAAACCCAACAATTCCTTTATTAATTGTGTGTGTGTGGTGGGTGTATGTTTGTAGGAAATGCTTCTGTCAAAGTTGGCATTCCAATTAGCATCTTGGAAAATCAAGAAATATATGATGTTGTTTTGTACATAACATTACTGAAGTGTAAACATTTGTTTAAGAGCATTGCTGAACTGGATCTGTATAAAGGACTCCCTGAACATTACATTTATGGTGAGAATAACAGTAAATCATAATATTTTCACTGCTAATAATAATCATGTTTCACAAATGTGACTGTTTACCTGTACATGAATTAAAAATGGAGCTAGTAAAATATCCCAGGAGAAATTAGTGATGTTTACAAACCCTGAGTTTATAAATACTGTTTATTTACCTATTTTCATGATTTTTCAAATAAATAGACTTTTATGCACTTTTTGTTCCTTCAGCAATATTTTCTTCTTGGAATATCAATGATTGCTTGGATAATCAACAAGCCAGGTTGATGTTTGGTACTACCATTGCATTAGTTTGACAATAAAGGAGGAAACTGGTGCTGTAGAGCCATTGCGGGAGCAGTCAGAAATATGTGAAGGAGAGGAAGAAAGCAATCAAGCCAGCAAAATAACTGGAGATTTTCATGCCTGCTGCTTAGGTGCAGGATTCCTAAAGACAAAGAGAGAGAGAAGCAGCATCTAGAGAAGTATGATGRATAATTAAAGCAGGGCAGAGACAGACCCTATACTGTGATCATTGCTTTTACCCTAATGCAAACAGCACTTGAGATAACTTGATATCTCCTGTTGTGACCTGAAGTTCCCTCAGTGCCAGCTGTGTTGCTGAATTTCCAGAGTAGGATTTACATGAATTACAAGGTGGAGGACTCTGATCAGCTCCTTGGTTGCTTCCCAATGGTAAGCCATAAATCAGAAGTAATYCTGAGAGCAGGAAATAGACTTGCCAGGCTCTTCTCAATTGGCACTGGCTTTTGCATGGTCTCTCTGGGACCCCTAGGTATTGTTTCAGCTCCAGGTTTGAGAAAGATGGAAGACACAGAAGTGGGGATTGCCCTAAAGGACTATAGTGGAGCCTTCTGCATTTCCTCAGTGCTTGCAAAGCAACATGCACTGTGAATGGTGGACTGGGCTCTGCCTTGATTTTTACTTACTCATTCTTGTATTTGAAACTCTTTTTCCCATTCCCTGTTCTTTGATGAATTCTTCTTAGAGTTAGAGGGAAGGAAGACWATGCTAAAGGCCTGTCAATGTTAAGGGCAGGTGTGCATATGTTTTTGTGAATTTGTGTGACAGCATGCCATCAGGTAGCTTGGATGAAAACACATTTTTCCCTCCACTGAACCCTTTGGAGTCTTTACAGATTTATAAATATATGAGTTTTGGAAAGGAGCAGGTATACAGGGAATAGCTGCAAATTTTGCTTTTCTCCCTCCAAAGAAGAATAAGGGAACAGTTCTGCATGACGAGCTTTGTGATTTCTCCCTCTTATTGAAGAGTAGTATGAAGGAGTTCAATTCAAGAAACTTGAACTGAAATTCAATTTTCAAGAAATGTGATCAACAGTATTAACTTTCTTGGGCTGGGAGAACATTAGCTTTTTGGATAGAAGTAATTTTTGAATTCTAATAATTCACATTAATTCAAGGCCTTTGGTACATAACTTATGCTCCTGCTCTCCTGATTTCTCCTGATTGACTTTTTGGGACTGATTTGGGAAAATGTGCTTTTCCTTTCTTTCAGTTAAAGGTGTGTTACCTATTAAGAGAAGATTGATTAGTCACCATTAACATCTGGGAATGTCTTTATTTTTATCACTTCAAGCAAATATGTCTACAGCTAGAGTCATAATTATGTGCATTACTGAGACAATTTTTTGCTGTTCTTTCATTATATTTTGACAGAAAAGGAATGTCAAGGGAGTAGCACTTGCTTTTTAGCTCTGAAACATTTACACCTGCTGTACATATTTGTCTCCTCTTTGTCACACTATCCTTTCAAATCTTTCCTTTGCTGCCTTGTAGTTAGTGTCTTGCCAGTGTTTTGTGAATTAATGTCATGGCTTTATACAAAGATTTTATGAAGAACAGCTGCAGATTGTCTTCTCTGTAAACCATCTTTGTTCAGTTGCAAAGGCATGAAACCCACTGAGCTTTAATGATTTATAGCAACTGCAAAGCTGATCAATCTCTCTAAGATTTCACCCCTGGCATACATTTTTTATTTAGACACCAGTGGAGTCTCTGTGCTGTGTGACAGAAGTAAAAGGCATTAATAAGGATTACACATGACTTCAGGATTAGTGTGAGTATTTTAAGTCTGTTTTTCTGGTGTTTACTCTGATATGTATCAAATAACTGGGAAGAGAAGATAAAAACTGGGAATGCCAAAAAGCAGTTGTGAAGTTTTGCAATATAAGATGTAACATTTCTGTCTATTTGGCTTATTTTTTTGTGCAACAGCTGAGGACCAATCTCATCTGCAAGCATTTGCAAATGGCTGAGATACAAAGCAAAATTTAGTCTGGGCTTGTGCCAATTTTTTAATTAAGGAAGACTTTGTCCCATCATAAGCAATCAAAGATTTCTAAGATTCAAAGTGTTTCTAAGAGGAAAGCTCACTGTTACAAAACATCCCAAGCGAGTTAAAAGARCCCATTTGTGAGGGGATATAGGACAAACTGTCACTGCACTTATGACAGTAAACAACATCTAAGTAGCTGTCAGTGAATCCCAATTGTAAGAATTAAATCATGCATGGCACTGTTTTGTCTAAGCTGTACTGAGAAGCTGRTGAGAAGAACTCCATGTACCATGCCATTTCCTTGAGGTGTTAGGTTGCTTGTAATTGAAAGATACTCTGAGGGAATGACATACCATTCCTAAGTGATGCTTTGGATGTCACATTTCCCATAAAGTTATAGCTGAACTATAGCCCTGTTGGGATGTTAGGAGACTCTGTATTGCTTTGAAGAATTGTCATACAAGGCACATACTTCAGGATACAGCTTGTTTGTTGTCCTTACAGATGCTGCTCTCCCTTTTAGAAGGAAGCAGGCATTCTTTTGAGATTTCTGCATGCGTAACCATGTGTTTTTTCCCTAATATAGGCTTGCAATTCAGGTTGACCACTGAATTGCTRATAGTTCTTATTTTCTGACTTCTTTCTAGCATATAATTTGGAACAACACTTCAGAAAGGCATTGTAGCTAGCCTACCATTCCCAGTCGTACAGAGCTTAAGATCATGATATCTGCAATAAATAAAAAAATCACAGAACTCCAACTGAATGAAAACATGCCACACACTTTATTAACAGTTTTGTTGTTCCTTTAAGTTGAATTCTTTCATATTTTCTTAGGCTCTTTCTACTTGAGCTGGAAAAATGGCTGTAATGACAGGTCATTTTAATAAGGTTCTTTTTCTGTTTGCAATATGCCTTCAAAAATGGCCATGTGCTTAGCTGTGCTAACTGCTGACTATCTAGTTTTAATCTAGGGCCATTTCTCTGCAATGTGTACTTTTGAAAATTGCATCTCATGAATGAAAATCCCAGTTGAGGTTCTTGGCAGTGGCAGAGGAGAACCCTACATAACTGAGAGGAAASCATGATTAAAAAGGAGTGTGGAGAGAAACTGAACACAGTTTTCTCTCCTACTGTTTTTTTTCCTTACTGTTAGTTTTACAGAAGAAACCTAACTAACATTTAATGACATCCTTTCCAGGGTTTCTTAAGCTTCATTTTTCCTGCTTTCATGCTTTCCCCTGGTATTATTATCTCAGCCAAGCAAGGGCCAGTGTTGTCCAAAAGTTGTTTTCCCCTACCTTCTTTCAGAGGAGGTTTATCAGGTCTGTGAGCAACTTCAGAGGAGTTGTAAGATGGAAGAGGCAACAGGAAGGCTCAAATACATGGAGAAACCTTATACCTAGCAAGAAGATAMAAAAAAGAGTGTGGCATGTGAAGGACTGGCTACACAGAAGTATTGGCTTCTTCAGAAAAGAGGATAGGGTTAAAGAGGGTAGAGGAGACCTTTTGCATGGCAATATGGCAAATGGAAATGTGGGAAAACAGAGCTGAAGATGAGCTGTTTCAGAGGAGGTTGACGAGGGGAACCCCTTAGATGAAACAGCAGAGGATGGGGGTGAGACAGGGAACCAAAGGAATAAAATAAAGGAAAACAGTGAGCCCCTGCTTATGCAATGCTTGCACAACCTTCAGAAGCTGCAATGAGTGTGATCTTCTATGACTGGGACACAAATGACATCTGACTACTGAGGTTCCAGATGGCATGAAGGCTCACTGATTATAATCAAGTTTCCAAGTAGTTCTGTTGAATGCTGCATTTTAAATCCACTTAAGTATTCAAAGATGTGTATTGAAATTTCTTTTCTACAACCACATTATGCTGTTGAAAGTCAGTGGCTTTTCACCTTAACAGGAAGAGAACATGCAAGGAATGAGAAAACACAGGAAGTCAATCAGCATAGAAATCTGAGCAAATGCTCAGTGAGCAGACATTCTTACGCTTGGTGAGCAGACATTCTGCTTGTAGTTCTTGAGTAAAGCATTTCTCATGCTTGTCATGACTAGTGAAAAAATAGAAAGAAAACTTAGATTTATTTTTTAATGCCTTTGGGATGTCTGATAAAGTGTGATGGATTGATTCATTGGTATTTCATGCCTGGCTWCTTAGAATGCCAATTATATATGTCTAAACTTTAGTAGATGAGAAGTAGATGCAACCTTTTCTGTGATAGGTTATCGTAATACTTTTATTCTAAGTTGGCATTTACACTTTTGTAGACTTGAAGTCTGAGATTTCTCCTATGAGTCAACCCTCATTTTGATAAATCATTTAAGTAAATTAGGTGATTATAAGTTTTAGTGTGAAGAAGAACATTCAAATGTTGTGTAATGTGAGACCACAAAATGAAAATAGAAAAGAGGACTTGTGTTACATCTACTTCAATGTGAATTTCTGAGTTATTTCAGGTGAGAGATCAGAATTTAATGTATAATTGAGATATACTCCTGCACTTTACRCAGACTCATAAAGCAAGAGATCACTGTCCTTGTTCTATGTAAAATAAAAAAGCAGTTGATGATCTTGTTTTCCTCTTGGACTTTGCTAAGTATGCATGTGAGGCCAGGGGAAGAAAAACAGATGTTAGTGAAACCACTTGCAAAGACTAAGCCTTGATCTAACCCACACAGACTCAAAACAGTAGTTTTTCCATACATGTATTTATGAATGTTTGGGGAAGGGAGAGTGTATTCCTGTTACAGCTTATGGAGGGAATAATTTTTCAACCACAGTAATTTCATATTTTCCATATATTGTTCAACCTGCAACCCTGAAAAAGGGTTAATGCAACCAAATAAGTTAAAGCTGATTTTTCCCAAGAATTGAAAGGAAAAGTGATGTGCAAATTAGATTCCACATATTGTCTTTATGCTTTAAATATATGTACACTTTAAAATATGAAGGAAAAATGCAGACTTCTGTATATGGTATGAAGGTTGGGGAGAGCATTTTTCTTACTTCAGATATATAAGCTCAAATTCAGTATTTTCCTCTCTAATCATGAGTCTTTTGATTTGTGTTTTAGGTTTGGTTCACTGTGGTAAGGGATTAAAGTGTGAAATATGGATTCCCATCCTCACAAGGATTTCATCCTCACAGCTTCTCTATATCTAGTCAGTCATTCTGCAGCTATTAAAGAGTGAGATTAACTCAAGGCAGAAAACATTGCCACCCTGCAAAGGGAAACACAGAAGATTAATGCTTCTTAGATAAAGGAGAAATAAAATCACAAATAGTAAAGTATAATATAGAAATTTATAGAAGTTTTATAGAGATTTATAGAAAGATCTGAATCAAATTTCACATGTTTTTCACTTCTGGGGGCACTTAATGTTCCAGATGAGCAAAGGTCCTTTTGTCTACAAACTCTTCATGTCAACCTCATCTGTCCTGAGTCCTGTGAATTTGGTACTGCGGATTTCTGTTTATTTGAATTTTAGCTTGTACTTAACACAGTTGGCCAGAGATGGTGCTGAGTGCTCGGATATTGCAGAGTGAAATGCAGTGGCAACTTAAACAGAAGTGATTTGGGACATTGATCATAGCTATACTCAGCTGCCATGAGTAAAGACTTCCGAGTRAATTTAAAATTCGAGAAAAGCACCCCACTTGTAATAGTTAGCAAAACAGCAGCAAATAAAATGATTTTAGAAAATGAGAAAATGGTTGGGAAGATGTAACACAAGGAAGAAGAATTATCTGTTTGTTGTATTTGCTGMTATTTTATTATTCAGTTAAATAAAGGTAATCTTCTGGAAGTGAATTCATCTAGCTTTATCAGATAGGTAGTAGACGTGGAAATAAGCTATATTTACTAGTAGCATCTGTGAGTTGCAGCTAAATTCTGTCTAATTTCTTGATTGTTCTTTTATTTCATCTCTGTCTTTTATTCCAGTATGAAAGTCTGTGCAATAGTGAGGCACTTAGACCACAATGAAGAGTTGCACTGTAAGTGAAAGTCAAACACTGGAACCTTGTCCTTTGTGATGTGTTCTTGTCCAAAACCAACCCTATTGTAGTCAGTGCCAGGGTTCACTGGGGTAAGGATCTCTAAGATKTTCTGAGATGAGGCTGGAGAGTTAGCCTGCTTTGTCATGTGTACTGGTCTTTTCCAGCTCCTTCTTACCCATGATGTTTTTTCTCTAATAATAATTTTTCWGATTTATTGAAGTGTAACCAACATGTCAACACAAAGAACAAACAAAACCAGTTGAAAAGTCCTGTTTGCACTCTTTTTTAGTTTTTATTCTGCTGTTACCAGCTGGGTCCAGCCTTTCTGGTGCTGGACCTAGGATGTTCATCTCATTCACCAGTAACATGGGCATGCTGGGTGCAGCTGGAGGGTGTTCCAACAGATCAGAAAGGACTTGTCCCCACTTCATCTGTGGCTCTGATTGGCTCCAAGATGTCCTTCCTGCAGGGACAGGCATAAAAACCTGGAGCAATGTTATGTCCTGGTCCCCTGTCTGTCCAGACAAGGGATTCTCTTGGTTGGGCCAGGATGCCCTGATCTGTGTGAAAGCCAGCTTGCCATGGAAAGCAGTGTACAGGGAGAATAATGTGTATCTGAGTTTAGTCCTGAAAAAGCCTTGGCTTGCTGCTTAGTCCCATGGTGTAGATATTACCTAAGCACAATTTACAAGGCTGATGCATCCCAATTTCTTTCCACAAATTCACAAGTTTTCTTCATGTCTGTCCTGCCCTTACTAAAGCATAAATTCCTTTTGACCTTTTTACCAGACTACAGGAGTAATATTTCTTTTAAATTAAAAAGATTTCTTAGAWTTAAATCAAAAAGTTTAGAGTAATTCTTTCTTCTTCAGTTTTCCTGAGGAGAGAAGGATCTCTCTATGGGCAGAGCTTTTCAGGTTTGTGTGTTTTTTTTTCCTTTCCTTCAGTACAACATCAAATTTTATCCTTTCCCATCTCTTGCCACCCTGTGGTTTGGGAAGCTGGTCCTACATCAAGTGTTCAGGTTCTTTGACTCTTGAACCACAAGGGCAGTTTTCCCTAAACAAAGGATCTGGACTGCTTTTGAGTCATAGAGTCAAACAGGTCTGTCAGGAAATGTTGGGTATTGCTGCAGTCAGAAATAAAGGGAATTTTTCTCACTCTCACCTCCAGGATATTGAAGAATGTGGGCAGTTTCCTGCTATTTGTGAAAGTCATTAAACAATGGGATGGGTGTATAAGAGTAGGATTTCTTAGGAGGTCACTGGCCGTGGGAGTGGTGGACCTATCAGCACAGACTGTATTGACCTCAGCTGTCAACAGCTGATACAGCAACAAGCAAGGGCTTCTCTCCCACTCTAGCAAAGATTTTTGTGGATTGTTCCTACTGAGCACTCTTTGGTTTGCTGCTGGGGATATTCCAAAATGGATGTTTTTACATTTTTGGGGGGGAACAGAAGACARAAAGATTGAATCAGGAAATCTTAAGTGCTATAATGTAGTCTTTATTAACACAGTGAGCTGTCATTAATACATGATCTTGAGTTTAGTGCAGGGACAAACAAAAAGAAAAGATGGAAACTGGGGAAAAAAACCCCCTACATTACCTATCTATTCTTAACTGCTGGTGAAGAATTGTCCAATAAACAGGTTAGTAAAAATAAGCAACACAAAAGCAGAAAAAAAAATAAATCTTTTAGTTAATGAAGATTGGTGTTTTACTTAAAGTTGGCTTTGTCAGTGAAAATCTTTGAGAATCATTTTCCTAATAGATAAGGCAGGGATCAAATAATGGGAATGAAACTGCTTCCTACACTTTCTGTCTGTGAATATTTTGACTGAGGGAAAGCCTATTTCACGTTCATGTTGCTTTTGAGAAAATGACAATTTTAAAGCTCTGTGGAGCATTAAAAAGGATTAAAAAGCTTTGTGGAGCCTTAAAATCTTMTTCCACCAGCCCCTTGCCCATGCACATTACTTGTTAAAAATACAGAAACTGAATTAAAATAACACCTATTCTAACTTGAAGATCTGCATTAAGAGGACCTGAAATTGGAAAATAGTGGATCTGCTCACCGTGTCTAGAAGAGCAGAGATCAGTATGCATTTCAGTGCTGAACCATTTGCTTCACCTAGTAAAATGAATCATAATTGGACAGATGAGTGGAAAACATGATAATGAAGTGCCTGATTTGAACACACTATTTCTGTTGTGTATTTTGTCCTGCACACCATGTACACACAAATAATGAGTTRGGAGGGGGTAATTATGGCCTAGAGGATCATGTTTTGTGGGCACAATGTGGAAAGCTCTTTGGTGYTAATGARTAATCCAAATAATTTCCTACTTTGCCAGRTAAATTTAGACACCTTATAAATCCAAGTTTSCATTCCWTGACAGGCATAGTACTTGACAACAGATAAATAGTGCATGAATCACTCATGTTATTTTGATACATGTGAGACAGATTAGGATATGGAGGGAAAATTTCTATTAATTAATATATTTGGTGTTCCATTGCATTCAAGTAAAAGTTAAAGACACCTTACAGCTGTCTTAGAGTATGATTTAAAAGCCTACTCTGAGAACTTCTGGAGTAGGTGACCTCCATAAATTCACTATTTTCAATGTCCAAGAGAAGCTGAAATATACCACAGACAAAGTAATAGTGGACTGTGTCACCTGTCTCTCTGTTTTTTAAAAATGTCATTACTTTTTGGAAATTTTGTCCTGAGCTGGCAGGCAAGCCTTCTAGTTGCTTGTTGATAGCTATGTCACTTGTCAAAACTTCTCTGATGAGTGTTTTCTGCACTGCTTATCCTGTTGATTGTGTCTCTGACCTTTTGTCAGAGCAGARTATCATCTCTGACACTTGGGACACTTCCCTGTGTAGCTGTCATCAGTCTTACTGACTTGCCTGCTTTTTTAAATCWGAAAATATATCCTTTTTCTTTGACTAAATTTGTGTAGGAAAGCACATGGGTTAGATTCCTYGGTGAAATCTTGAGCTCAGCTGGCACCACTGCCCTCCTTCATGCCCAAGGTGTGTTTTGRCTGTGCATTTTCTTACACACCCACCTCCAGCTCGTTTCAGTGCAAGGTAAATTGTTTGGAAGGCATCAGCAAGGACTCGTGGTTGACCAATGTCTTTCTTTCTCTCCATGTGGTCTGAGGAGTACTGACAGAACCCTGACATGGTCTAACTTGTAARAGCCAATTGTAGAGCTGCAGGAGTCATCCGGTTAACACAGATTTTTCCAAAAGGCTGTGAAAGGCACATGGGAGGATAAAATTATATTGTCATGCTGACTACAAATGAAATACAGATGCACAAGACTACAGTTGTTTTTTACCACAGGACTCTGTGTGTGTCTGAGAGCACCTCTAAGACATGTGAATTTGGTCATTTCCAGAGAAAACAGATTCATTCAGTGTAATATGCACAGAAATTGAGCCAAGTTCTTATTTTTTAATGGAGGCTGGTTTAGACATTTAAATTAAATTTAAATTTGCATTCCATTCAAACTGCTGCTTATGTTTTAAATTTTTTTGTTAAACCTATTTAGCTAGAGATATGTAATAAAAATATTATTAAACTCCTTTATTATGCAATGTCAGAACCTGAAGTCAAAGCAATATTGGCCTCCACAGCTGTGGATGGATATTCTGCTTCAGAAACAAAACAGTAATAATTTTCCATGTGGCTTGGAGAGTATTTGTGTCAGTAAATAGACCTTTTGAAGAAAAGTGTTTGAAAACCAGTGTTTCAATCTAGAGGAGAAATAATAACACGTTATGCAAAGCAGTATGATGCTTTAAAACTTGTATTAGTCACACAGAAGCTGAGAGGAAAAGTATGTTCTGCATTTATATTTTTTTAAAATTAATTTCTTGGAATTAAAATCCAATTAGCCGCAAAATAAAAAATAAGTCAGAAAAAACATACTATTATCTTTTGCCCATGAGCCAGTTCCCAGAAAACTCACTGAACTCTCTCTTATGTTATCTTGTGAAGAGATTAAAACAAGAGATTCAAGGAAAGGCTGTCACTACAGATGAACAAGATAAGTGTCTATTCCTCTATTTTCCATTAGAGATGATGGCTCTATCACCTCTCCCTTCTCAGCATCCTCTTCTACCCAAAATATAAACCACTTTTTGTGCAAGTTTGTACATCATTTAAAATTATCATGTTAAATATGGGACATTGTTCTTGTATTTAAATATAAAGTCCTCTGCTTCTCATTCATTTCTGAAATAGAGTTTCTGCCTTCAACAACTCTTTTCTTTTTCACCAATAACAGCTGGTAGAAAAAGAGATGTTATTGCTTTTCACAAAATTTGTCACACTTCTAATACTTAAAATGTTTTGAAAATTAGTTTTATCTTTCTTTGGTGCTCTGTATAATAGATCTAACACTTTCCTGGCTGAATATCCAAAACTAATCTGAACCCTTTCCTTTTCCATCTTGGAGAAATACATTTGTTTATTAGCATACACAACTTTTTGAGACTGGAATATAGAGAGAGAAAGATTGGATTTCTGATGGACCCAATATGGTTTTTAAAATAAGGAGTGCAAGATAAGCAAGGATACACATTGTCTATGCTCTGTGGTAAAGTTTAGCCTCCCATGTAGGCAGAGCAATTATAATGCATCCCATGGACCCCATTGCTTGCAGCTTATTCACACATCACATTCACCTGTGTGAATCAAGCTGCATGGGTTCCTGTCCCTCTGGGTGAAGGTGTGGCTGGGGGAAAGTGCAGGATATCTAGCTGCACTTTCTATGGAAGAATATACACCTGTATTTTTCTTCCTTGCTTAACTTTCCTTCCCATTTTCAAAAAAACTGGTTACAGTTTAAGGGAATAAATTAAAGTTTGGATAGGAGGGATTATTTTTATGTGATATAATAGGAGAGGAAGTAGCAGTGTGCCAAACACCCCTCAGAATAAATGTATTTCTATTACCTGTACCAGGTAATTTGAGGTGAAAGACAGCAAAGGGGTCTCTTGGATAAATGTTACGAAATGTCCTGAAAGTGGGCAAGAATGTGAGGTTCTTAAACCACCATGGATTTTTTGTTGGACTTTTGGCTTGTCCATGTGGGTGTCATGGATTTCTTTGGCACAATGAAAGGAGAAATCCCAGTGATTTAATTGAGTAACSTGTCCTACAGTAAATCTGTGTTTAGGGCTGGTGGAGGAGAAGTGGAATCACCAGGCATCAGATRCAAAGAGCATTCTGGTGCAGTTTTAATGTATAAGCCCAGTTTCCAGGAGTATTTATGCAGCACACACCATACAGGGATAGCTGCAGGCAGAAGGAAATTGCACAAACGAGCTAATCACAGTTTACATTACCAGGAAGAAGAATGAACTCTCATAATTCATGAAATGTTTTTTCTTCAAGTCTTCAGCTTCACTAGGATCAGTAAGGTTTGTTATATGGATTTAATTAACATGGAAATCTAAATATATCACTTGGGTTAGGAAATAATTATTAGGAACGACTCTACAKCATCCCTTATGCATAGGGCCCCAAAAGGAGGAGCAGAGGGGCTCTGAATCTCAAGTTGCTATAATTGCTCTACCTACTTTGATAGGAATTTTCTATAAGCATTCAGTTTCTGGAATTTTATGTTGTCTTGTCTTAAAAATGAATACACCTAGGAGCATAATAGTAAAATTCAGCAAAAATTCCTAGTAGTGATAGACTATCATACTCCAGATGAACACATCAGAACTCAGACTAACATTTGCTTTGAGATTTTCTGCAGTTCTGTCCTTTAAATGTCTCTCAGCAAATCAATAATTTTCTTTGAAGAAAATAAATCTCCAACAGCAAGTTTCTCCCTAGAGAGCCTATAAGATGAGTGAAAAAGTCTTTCCAAAGTGTGGCAATCCTGGTTTTATTTTGATTTTTATGATTCTTTGGCTTGACATGATTCTGAGGTAGACAGCTTGATGCAAATTACGAGATGAAATTTGCAGAATATGATAAGCATACATTGCACATCTGCTGATGAAAGCTTTCTGCAAACACCATTAAACACTCCAGCATATACTGCTCAGCAGAAGGGAGGGGTGAGCTTCCATTCCCTGCTTCCCAAGCACTCGGATTAACAGCAAGGCTGTACAAAAGTAGGCAAAGACACTGCATGAATCTCTAYTCATGCCAAGTGGATTTGCTTGTTAGAGAGGATATTTGTGCTCTTACTATGGCTGTTAAAAGGAAGGCCATAACCACTTTCAGTTACAGAAGCACTAGCATATTTTATAGGAAAAACCAGAATGCTGTTTCCAATGTCTGCTCCAAATTTCGAAGTGAAGAGTTCTCAGCTGCGTGGCTGAAGTTTTGTGCTTTCACTTTCATGGTTTATCCATTGAATARTATCAGTAAGCTGTGTGGGTATACAAGTTGTGCTTGCAGTCTTTCTCTGCTTGATGAAGAGAGCTTGGGACTGCTTGGAGCCTGATTCAGTGGCTACTTTGTTTATGGACTTCCCTGGAAACTGTGTTCACAGGAAAGGTATGGAATTTAGGATATAAATCACATAGGGATCTGTTGGGCCAAGAGGCAGTGTGTAAGAGTTGGACCATCACAGCTGTTCTCTATATGTAAAACTTGATTAAACCACTAATGTACACAAAATAAAAAGAACCACAGAACTACAATCATGCCTATCAAGATAAACTGCTTAATTTAAATAACACTTAATTTGATGGATCTGAAGGGCCAAAACATTTTCAGTTTTGCTAGGTGAATTATTCCCCAAATTCAATACCTTCTCTGCAGACTGCTTAAAAAAAAAAAAAAAAAGATAAATTTTTCTCAGTAGGTCATTCCCAAATAACCTATTTTGGTCCTTGATATTCATCATCGAAGCTGTGGCACTTGTTATTATTAGTTACAGTCATAAAGTTTGTTTTCATTACCTGGCTTGTTCAAAGACATGCCTAACATGTAGACATCTTAGAGCTTGCTTTCCTTTAATACTCTGTAAGCTTTCTTTCACAGTCAGTAATTGGGAAGTCACTGATTTTGCTAACAAATGTTTATCTGTAAGATTAACAAAAAATCAGCTTAAGCCAGGGAAACACCACAACAGGCACAGGCAAACTCAACAATTCATTTATCCAGTTTACAGATATAGGCAAACATTAGGCCCCCTACTCCACCATGATGTCTTTATCTGCAATATCACTCTGCAGTGTAGCATATTGAAATCAGCCTTAAAACTTTCAGCAATTCTTTAACATGAAATCAGATAAAAGGCCTTTCAGAGTAAACAAGAAAGGAATGAAAAAAATGTGACTAATCAGAAGGATTGAAATAACCCTTTAATAAAAAGCAGTACAGAACAGGTACTTTAATTGTCAATTGTAAATGGACATGCTGGCTGTCAAAWTGTATATATTCCATATGTAGGGACAAAAGGGATGCAAAAAAAGTTACAAGGAATTGAGAAAAACTGTTGCAATAAACCTTCTAGATTAATTTATGTTATGAGAGATAMAGTGTTGCATCCCAGCATAACCTTAATTCAAGACGCTCATTAGCACCTCAGAATTTCCTCGTTTTAGCAACTAGCCTTCATCCAGAGAGATCCCTAAAAAGAACCAGGTCATAAACTGATCTTAATGACTCAGACATAGAACATTGTGCCTCTGAAAATTACTCAGATCTTGGAAATACTAGCAGCTTTATGTAAGTGGTCAGTGCAATCTGTGTTAATATGTTAATATGATCCTTGGGTGTCTAAATACGTAAGCAGTGAGGTGATTTTTATGCTGGGACTGGAATACTGAGTATAGCCCTTCTATCATCATTATAAAAGAACTTGGAAATCTGGAGGGAAGGCAGGTAAAAAAAACCCCATGTATTTCTGGGATCACGGGAAATGCCTCTGACAGTGGAGAGTTCTGTCTGCTAAAGGCAATGAACTATGACTCCTTCTTTGGGATTCCTTGTTTCGCTAAAGAAGATATAAGGATCTAAAATGTTGCTTACTATGGCCTACAAAGGCACATTGTGGCAACTCATGGCTGGAGTCTGCAACTTGAAAAGCTCAGAACAAAACTTGAGCAGAATGAGAAATCCATTTTTGACTGTGACAAGGTTCAGCTGGTAAAGCAAATGAGCAAGGGGAGCACTAAAAACCTGTTAGTATACAATATGTTTTCTGAAGAAAGCTGATGGACCACTRGACAACAACTTTAAGCACAATAATTAAAAAAATAAAAGGAAAATGAAAATGACTAAAGGAATTTAGGATGTGTGTTTCCTAGATCATACTTACTTTGAAATATAGAGTCACAAACCCTAAGCTGCTTATAAAAATATTGTTTTTTGCTGCAAACAGATTAATTGTTTATTATAATTTGGTCAGTCTTGTTTCTTTATCAACACAGATATTATTATGAGCAATACAGATCACATAAAGTGTTTCTGCACTGTGAGGCATATATCTGAACTTYACAAAACTCAAGAGAAGAAAATGTTATCAGTAAAGAAGTAGATTTTCCTGTTTCCTTCATAGGGAAGTCAGTTTGTTAATAACAGGARCTCATTTAACAATGATGAAAGAACTTTAGGTAGCTGAAAAACTGCTGCAGGTCAGAGTTTTAGCTAGAGCTGTATGGCAGTTAACAATAAATCAGTTATTACTTCYCCCTCTGGTAGTTTTGCACAAAGCAATAACTTGGACCAAATTAAAAGTCATTCGGGTGTCCATGAGTGAAAAAGATGCAGGCACTCTCATTTGTCAGTTTTGCCCTGCAGACACCTCAAATGTTTCCAGTAAGGACTGTATGAAGTGAAGTAGCTACCCTGAAGTTCCTGGGGCTAAGGTGGTGACACAAGGAAAGTGCTCATATGCTTCCATGGATATAGGGAGGAGACAGCATCTCTCCACACTACTGACCATCCTCTCCATTGCCACTGACTTCACTGACAGCAGGTTTTATTACAAGCATTCTCTGAAATCTTAATGCTGAAGACCAAGTGTGAATCACCACTGGCCTAATTTTCTAAGTGTGATTAACTGTCTGGCAGGCAAGATGTGCAGTATTAAACTGAACTGTTTTGATCTATTTTTGCYCTAGTGCTGAGAGATTTGGCCAGGTCTGTAGGCAGTAATCTAGGCAGTAATCCTAGAAGCTGGAGCAATTGATAAGAGCATTTTACAGAGTTTCATGCACTCACTAGATACCAAACAAGAGAACTGGTTTTGGTTTT